>JASVER010000053.1:4602346-5038786 GCA_030449065.1 Oceanodroma leucorhoa
AGAAGAAAAGAAAAGAAAGAAACGAGACCATCTCAAAACTTCATAAAAAACAGCTGTCCACAAGTACCCTGCATCTAGAGCTGGCAGAGAACTTGCCAATTCAGTGAGCACAAAATACCTTGCAGACATCGCCTGTTGGAGCTTACACTGGAAGCTCACAGTGGCACTAGGGATGCCTTAAAAGCTGGCCTTCCTGTATTGATGGTGAACATGCAAGTCCAGGCTGAGGCAGGGGGAAACGCATTCCCTCTGGGAAATGCTGGGCCATTATGGCTAAGGCTGCAAGGAAAATCAGCCTGTTGTCAGGCATGTGTGGCCAAATGTCCTGCAAAACACGCACTCAGGGCTTCCAGACTGCTCAACACAGAGTTGGGGTGGTTGAGTTGGGAGTTGGCAAGTCCCGGGAGCCCCACTTCCATCTGGGTCTTGGGTGAAGCTCTGGGACGTCCTTGCCTTTTCCTGCACACCCGGGAAACAGCCTTCCGTGTTCAGTCTTCAAGCCGGTGCCCTGCTTTTTTTCCAGGACAATCCCACCAAGTCGCCTGCCCAAGGGAACATTCCTGGGATTTCCTGTCTCGGCTCCCAGGACTAATCTGGTCCCCAGTAAGCAGACCTGTAAGCCGACTCATTAGGAGATCTGGAAGCCTGCCCAAAGCATCGGACATGGTGGGGCTGCTCTGGAACATGAAATCCTGGGAGCGCTTTGCAGCTGCTGCCTGAAAGCTGACATGGAGCAGGACAGCAACTGAGAGGGATGTTTAAACCAGTTGGCAGCTGTCAAGATCTTGCAGACTATATTTTCACTTGGAAACACCATGAGACATTGTTTCTGAAAATTAATTTTTGTTTGGAATTTCTGGCTCATGGGAGAATCTTTCTGTTTTGTTTTGAGTTTTTAAAAGATGAATCAGAATGAAACCAAATTTCGTAAGATGAATTTCCCACAAACTGGAAACCATGGATGTTGCTCAGCCAGCTCTTCTTCTATCTGTAACTTGGGCAAAAGGATCAGCCATGTTCATATTGGGAAAGGGCGGGGGTAATAGGGACTACTAACCTTTAATGGTGGCAACTTCAACACATTTAAAGTACTATGTTTTAAAATAATGCAGTACAAAATATTGCTTATCATTAGCATACGAAGTGGTCTGTTAAAATCTTTAAATATATTTACATGATCATTAGCTTTGCTTACATGGCAGGGCTCTGGAAGGGGGCAATAGTAGGCATTTTTGTGAGGTTTTCCTTTTTCCTGATTTCCACAAACTCTTGAAATTCTTATAGGAGAAAGGTTCCCTTAAAATTAATGTCAATGCCCTACTGATAGAGTGTGACCGAGTAAGAATATTACGGAGTCTGCCCCTAAGTATGTTAATTATCAGCTGTGGGAGGATCTCTGAGACACATCAGACTGCATCAGCTTCAGGGCTGCATAACCAAAGGAGAAACCTTGGGTTTTAGCAGGGTGCTGGTTAAGCGGACTGAACTATATCGCCAYGTCATGAGCTTGTCTACCACGTAAAGAGTTGCTTAGAGTCTTCAACTCCTAAACTTACTTTGTGGTAAAAATTACTCAGAACCTCTCCCAGTTTGTCATCATTTCATCCAAATGACAAGGAGAGGAGGGAGGGGAAGAGGAAAGATACCAAAAAGTAAAAAAAAAAAAAGCAAAATAACAAAATAGAAAAAAGGAGGAAAAAAAAAATGCCCAATACTTCAAAAAAAGTCATCCCTCCTTGCCTTAAGCCTTCCTGTTTTGTCATCTAATCACTAATTCTACCCCTAAACTGTCCTAAAGAGGTCCCTTTAGAATGTCTCCCATTTTTTACCACTGCAGGTCTTTCACACTATTTCATTGTACTATTTTCTTTACCTTGTACTGGGATGCTCTATTTTGTTGGRAAAGTGTGATTAGCACAGCTGATGAACTGTAAGTGAAGCAGCCAAGAATGCTAGCTTGGTGCTTCAGCTCTGAATCTCACTTTGTACAGGTGAGCAACTTATGACCTAGGAAACTTGAGGTGTATTTAAAAAAAAAAGAAAAAGTGCAAGCACCCATTTGCCATAAGACATCATTTAATATAGCTTTGTGAGTGTGCTTAGTACTTATTTTCCCAGGAATCACATTAGCAATGCTTGAAGGGGCCAGTAAAACAGATGTGTTTTAGTGCTGGTGGAATAGCAGCATTCCAAGGCTGTTCTTTGTACTCCTTCAGTGCTAGCTTTCCAAAGGAGACAGAGTCAGCTCATATACATTCAAATTATATACAATTACCAATCAGTATGGATTTGTGCTTTAACATCCTCTTACAGCTCTGCACAGTATAAGCACAAATACTGGTGTATGAATTTCAATATTTTTTAGGGCTAATAAAGTCCAGGCCAAGTGAAAAGCAATTCACTTCAGTGGGGAAAAAAACCCTCTTAATCAGTCTTGTCCTCACTCTCAGTGTACTGACTGTAAATTGTTTTAGACAGGGCTAAAAAAAGCATAGCAGCAGTCTCAGGTAAATGCTTGATAGACATGTATGCCATAATGGCTGTTCCTGTTATATTTTTTCAGGTTAGCACATTCTGTGAAACATTAAAAGCAAAGCAAAATGTAACAAAATCTTCCCAACTTCCTCCCCTCTCTCTAATTCTGATAGGCAATGGAATATGAGGAGGATAATCCATGAAGGGAATCAACATTGGGGAAGACATTAATACATGTACAAACACCCATATTTCCTCCTTATGAATGCTCTTTATATGACAGAGCTGTCCAAACAGCACTTAAGGAGCAACAGCAAAATGCTTGACAGACAGGCATGATAAGTTATGGCTCAAAACATTTGCTTGCCAGACAGAAAGGGTGACTTTTTTTTTCTCTTTTTTTTTTTTTCCCCCCTGAAAATCCTTTAAGGTAAACTCACTCCATGTCCGCTGGCACGCAGCCATTTTCCTATAAGCTCACATTACAATGCTGTATTTCTAATGGATTGGGTATGGTGCTTTTCCATTTTGCTAATGAGAAAAGCTAAAGGCCATTACTTGTTCTGATTAAGATCCCGAGGGAAGAAATGTGATGTGTATATTACCAGGCCATACGTAAAGGAAATATGTGGCATTTCTAATCAATCAGATGAAGGGTAGACAGAAAAAGTCTTATCCTGTGACTGCAGAGGAAGAAGATATGGGGGGGGGGAGAAACCATAGAAAGTGTCTTTAAAAGGTGACTTACGGGAATCAGTTATAATGATATTAGTATGATCAATGACTACAGCTACTATCTGGGAAGGATGTAATTACCAAAATGAAAACTTTCAAATGGGAAGCCTGATCAAGGGCAGAGGTACTGTCATATTTCTTGGAGCCCTGTCAGCTCTCATCCAGGCAATGTATTACCGTGTCCCTCACAAGCAGCACCGAACCACCAGGATGAGCTGGGCTTCCCTGGGGTGGGAGCAGACTCAGGGATTGAGGGGTTGTGAAACTCTGCATCCAGCTCAAAAACGTGGGTAAGTCTTGGCCCAAAGGCAAATTCAAGATAAGGAAAGGCAAGGCTGGGAAAAGGGAAAATGGAAAAGAGAAAAGTGCCAGTCACAACTGGCTTTAAGGAAAGTCTTGCAGTGGTGCACATTTAAAAACCGTTTCAACCGAAAGAAAGGAAATGCTGTAGATCAGTGAGCTGTTCATCGTTGTCCTGGTTTTGGCTGGGATAGAATTAATTTTCTTTCCAGTAGTTGGTATGGTGCTATGTTTTGGATTTAGTATAAGAAGAATGTTGATAACACACTAATGTTTTTAGTTGTTGCTCGGTAGTCTACATCCCAAGGACTTTTCAGCTCACATGCTCTGTGAGGTGCACAAGAAGCTGGGAGGGAGCATAGCYGGGRCAGCTAGGCCAGCTGGCCAATGGGGTATTCCATACCATATGATGTCATGCTCAGCATATAAGGCTGGGGGAAGAAGAAGGAAGTGGGGGATGTTCGGGGTGATGGCGCTTGTCTTCCCAAGTAACCATTACGCGTGATGGAGCCCTGCTGTCCTGGAGATGGCTGAACACCTGCCTGCCCATGGGAAGTAGTGAAGGAATTCCTTGTTTTGCTTTGCTTGCGYGYGCGGCTTTTGCTTTCCCTATTAAACTGTCTTTATCTCAACCCACGAGTTTTCTCACTTTTACCCTTCCGATTCTCTTCTCCGTCCCACCTGGGGGAGAGTGAGCGAGCGGCTGTGTGGGGCTTAGTTGCCGGCTGGGCTTAAACCACGACAATCGTAAAGGAGATCAAACAAAAAAATGTACCAAGAGATGCACTGCTGAATTTGCAGGAGGGTACTCTGGAATATCCACTAAGATTTTCAATATGCAATTTCGACATGTTTAATCCTGACTGCATAGAATTACATGCAGTTGAAAGACAGTTTAGAGACATTTTTTCATTCCTTTTTTAAACGGCTGCATAGTTACAGCTTGAAAATGCTACAAGATACATACTCCAAATGGCAAATGAAAAGAATAGACCTTGGAGATGGGTGTTCTAAGAGAGGACAAGATCTTCCAAATGTGTCATAACGCATAGTCAGAGCTGTAGACATATTTTTAATAATATATTAATTTCACGAAATATTATAAATCACTGCTGAGCATTAAAACTGACAAAAATTCTAACATACTACATCCTCTCAAATGGAATTCCATGTGACAGATTAATGAAATATTACTGTCAGTGATGGCAAAACTATAACAAGTGATAAGGCCAGCAGGAGAGAGAGTCTCGTGCATTCTCCCAAATCTGTATTAGGGCATCTGGCTTTCCTCTATGGGACACCATTGCTTCTTTACAGATACTTGGGAACGCTTCAGATAGATCCACTGGGAATAGAAGAAAAGGCTGTAACACTTTCCCCCATCTGCTTTAGAAAATAGTCACAAGAAACACTGGGACTGTGAATTTGGAAAACATCTTCAACCCTTCCTTTCATCAGAAGGCAATGCTGAGAGAACATATTCTCTTAAATGTCATTGGTGACAAGGCATGGATGCCACCTACAGTGTTGGAAAAAAATAAGAATCACAGCTGAGAAAGCCCATCTACAGCTATCAAACTGAAACTCAATCATCTTCAGCTTTCCTTAAAGGCGTATATTTAAAAAAATTCTACACAGGCCCTAACAGGAGTTTTCAGTGAACTTTTCTGATCCCTCTGCTCCACTCATGCGAAAAGGAACCAATGCTGCACAAGTGCACCTCAGCCTGTACAGGCAAGTAAGCAGGATGGGGGAAAACAGCCTGGCTCCTTCTAAACGCCGCAGCTCAGTCAGAGAATTGTTCTTCTCAGGAGGATCTTGCAGAGTATCTATTTCTAGGCCAGGTTGTCTTTTCTGKTTTTTTGATGCATTTCTGGCTTTGGCACACGGACTGACTGGAAAGCTCAGACATCTTCATCTTGCATTGGCGCTCATGGATCTGCAAAATGTTCCCTTTCTGCTTTCCTTTTACACTCAAAAAAAAAAAAAAAGATTAAGTGCTGTGCAAATATTTGCAGTGGAGAAAGTCCTAACTGCGCGACAGATTTTCTTTTCCAAGAATATGACAGAGATGTCAAAGTGGCCATTTTTCCATTAAATACATTTATATCAACACCTTTAAAACCATAGGATTTGCAGGATTCACCTTACAAAGAAGGATCACTGCTGATGTACGAGTGTTACACTGAACTCCCAAGCCTCATTCCGAAAACACAAATTGGCAGAGTTAACATTTAGAAAGTGTAAATATGGCTATTCCTGAAGCTGAATAAGGGCATTTGCAGATTCCTCTCAGTTAGTGGCTGATGTCACATATGATGAATTTAATCTTAGGATGGGGGTGGGGGGCCGGTCTGCCAGCCTGTCCAGCCGTAATATCCCCTAATAGCCTTGAAGGAATTCTAATTGTGAACTGAAACAGCATCTGCTTAACTGTCATCCTGGCCTCAGGACTGGAACTTTTTGCTTGTTGTGAAGGATCATGAGAAAGACTACACAGAGCGTGGAGATGAAAACAGAGTGAGATTAAAACCATTAAATACAATCACCAAGACACAGCTGTCCATACTGCTAGTGAACTCAAGGAAATATAAATGCCAAAATGTATTTGACACTCATGATGTATTTTGGCATGGGAATTTAGAACACTGAGTTGACTGCAAACTTCTAGTTTACAGTATTTTTCATTATTTAGAGGACAGATTCTTACAGATTATTCGGTGAGAAGCAAATATGTTTCAATGCTAGGCACACTGAAGAGGTAACGGTAAAAGCAAAATCTAACCAGAACTGGTAAAATCTACTCTTTTCTTACCGGGAAGAAGGGGCCCATTAGTTCAGCTGCCATGACCAGCACAATTTATGGCAGTACATCGCGCTGAGGGTCTGGGCTTTACCTCAGATGTCCTGCTTGCATTAGCGGTACAGCTGAGCCATCCCTGGGTTTGGAATAGGAGCTGCTGTTCATGCTACAAGAAAGACTACACTGTGTGGAGTTCATTTTCCTCAAAGGAAATTGAAGGTCTTGCATTAATTTCCTTATTTATTTAAGTGGCGCTATAAGGTTTAATTAATGCTTTTAAAACACTTTGAGAATATAAGATGCAATATAGGTGCTGCTGATGTTATTTGTCAGTTGTCTTCTACCTCAGGATGTCTCTCAAAAGACTGGAGTCCTGTTGTGTTTGGGAGAAATAGCAAATGCTATAGATTCCCTCCTGTATCACTTGTACTTCGGAAAAAAAAAAAAAAAGAAATGTTTGGCAGAAATCTGCATGGTATGTGCAGATGGAGTTAAAATATTTCCACAGAAACTCCATAGTTACATAAACTGAACTGCCTACAAAAGAAGTGCTTCAAACTAACAGTAAGTGCTGCAATTTCTTAGTTTGCAATGGGCCTAACTCTGCCTGCAAAGATCTCTGTGGAATAATTACAGGCCAGAGACACTAATCCTTTACACTTCTGTGCCAGACTTGTAATTGCGATCATATATTATCATTCCTTGGAACACATATCCAATAGTGTATGCATTAAAGTAAAAATCCTAACATTAAAAATAAACTCAAGATGATGCTGTGACGGTTAAGCCATATTTTTCTCTTTTGAAACACAAGAAAATATAATGCTGCTCATGACATTTGTATGAAAATTAATGAAAAGGAAAAGTGGATTTATAAGCCTTGAAATGTATCATTCTTTCCTTTGCCTTCTGTTGCAGGTTAATTACTTTAAATTTTTCCATCAGTCACTTTCTGATTTCCAACTCTGTTATATTCAGTTTTAAACAAAGGATAGAAATTTCAGGAAGGTCAGTGGTCTTCTACTCTCAATAGTTCAGGCACAAGCTATACAAATATAATAAGGAAAACTCCTTATTCAACCAGTGTCCATACACTGAATGGAATTTGTTTCTACTATTGCCCTAYGTCCCATAACACATCAAGGAAATTTGAAGTTGATGCTACTTGTATTATTTTCTACTTACTAATAAACTTTGTGTAATATGATTAATCTTCTAGAAAGTGTAAATGAAAAAAAGATGTCCTTTTTCTTACATCAAAGTAGAAAGCCTGGATTAAAATAAAATACAATGAATCAAATTATGGCCACCTTGATGAAGCAGCCATTTATTACCAGAAAACTAAAGTTTCTGAGAAAAGTCCCTTATCTTCAGAGGAAATCAGCCCTACTAATAGCAAGTTAGGAGCATCTGCACATTAAAAGAAAGGCAGAAAAATAGTTTTTGCTAAAAAATTACTTTTGGCTACTAAAATTTTGAGCACCAGTTTGGATTCCATGGATAGACCAGGCAAGATCATCCATGGGAATACCATCATAGCCAAATACTCACTTTACCTCGTTATTATATTTTTGTCACTCTGATGAGCACTGTCAAAAATGGTCATTGAAAAGAGAACAAATAGAACCCATTTTTTAGCCCAGTGCAGGTGTTTTAGGTGGGAAGGGTTGGCAGCAGGGCAGAATCAGGGTAAACAGTACAGGAAGAAGGGAATAATCAGGTGCCTTAGTGGTTGGAAAAAAAAAGTCAGTTTGGAAATTATAACATCTTTGGTCTATGCCACAAACCCTGTGTACAACAGTGGTTGGCAGGCCAGAGAACACAAACAGCATGAAGTTTTTGTATCAGTGAATCAGTTTGCGTCATAGAAATATTATACTGATTTGAGGGAAACCCCCGCAAGAGAAACACCCTCAGCACAGGAAAACAGGGAATTGAGGCTGGCGAATGTACAATAATTTGGACATTTAGAAGTATAGTAACTGGCTATTACTATATTACAGCTACTAAAATTAGAAAGGCAAAATTAGAAGCATACAAGTGTGCCTATCACATTCGAAAGCCTTAACAAATCCCAAAGGATAGTCCCAAATCCACGGGACTGGAAAAGGTTGTGCCTCTCTGAGATATGATTGCTCCCCACACCCATCCCGATGTGGTGCAGCTCTCATCTGCCACACAGTAGAAATCTGCCATGTTCAACAGTTCATTTACCTTGCTAGAAAAACAACTCAATTCAGCAAACTCCCAAATTCGCTCGATGCAGCTTCTCTCAAACCCCTTGTTACAGTTTAATGAAATGTGCTGACTGAGCTGTTTCATAGTAAATATTAGTTACAGCAGAACTCTCCTCCCAAATTGAGTCTTTTAGGAGCAAGAGGATTCTACAGTGCTGTAGCACTGACACAGAATCGCCCATAACTCACAAATAATAAAATACCATCTGAGGGCACAGAGGTTATTGCCATCAGCAGCTCCCTATGGAATTGTAAATCATTTGAACAAAGCTTACCCTTTTTGGAGAACAGGCTGAAATCACTGTATATACAGGATACCAGTGTCTTACATACACAGTGTGTGAAGACTGTACCTTTAGCTCCTTCATTTAACGTTGCTTCACAAGTGAGTGAACCCTGAACAGGCTGCTCCTTCCGGATGAAAATAAGAAAGATACCGCAAAAGCACTGGCAATTTGTCTTAGAGGAAGTTTAAACCCTTGGGCTACCAGCTTGCCAACCATCTGATAAACCATGTGGATTAACTGTGAAATGCATGGTGCACTGAAGTTCACTGGGATAGACTATGAGAAAAGGCAATGAAATTCAATGGAATATTATTTTTGTGAGCATCTGCAGGTCCAGGCCTTTGCCCAACACACAGGTTATGCTATTTCCATTACTGTAATTAAAATMTGAAAAATATGGAACATCCTTCAAATTAAATTCGATTTCAACTCCATTGTACGTGTGTTCAATAATGCGGCAATGTGTCACCCTCAGAAACATTGCAGCATCTATAATCTAGTGTTTCTGTGAAGTCCAGTGCTCCTGGAAGTGAAGTTTTCCCTATGAGAAAACACTGGGAATGTAATTCAAAGGTTGCTGTGCTGCTCAGAGCAGAAACATTGTGCTTAACAAAATGTACCCATCCCACTGAAAAAAAAACAAAACCAAAAGCAAGCTGTATACTTACTAATCCACACAACATGTTGAAATGAGTCAATCTTAACTCTTGGCCCCAAATGTTTTTTTCTAAGTGAATACTGTCACTTGCATGCCATAGGCCCTTGCAACATATTTTTACTCTTTAACTGTGTAAACTTCAGACATTGAAAATAATACCTTATTTTGATGTACAGCTCTTGACTGAGTCTTGGTACATCATGCTCAGTAAACATTTTTAAAAGTTTTTATAATTTCCTGAATTCTCAGTACTTAAATGAATAGAAAATAAAAAATTATTATTACTTGTTTTGAACTGAAATAACAATGTTTCTCTGCAATGAAAAACAGAGGTTGGAGATGAAAAAAGGCTGTTAGACCATTGCTCTGCTTTTGTGTCAACGTCTGAAAGTCCCTCCTGTGGATTTTAAGGTGTTTGGCCCAGCTGAGTTCTAGATGTCCAAAAAATGACCTTTCCCTGATTCATTTCAAACACTGGCATAGCTCTTAATATATTAACAATTTCTGCAAGATATTCAAGTTATGCTTTCCCTATTTTACTTTCAGTTCCTTATTTATATTGTTAGCACCATTAACACCATCTCCTCCTTTCCATGGATGCCCTTCATATACCTACATTGTGCTATAAGCTACTGTTGTCTATCACCTTCATGCCCTTTTCTTTCAGCTAAAGTTCACCACATCTGTGATTGAAGTTGATACAGCTGAAGTACCTCATCTTAGACAGAAATGATACTGTGTGAAGGACTGCAACAGTGCTTAGCAGAAACTAGTCATTCTTCCATGTAAGTTATCATGTTCTTTTCCATTGAGGATACAGCCCCTTCAAGGATTTCAGGACTTCTTGCTAGTGCTTACACAAACTTGTAGCGTGTGGAGACATGACCACAGGACTGTTTCCCAGCTCTTGGCAGAGAAGAGCTGTGGAAGCACCACCTCTGGGAGACACTTCTTGTTTTTCACATGATCACAGTTTGGCAAAAGCCCCTCACCTCTCTAAGATCCTCAAACTTGTCTTGGATTACAGAGGCCCCACAGAGTTTGTCTGCACCACTGATAATTCGGATTCATTACTTCTCTGGAAAGCCATATTCATCGTTTCTGCCAGAATCACCTGAGTCTACTTTAAACACAGGCAGGACAATAAAAACAAGTTTTGTTCTAATAAAACAGAGTTACAATCTTGATTACAAAATTGAAAACACATTTACAAAAGAGAAACACATCAAGAAAATACAGATGACAGACCTGACATTTAGAGTACTTTTGTTTTCCAMCTTTTATTGAGTTTGTCAGTTGTAGGTGTGGCAGGATGTTTCAAACCTAGAATTATTTTCAGGTCTTTTTAACCTGTTATTTGTTCCTCTTTTCTACTTCCCTGTCTGTTAAATAAAGAGCCTCTTTCAGCTAAATCTTATACAAATCACTAAAACCAACCAAATCAAACTAAACCAACCTTCTCTCCCCCAAACCTGCCCTGTTATTTGTGGCATCAGCACAGTTTCACATGAACATGTGTAAACATATACTTTTTTCCTCTTATCATTCAATGTTTTTAGGGGAATGATCTACTAGTAGCTAGCAAAATGAATTCACAGTCTTGGTTCATCTCTAGCAGACATATGAACAAAAATTTCTGGGAGTATGACTAAAGGTGAGCCTTTTGGGGGAGGATATGCTGCAGACCACTTGCTATATGCCAGATACTGTAAGTTTTATGGCTTTTGGTTTCTATTCACTATTGCAAAATAAAAAAGTTCATTTTATACACAGCGCATGGCTATCACTAAATAACAAACGCTTTGGAAGAGGTGGCTTTGAATGACATTCCCATTGTCCTTCAAAGTCTCACCAGGTAGCACTTCTAGAAATCCAAAATAGAACTGCAGCAGCCATATGTAAGAAAATACTGGAGAAACAAGCCTCTAAATATTCTAGTTCACAGATATGTGAAGTCAGCTGCCAATTAATTATATAAATGACATTTGTCTGATGCTGAAAATGAAGGTATATTAGTTATGGCTCTTTTGGCTGATACTTTTTGCTTTGCTGATCCATCACTGTTGCTTTGTGTTGATTTAACCTTTTATCACCACAATCAGGGAGTTTGAGCCCTTCTCTGAAAGGGAATCTGGGCTAATGTTGCTTTGAGTCAGTAGCTGATACCTCAAAGAGAGGCAAGGAGTCCTCAACAAAAGCACTTCTTCATTTGTGGAAGCGTCATGTGAAGATAAAATTTAACACAGAATAAAAGCTACTGACACGCTGGGCTCATATGAAGAGCTGCTTGAACCAAAAATGGAATTCCCTCCATCTGTGTTTATTCTCCTTTTACATTCCCCTTCTCTGCCTACGGCATGCAGTGGCTTTGAAGGTAGGCACACTTGCACATAAAGGCAAACAGTAAGCCACTACCAACAAATAGTAGGAAAGTAAAGCTGAGTTCAGAAGAGAAGGGGGAACACTACAGAAATGGGATTTTATAAAATCTATTCATTCAAAAATACCATCTAACCACAGCTATGGTCAAACGTAGATCATGCAACCCATGCTGAGACAGCTGATTAGAAAAAGCCTCCTCTACACGAGGGCTGATCAGCCTAATTCTCACAAGAGTCAGTGGGACTTGAAGATGGTCCAAAAAGGGAAAAGATCACATCTTTCCTTGTTCACCCTACCAGCTATTCAGCCTATATACTGTCAAATTAAGAATTTTTCCACCCTGCTGTTGCACCTGCAAATGTTTCCTTATAGAAAYGTTGAATCTATTTTTTTAAGATTGCTATTTGTCTCAATAATATTTAGTGGTAGCAAATTCTGCAAATTGATTAAATGCTTCAGCAAAAAGTTATTTGTTCTTTGTTGACTGCTTGGAATCTGGTGCTCTTCAGTTGCACTGAGTGCCCCTTTTTTATCTCAAATTGTATCAGGCAAATTGGAGCTGCTTTTCAAGAGGCTGTTTGGGAAGGAAGGTGCAGGAGGGGTTGTTTTTTTTTTTTTTATAACTCTCAAGAGAGCTTATGCTGTTCTTCTCCTTTCCAACCAGAATAATTTCTCCTTAAATGGATCTCCTGCCCCAGACAGCTCCATATTGTTAATCATTTGCATTTGCCCTGGACCTTGGCTGAGCAAATGGACAAGGATGATCTTAGTGTCAGCCTGAACTAAGCTAATTTAATTTGCAATGAGTTCAGTCCTACATTTTCCACACAAACAGTAACTGAAACAGTCAGTCAATAAATAAAATAAAAGAGCTTCAAGATTAACACCCGATAATGTGAAAGGCACAAGACTGCAAAGAAACTTTGCTCCTGTAACTGCCCAGGGACCTTGCGACATACAATTAGAATAGCATAGAGTGCTTTTTGTAACAAGGATCTGAACATCAGGGGAATCCGATGATGTTTCAGCTCCATGTAGCTGTAGTATGTGCAAACAGAATTGCAGATTAAACAGGAAAAAATCAACCGTATGTAACAAAGCAGTTATTATGCTGAGGCCTTTAGGTGACACTTTAAACCACTGGTGACCATGGAGTATCCAAAGGAAATAAAAGATAAAAAACTTATAACAAGCTTGTTGTTCCATTGAAGGGTTCTGAAGATATCGTCAAGCTCCACTGGCAACAAAAAGAACTAACAAAGTGGAAGATAAGACTGATGTACCCGCATAACAAGCCTGTTATTCCATTGASAGATTTCTGGTGATACTATAAACCAGGAAAGCTGAGTTAGGGTGGTTTGCAGTTTCAACAGAATCCCACGATACGTCAATGCAGTTCTTCTACCTGACTGCATTTTTAATCCGGTATCCAGAACAATTAAACAATTTTTTTTTAGGGTTTTTTTTGTTTGTTTAAAAAGTGCAATGGAGAGCTTATTTTGTAGGTTGCCTATTATGTTTCTAAATTAGAAACTGAAAGCTGAGTGAACCGTCTGCAAGCGTGAAGAACAATTAAGCAGCACAGTTGAGCTAGCAGTTTTAGTAAAAAACCTGGCTTCTACTCACTCTCCCATTGGTGTGGGCCTCAAAGGTTTAAGATGAAACAAGCCTACAGTAAGGCAGTTCCAAAAGAGAGGGATAAAAAGCTGGAATTACCCCTCTGCCAATGAGGACTAACAAAGGCTGCCTTAATCTGTTGGATGAAACTGGAAACCAAGTTCGGTATCTGAAATGGATGCTAACAGCAGGGAGGGGAAAGAAACCCGGACCAAGAAAGTGCAGAGCAGAAAACTTCCTTCGGGAATGGGCAGCAGAGGAGAAAGAATAGAGGAAATCTTCTTTCCACTGAAGAGGCGGATTATTGCTGCTGACGGCCAAACGTGGAAGTGCTGCAGTAAAAGGGAGGCGAGCAACAGGGACTGAAAGCAGCCATCAGCCTGCTCAGTTTTTATATTTCTAAAGGTTTTTGTATTATATCCACTCAGGCCATCAATCACAACTTTATTAAACCACGAAACAGATGTCAGATCAATGGCTGTATCGGAAACATTATGAATGACAGGCTGATGATGGAACAATTCCAGCCTCCATACATTATTAAACACATACTAATGCTACTCTTTCAATGCTACCCATACAGACTCACTCTGTTCTCCCTTTATGGTACCTTTTTTAATAGCAGACCTAATTGTAGATGAACATTACATAAGAAAAGCAAGACTTACTGTGATAAATAATAATAAACTAGTAAACAAAAGAAAAATGTCAAGGTTAAAACCGATTGCCTGTCTTCACATTATGCCTCCTGGCATTAAAATTTCGTTTAAACACAATTGTAGGAGCTGAGGTTGGATTGTCAGCCTTAATCAGAATATTCAGTCTCATTGCTTTTTTGCTGTAATCTTGACATAATTTAAGCTTAGCTTTTCTTTACATATTTGCCCACAGCCAGCCCACCCATGTAAATGCTTTCTGCTCTTTTTGAGTGAAGAGGTATGTATGAAAAACACATATAAATAAGGCAGAAATCACCACTCTGGCAGATTCTCTGCTTAACTCCAGATTTCAGGCAGATCTGGGGAGGTGATCAGAGCAGCACACTTGCCTCTCAATTCATCAGTAATGTATACTGTATTTTCGCTGGCAGAAATCAATTTGATTTTCATAAAGGCAGAAAGGAACTATGCTCTTGGTGATTGAAGCACAAAGCACAGTAACTGGGAGATGCAAATGCTGCATGAAATTCTCTCACAGCACATGAACACGGAGTTGAGTTGCCACAAACTACAGACCATTACCTCCTCTCTTCCCCCGGTGCCCTATACCATCCTTTGGGCTGGAATATTTGCTGCAGCTGTGTGTTTTCCTGAGGTGGGCAGTGAGATCAAGTAAAGATGGATTTGCAGCTTTTCACTTGGCCTGGCATCTTGATAGCCTTAGCGCATCCTCCTGATTAGAGGAGTGCTAAGTATAGCAGAGATGTCTGATTTTGTGCAGACAATTCAAAAATAGATAAGAAATAAAAATGTTCAAAAAGAACATAAAATAAAATTAAATATGCATTCTCTGGGGGTTTTGGAGAGAAAGAAAAATTCTTGTTCCTCTTCATGGCAATGGTTTCCTAAACAAAATTATTTGTGCTTTCGGGGGTCAGTAACTGAAGGCTTCCCACAGCACAGGGGAAAGCAGCTGGCTGTCAGTGGAGCTGTAGGAAAACTGCTCTGTTTTGGCTGCTGAATTGGATGCTCCCAGCAGCAAGTGAGCAGCCCCGCCAGCATTTAGCCAGAAATGCCCCCTGTGGCCTGGTGACTAAATAATCAAGTGCAGGCAGGGATGGAGGTGACTGCCCCCTGAATTTCCATGGGGTTTAACGTGGGCTTCAAGGCTGAGAGATCAAAACTCAAATCCAGTTTTTGGTGTTGAGACAGGAATTGGCAGAAGCTGCTCTTACTCAGGAAACCCACCTCACCGAAGGGCTAAAGAGTGAAGGGTCTCCCCTGTGAACAGCTCTAGCCTGGACAGAGTATTTTAATCTTTTAGAGAGCAACAAAAGGCAGAGTAATTCCCACAAGATAGGAGGCATGCAAAGGCCTTTATGCTRTTTCTCTAGCTTGCTCACTAGAGAAGAGATTTTCTGTTGAAGCAATATTTTCGAAACCCAGCATTCATCCTGAATCGGGCAAGTTTGGAAGTAGGTTTGAAGTCAACTCTCACTTAAGTGACCACAGAGGTCGGTTTTGGCTGAAAAATATGTTAATTAGCAGAATGGTTTATCTAAGGAAGTGAATGTATGAAAGCCTTTTAATAAAAACTGCTTTGTATACTGCAAGCTTTTAAATTAAATTGGGACAGAGTTACAGCCAGCACCGAGCAGAATTGTTTGTGACTTTTTGGCTTGTTTGCTTAAAAATATCTGGCTGGTTTCTTGAAAGATAGCTGGTGGCTCTTTATGGCACCCTGTTGCACAGTTTTAAGGATAAAATTAAAAAATATGTTCATAACAGAAATGTATAGTTTATGTCTTATATCTCCCATAAAACTTAGTCCTGCTGAGGTACTCACAGTAGCATGTTTTGGACTTGGCTCAATTCGTCACAGCTTTATACTCTCAATGTTCCTCTCTCTGGACTGAAATTCAGACTTCATAATAAACGAAGTAAAAATATCTCTAAATAAATCATCTCTCTAAATAGATCGTCCATTTTCCCCACATTTTTTTCTGTAACAGAACATGTTAGGAAGATTCAATTTCAAGTGAGGATGGATACATCTAATAAAACTGCTTCTGGCAGCCCAAATCCTAAAGTTCTCCCTTTAATTCCCTATGACCTCCATGATTATCCTGCTTGCATGAGGACTTTAACTGAATATGGTGCTGATGGTGTTTTCACCACAGAGAAATCCTGTATATGATAAAATAGTGTCATCTGAGATTTATGAAAAGCCTGTGGATATTTTAACACCCATCAATCATTTACTCTTTCTTGCTCTTTAAATTTTCTGTAAAGGAGTTAGGAGTTTTAAAGATAGTAAACATAAACCTATATGGTATTCCTCTGAATGTATTTCAAGAAGTTATCAGGGAATGCTGTGACCTTGAAAGACAAGACTATGTAAAGAGCTAGGAAAAGGAAGGAAAGTTTTTCTTTACTTTCAGTTGAAGTAAAATAAATTCAGGATCTTATTATCACCCACTAGATCACCCACTGCCTTTCAGACTCCTTCTCCTGCCTCCCCAAATGGATTTGTTACTATGGATTTGTTACTATGAGCATTGTAATAGTGATCTCAAGTCAGAAGAGAACATTAGCTGGGAATTTTCTAGTTTGCATTAAGATTGTGAGAAAATGAGCACAGAAGACAATGTCTGTAAGAGTCATGGAAATGAAAATGACAGACAGAAGGAAAAATTCATAGGAGCTGCCCAGCAGCACAACCAGAATTCATGTGCCATTTCCTGGTCTTAATTTTTAAACACACTTTTGAATCATGATAATGACGCACGCAGAAATTCTCACTAGTCCTAGTATTTCCTTCAGTTTCATCTCTTCTGAGGGGAAAAATGCTGCTATTAACTTTGAGATATAATTCCTACCTCTTTTGATTGTTGAATGAAACATTTAAAATAACCAGAATAAACAATGAACCATCATATTCAAGTTTCTTCAGAAATAAATACAGAAGTCTCAGATCTCAACAGAGTTTTTTTTTTAAAAGGGGAAAAAGACACTAGAGTTAGAATTAAATTCAACAGATAAAAAAAAAAGAGAGGAAGAGAATAGTGGAAGAAGAGGAAGAGAAGACCCAATACAGTGAGATAAATAACTTCGTAAGGATTCAACTTTATTCAGTACCTTATTCAATTTAAAAAAAAMCCCCAAAAACCAAAGTTGCAAAACTGTTCCTATAGACTAGTATCAGATAGCACAGTGGTGAAACAGAAAAAAAAAATTGTAAATGCAAACCAGATCTTTCATGTAATTATTATGCAAAGTGTGTGTGTGCTAAAGACATATAAGCGTAATGTTTATGCCTGCCTTTTCGTAAAAATATACATGTACACGCAGCATGCACACATTCACATATCAAACCACCATATAGTGTGTGTAGGCTGTTGTATTTTAGGAACATTTCAGAGAGTTTTAGTAATTTTTATTAACGGTATTTTTTGCTTTTCTCTGACTCTGGGAGAGTTAATTGAGTCTGACTTATACAGCTTAAAGAGAAAATAATTGTTGAAATATGCATGTTTAAATATAATATACTGGAAACACAGCTGACCTTGACCCAAAATCACATTTTTGAGCCTGGAGCAAACTATGTATGGCTGGCTGCTATCGGTTAGAAGTGAGTACTGGATCCTACCATGAAGCCAGAATTCCCATTTCCCAGTGGTATAAAACTTTCCAGATTGAGAAGCAAATGACTTATGATTAAAAAACAAAGTGGTAGAGGAGTACTTTCATATTTGCATGAGAATTAGTAGGGATAATTCCTGCTAAGTACAGAGTAGGTTTTGTTGACCTACTGTTTTACTACTCGTACTTCTTTGTCAGTTCTGTTCTATAATACTTAATACTGACTGTATGAAGGTTTTAGAAACATATCTGCAGATACACGTTTGCATGACGTAGCGATATGAGGATATTGTTTGTGTAGCACATCATGTTGTTTGTGTTGTGTACATCATATTTGGGTCATGACGAAAGGCACTTTAATATGTTTGCCTAGTGAGGGCCAGACATCTCTGGACATGGAGAAAAAACAAAGTAAACCACGGCAATATTAAATTGCACAAAGGTGAAGCACTGAAAACCCAAGAGTAATAAATTACCTTGAGAAACTCAGTAAGCAATATATGTTTTGCAGTATAGAAAGTAAATAGTATAACCTATGATCTTACCGTTCCTGTTGTGCCCAAGGAAAGGTGGTTCATCTGTTGGGTCAGAGGGCCCATCATGCTCGCTGGCTGCATTGACATAGTGTGGTCCATTGTTGGTGTTATCACAGCACCCTATAAACATACATCATTTACACTTCAGCATTTCACTTTAAAAAAAAAAAAGAAACATTCTCTAAATGAGTGAATCTGACTGAAAACTTGACATGAATCTTAAAAGAGACTAACATATCTGTCAGAGGAAATATGTTTTGTTCCTATTGACAACCAAGCTACACACATATATTATTTGTACTACTAACGAGGCCATATTATGTCAGTTCCAATTAAGTGTCATTTTTTACTTCATTTCTTCTGACAAACAAATGCATATATTCTTTCTATGATGAATGCTACTGTACATTGCAAAATACCTGTCATTTCTATTTTTCCATATCCTATGTAGAATAATCTTGCAGGCAGAACACATATGTCCCCAATTTTCTCTGACTTCTAAAACCTTCACTCTCTGAGATCTTCAACCTATTATGGTAATTATCTTGGATTTTTCCAGTCTCAATTAAGAACCCTTACTCATGACATTTTATAGCTGATTAAGTAAGACTAGCTATTGACAGCGAGTTTGGTAGTGACACCCATTTAAAACACATACACAACATTTAAAAAGCATTTTTCTTCTCCGCATCAAAAACAAAGGCATTAATAACAAACAGCATATGAACTAAAGTAAGGACAAGGCTTTGAACAAAAATGAAACAAAAGACATGCCAGAGGAGCTTTGGAGAAAGCTTCTTTGCCATTCATATTCCTTGGTTTTTTGCTCTCCCATTCCCCAAGGTCCCATGTTGGTAACCTCATGCCTTAGTGAAGTGTTGATTCTTTTCAGTTCTACGGTGTAAAATGCTACTTCCTGTGTTGGTTAGAGAAAGTCAGTCAGAAACAGAGTGGTCTGCTCTTTCTCTTGCAGATAGTTAAATAAGGAGGTATTTCCAGCTATTTCTTCATATGAAATAATAGCTCTACTTTGTGAATATGTATGTTTGTGTGCACACATTATAAATTTGCACAATCYATCACATTACATCTGCTACAAAGTGTGGAAAATGTGGATGAATGTATTTGTTTAAAAAAAAGAAAACTGACATTTTTTCCATCGAGATTACTGACAAAATCCACCTATAAACAGGAATTTAAAATAAACTAGTTCCAAAAACCACAGCACACCTGTTCTTAAGTGTCTGTCTCACATTTACGTAGAGCTATGTGACTGCATTGTCAAGAATCTGATTAGAAGCAAAAGATTTCAAATTTTTAGTCACAAATAAAAAATAAACAAAAATAAAAAATGTGGGGAAGTACCAATTCAATTTTTTCTCACCTTCCAGCAATATTTTGTCTATGCACATCCTATCTGAGAAGCTGCGATTCTGCAGTCTCTGCGAACTCATTACTTGCATGCAATGGTAAAGAGGAGGTAGGCTCAGCTTGGCCAGTCCTTTTTGTAATACCCTCAGCATATGAAATACATACACGCTTGTTTTATGTCACATAGTAGATTACGTTTCTTGCACTGACAAGAGTCCCTAGAGAAATTTGGCAAATTACAGAAACTAGCCTCCACAGAATATCTGTCATGATTCCAAATAAATGCTTATAAAACAAGCTGATCAGTGTGCAAGTATGAAAGCTGCAACACCTGCAAACACTTTTGCCTCTTTCTTGGCTATATTCATTTGCACTTGTTTACACAGATTAACCCGTTGATTAACTCATTCTAATGAACTACCACAGTGCTAACCTTCTCCTTGTTGGCACGGGTCCTTACAAATCAAGATAGTCACAAACTCTCACCACAAAATTTCCTTCAAATTGCTTTCAGCATAGCAGAGTTAATATTTTATTCAAAAAGCCCTTCTTTCTTCCTTACATGACATTCTTCTCTTTCGTGCTGCTCCTCTCTTTTTGCTGAAAAAAGCCTACCCTTTTGCTGAAAGAGTCTGAAAGCAAATCTGCGGGGCATACACTCATTCAGCCCAGTCGGCAGCCCCTGCATAGTAGGTTCAGTGCAAGAGTCTGAAGTAGCACCATGCCCAAAGAAAATGATGTTCTTGCTGTATCTTCAAAATCAGTGGCCTGGGATAGCAGGGCTGCTCCTGTAGAGGAGCACGCATCCAGATGAGGTCTTGAGGTTTGGACATCTACCTGAACTTTTTTGTTATGGTAAGAAATCATAAGCTTTATGCTCAGAATGATCCACACCACAAAACAGCATTTTTACTCTACCAAACCATAAATGCTCAAAGTAAATTTGTCAACTGATAAACAGCTCTCAGTTCCCTCTACGAGCAGTTTTCTCCTTTGGCTTAGAGATGGACAATTGCCTCGGGGCTTTGCGTGACAGACAAGGTGAGCTCCCACTTGCGACGAGTGATGGGATAAGCAGAAAGTCACACCCGCACCACAGCTTCATGCAGCCCCGCGTTGCCGGCAGTAGTGGCTGCAATTAATTTAGGATGTCCCAAAGCCTTAAAATACCTAGCTTTCTTTGCAAAGAAGTTTATTGCAAAGGTATGGCTGGAGGAACTTGCTGTGATTACAGATGTGACAGACTGATAGCTATTCCTGTGTATAAATTCAGGAACCTGGAAATGAAGAAAGGGCAGCAGTGAAGGAAGTCTTATGATTTAGTGTAGCAAACACAAGTGCCAGACACACCGTGGAAAAATCTGATAGCAAATGTCTTTCAATAAATAAGTAAGCAAGACAGGTTTTGCAAATAAACTATTTTAAAAAATATGGACTGGAGAGAAAATATATCAAGGACAAAAAAATTGCTCAGAGACAGTAAACATTATTTTTAAATAGAAAATACATAAATACTAGTCCCTAAACATATACTGTTTAATGCGTTAGGAAAAGAAGTTGGGAAAACAAATCAAGTATTTGCAGCTTTCCTAACACAGCTTAACGTGTTTGAAGCTGACAGTTACCTAGAGCAGAGAATTACATGGATTTGCCCGACCATTAATTCACCAGAGTTTGCAGAATCCTCTTGTGATCACATAGAGAAAAAATTATACTTAATTAAGGAAATATCGTCTGGTTGTTAGGGCGACACCCATCCTCCAGACCATAATGCGTTTCATAATACATGCTGTCAAGTCCATTCATATTCATTTTATTTAGCTGTAGAAGACAACAATGTCTTGCATCAGATGTTGCCATCATATTAAAAGTAATTTGATTCTTTTCAGCCTATGATAGGTATTTGCTGATAAACACCTACTTGGTGACTGGCAAAGGCTACAGCAAACATATTTTTCATCTTCATCTGTTTGGATGTCAGATTTTACTGAGTTTGTAAACTGTATAGAGAGTCATCTTAGCATGGCATTATACTACTGAAGGCCCAGCGTAGTTGAAAAAACCTGTAGAAGAAATTATAATGAGGTTTTTGCCACTCTCTTTGCCAAAACAAGTAGTTAGCCTGCCAATTATTTAGGCCTGCCCTGTTGCCTCAGTATGATTATTTTTTTTATAATTCCTGCAAGAAACTGATTACTATAACGACTTTTAAATTTGGCAAGATATTCTTGGCATATGACTTGTCATACAATTCTGTCAATGCTATAGTGGCTTTAAACGAAATTAAGATTAACAGGGCAAATGGTAAGGAATCAATGATACAGAAGAAAATGCGTGATTTTTGCAACGCTACAACAAACCCAAGATAAGTTGATTGACATATAGACTTTAATTCCTCTTCACCTTATTTGAAAGACGTTGCTGTTTTAAAATGCTCTAAGCTCTATGGACATACCTTTTGTATAAGAAAGTGAATATATTTATTTCAGAATATTTTCTAGTCTGTCACTTGCAAAGAAAGAAGCCTGACTTTATCAGCTACAAACCTGTACACTCCTTGTATGGCAACAAACTGAGATCACAGGAAGGACACTAAATACAGCCTGTTTATTATATYAAATAAACTATCTGTAAGTACTTGCCAATATCAAAAGGCATCAGCAGAAATCAAGTTTATGTTAGTGCAATGACACATGCCACTTTATGTGCCTTGAAGGGTGGGAAAGCGACATCAGAAATAAAAAGCGTATTAGGGGGCTTTAGGAACAGAGAGTTCACTAGTTGAGAGATGCACTTGGGGGCCAGCGGGAGGAAGGATTAGTTAGTCCCAGTTTTCTAGAATAATGAACTGTATTAAAGGCTTCTGTTTTATTCCAGTGTTCTAATACTGATATTGGACTTAAGACACAAATACCAGCTGAACAAATAGTTTTTAAAGCTTACAGTAAGCATCTGCTTATTTTACAGTTTACTTTTTCTTCATTTAGGAAGTTTTAACTAGTTAAGCATACTTATAAATTCTACTTTGTAAATACTGGCCAATGTAAAACCAATAAACATTACAGCAGCAAACTTACTTTTCAAATTTGTTTACAGACACATTGTGCAGCCATATAAGCACCAGGTCATTCCATCTGAAAACTTATTACCATACTACCAAGTGAATGTCTTTATGTTATCGAGAACATGTTGTTTCTTGAGGTTTTATTAAACTGAGTGAAAGGATGACTTTCCTTATACTTATCAGATCAGATGTGTCTATCAAGAATTAATATGAAAAAGCCCAACGTGCATACTTTTTTTGCAGATAAATGTACTCTCTCTGTATACTGAATACATTACGACCATATTTCTATTGGTTTACTGTACTGTCTAGATTGACTTGTCTCATCTATCCCTCTTACAGGCAGCAGAAAAAATAGGGTCCCCTTGTCAGAGCAGTGAGCCTGGTGAAGTGCTCTGAACTGGCTGTTAAATGGCCAACCTTTCATGACTATTGTAGGAAGACTAAAGGTAGCTGTGAAATTCTCTCTGCCCTCTGACAGCAACTCTGCTGGGGGTACTTGTTGATATTCCATAAAAACCGATTACATTTCAAAATCAAAGAAAACCTATTTTCCCTTTCTCAATGAAAAGTTACCAATTGCCTTGGCATTTACTAGCTAATCAGAGATTAAATCATGATTTGAGTATGTTGAGGAAGATCAGCAAACATTAGCTAACAAGGTATATTCTACAGATCTTAGGATACTTTAATTTCATTACATTGTTGAATTTAAAAGCTTGCTAAAAATGGGGTAAAGCGAGCAGGAAGCCCAAACCCTACACTAAATTAAAGCAGCTTTAACTTTGGAATGGACAAACCCTGATACAGACCTTCAACAACTGTGAGTTCTGTTTCTGTGGCAAGGACTAAACAACAACCTCATATAGTAATATTTCTAATTTTGGGCATAAATTCAAATTCTTATCTGACATCACTTTCATATCTTAGTTGAATCTCCGTGGAGCAATGGATACATTTGCTTTCCCTTTCTCATTTCTTATCTGTATGTTTGTGAACTTCTTTCCTCAGCTGAAAGTATATGTCATTGGTCCGAGAGAGTTACTACCCAGAAGTAACTGGTCTTAAAGGATTAAGAATCCAAATATAGTGTGGTGAATAAAGAACAAATGTGACTCATGTGTATGTACCATCTTTCCTACAACAACAGCCGAGGTTTTTGATGGTTTCTTTCCCGTTGTCCTTCTTGCCTTTAACTATATAACCTGTCTCCCAGTTTAAAATACAGGTTTTGATAATATACAGATACTAGCCTACACGTAGAAATGCAGATTAGAAGGATATAGAGATGGGAACATCAAGAGATAAAGAAAACAGAGTTGATGCAACAGAAAGAGTTTTATATCAGTAACTGTGTGCACAAATAAAGCAATACCTGCAACTATATTGGTAACGGTTAATAAATGTATTACATCAGGGAGTACCACTGTGATATTATGTCAGTAGTTTATGCTCCTACCAGAGTTGAAAAAACAATGTTTCATAGCATACCGCTGTCTGTTAATCTGAAAGGACTTAAAAAAATGAAAGAGAGAGCATTTCTATTGCAAACAAAAAGTTCCCCATGTCACTCAGTGCCTAAAGTGACTTTTGCATGGTGACTTAATCTTTCCATCCAAAATAAGATCTCAAGAGAAAGGCTATTGAACAAAAGGACAATATTTATAAAGGGAAAAACRTACCTGAATTACAACAGGGACTCTGCAGCAGAGTTTGAGAGCCCCGTGCTGTATCTGTGCCCTTACTGTCTGCACATGCAGGCTGGACCACAAGCCCATATGCTCTCTCTAGATTCCAAGAGAAACAGTAGTTTCATACCCTTCTGCAACTTACCCCAGGAATAAAATAAAATTACTGGTATTATATGCCTGAATAAATGGGAGTAGTTTCGCTGGGGCCTGCTAACAGGAACGAGCCCACAGCAGTCAGGGAATGACCTGCCGCAGCGGGGCGTTCATTCCAGCAAGCGCTGGAGCAGGCAGAGAGGCCATAGACAGCTCTTGCTCCCTCTTCTGACATATTCTAGAGGGGAACAAGAAATCACGTTTCTTTTGTTTTTTTCCTACCTTTCAGTTTATAAGTGCACTTGGATGTATGCTGGCTTTATATATCCAATCCACGTAACAGTGCTTTTGCTCTGTTAAGAACAGCCATCTCTAACAAAAGCATTCTCGCAACGCTCACATAAGGCTTAGCATCCCCAGAAGACAAAGAGTAAACACAGAGACTGTCATTTGCCTGGGACATTATCACTGGAATATACAGAACAAATCTTCTCCTGCCCTTCCCACTATCAGATTTCACAAAAAATATCCAAAGGTCTTTTCATTCCATGTCAAAATAAGCACAGATTTCAAAACCTCAACACTATTAGTGAAAACAAATTTTTATTTCCTGCACCGAACTCCTGATCTATACCTAACTAGTATGTGACACATGCTAAAGTGTTGTGCTTGGTGATTCCTTTCTGTTTATGTTCTTACAGATATTTTCTGATGTGGACTAATTCCTTCATCCACTGTCTCCCAGTGGCCGATGTGCACCCTAATAAAYGCACATCAGGAGTCTCTTCCCTGTGGAATAGTTTTTCTTAGCATTAGAATGGAGTTTCATCTATTAAAGCTAAATTCAAATAATATTTCCTCTTCAAACGGTTCTGCTGTGTTCCCTCMCTTCATGCCTATAACTAGGCGTGAAAATTTACTTGATGGCACATCCTAGTTCTAAAAGGTGCAAAATGGAAATTATTAAACAGCACAATTAAAATATGAGTCAGCACCACTGTTTGGCCTAAATTTTCACTTCCCTGACTTACTGCGTTCAAATGAAACTTTCAAAAGGATGCCATATTTGCATCCTCAATAGTCTGATCTTACAAATATATATACATATCTACACACCTATAACTGCATATGGGAAGGCAAAGTACATTGCCATTTCTATTACACTCACTCAGGCCACACAGTTTTTTCACCATGGGGATTTTTTTTTTTTTTTATGTTTGAAACTCTCAGGCCAGGATTTATTAAGAAAAAAGTAACTAAAAGCAACAGTGACAGGTTTTTAAACTTCTTATTTATGCACAACGTTTAATAAATATTGAATAAGAGCTTCTGTTACTAGCTGAGAACACTTATTTTATTTTCCTCAGGGAAACATGCTCAAAATACAAAAAAATGCCTGACAGAAAGACTTGCCTTCAGAGCTTGTTCTTGGATGTAGAGGAGCAGAGCAGGTTGGTGGCATGAGAACATGTATGGTGTGTTTAATGTGGTAGGACCTGGGCCTTCCTTGGGTCTTCTGGGCAAGGTGAGGCAGCCCTGCCTGTCTGCGTGTCTCCATGAAGTCATGACAACAGACATTTGATCAGACCAAATGCCTGAGACACTGCGCTGTTGATCTCTGCTTTTCTGGTGAGATATAGTACACAGGTCATTTGCCAGGCACAGAGAGTGGCTAACTGGGTTTGGGGAGGAAATGTCTGTGACATTTCTTCTACATGCATTTCTAGCCTCGACACTACGATGGCCAGTGACAGGACAGCAGCTGTGATCTGTAACAGATGTGCTGTGTTTCATTTCCTGCCCGAAACCAGGAGGGACTCGCGCTGTGTGAGCTGCAATCTAGCGGCTGTGCTGGAAGAAAAGATTCACTCATCAGAAGGACAAACACTGACACTGGAAGACATCAGAAATGCTGAGGAACTGGCTACCAACAAGAGAAAAAAAAAGCCCAGAAAAGCAGGCAGGTAATATAACCCTATGTATCCACCAGAGGCAAGATGACAAATTACATCCTCCACAACCGCAGCCAGAGGAAAATGGTATGGCTGTGCATGGTGTACCTCCACAGCACTAACCACAACCAGTCTTAGATGGAAATATCCGAAATATCTTCAGCTTTCAGAAAAGTGAGGTGGTATCACTGAATGAAGCACCAAGGAGACATATTGAGGTGCCAGGGTGGCAGACAGCAGAGCGCTCCTCTGTGAGATCCCTAATCCTTGAGAGGACAACAGGAAGAATGGTCAAGGGATGGGTAGATATCAGGATGTCTCCCTGCAACTCCAAGATCAGACAGGCTCTTGCAAGCCTGAATTTACTAGTGATGGTCAATACATCTGAGAATGCTTCACACAGTTGCTCATGGACTGCATGGTGGCCCTTGCAATGTCGAGCCAAAAGTAACTCTTGAGCATCAGAGCTAACTCCTAGGCTAGGCCCAAATCTGAGCTGCACCCTCAGAGCCATGCTGATGCAGGGGCTGCCATGTAATCCAGGTATCCAGCTGCATGGGGTGGGGAGAGAGACACCTTGAAATGCTGAGCCTGATGTTGCTGCATCACTCTCGGATTCAGCTACAAACCCAACATCCATCCTCCATGAGAGCACACTGTGGAGCACTGTCATCTGCTGCCTATGTCTAAACTTTTTGTGCAGCTCCTGCACAAAGGAAGGTTAAAGGTATGGAAGGTGAGAAAATTATGTCCTTTCCCTCCCCATCCCATTTTCTGAATTTAAAAGTTCTGGAAAGCTGATGGGGGGCAGTAATACCCACATAATCTTCTCAGGAATCCTTACCCTACCTATTAGGAAAGACAGATAGCAGAAGATGCTAGAAATGAAACCTTGAGTGGGTAAGGATATTTTTCTAAAGATATGCTTCTGTTCAATAATAGATTTTAGACTTGAAGTTGATAGATGGGGGAAATCCTGTCCTAAGCCACAGTTCATGTTAYGTATCAATTCAGTTCTAGATCACAGTGGTTCATTCTGATCTTGAAATCTAGAAATGTCTCCTTATTAGAGAGGACAAATACAGAAATCTGTCTCTCTGTCATGTTCTGTTAAATTTGTAATCCGTTATGTTAAACAAAGCCCTTTCTCACACGGTAACGGAAAGAAAACTATTCCAGCCCTGCCTCTCCTCTCATTTAAAACCACAAGTTTTCACCGCCTAAATGCCCTGCCCCAGATCCCAAATTGCATTTCGTTTTCTGGACTTGTAACTCCTCAGGGGAGGCTATGGGTGAAATCCACTCTGTTCTGTACTGGGATTTGTCCTTTGACTGGTTAAAGCTGGCTACCCAGCAGTGTCAGCTTGGTGACAGACCTCAAAACCAAGACTGAGGCACAGATTTTCAATAGTGCCTTCTTACCTCATACTCCATCATTAAAAGTAATGTGAGCCTATGTCTCTCTTGTGCCTTTACAAATTTTAACTGTGGTTTTCCTGACTCTAACCAGGCCAATTGCTGCTTGGACTCAACTCTGTACAAGCCAACTGCCACCAACACGTGGCTTTTGCTGCACCTGGACAACTCCACCATCCTTGGATGATGCCCTCAGTGACACCTGTGCAGTTTTCCATTGTTTTGAACAACTGATAATATAGACACAATCTGGAGAAACTGCGGCTGCAAAAATGTCCTTACCTAAAAACTCTATCCCTGATGCATGAGACCACAGTAAAGCCGACGGCAGCAAGCACACAGAGCACGTACTTCAAAGGTAACCACATTTAAATCAGTAAAGGGACAACTGATGAAAATGAAATCAAATACAAGCCCTCAGTTTTGTGTCAATAGTCAGAAAATAGGAGTCTATAGAGGGTGAACACATTTTATAGCTAAAAATGTGGTATTTTAAGTTCTCGTTTACTTTAAGGTACTTCCAGTGAAACCAGCCTGTGTATTACAATAAATGCTTGACATTTATAAGTCTCCCTTCTACCAAAGACCTCTAAGAACTTTACAAACTGTGTGATATATAGAGGACTCAGGAGCTGGTCTGTCGTCAGGCTTCAGATCTACACCTGAACTTTCCCAAGTCCACGAGCGTTCAGACGAGGAGTACAGCCTGGGTCATCACCATTGCAGGCCCAAAGAGAACAGGTGGTTTCAATCACACACTCCAGTCCAAATTAATCAAGAAAAGGAAACATTCTACYTCTTGATTAATGCTGAGCAGATTTGAAGTAAATAGTAGAAAATGGCTAGCTTAAGTCTACTTTGCTCCATACTTCATTGTTTTTTAAAAGAAGATGAAAATATTGAGGAAAAGCACTTCAAAACTGACCCTTGTGAGTTAAACTTCATTGTGCCAGTGGTCCAGCTAGTCTAAAAAGTAGATGTGAAAAGTTCAGAAAGGTGTAGATTTTGGCTATTATTAAGCTAAAAAGAAGAAAAAGTAAATAACTGATCTGGCAAGGATTACTTACTTTCTTTTTAATATATCTGTACTGATTAAGAATGACTAAATTGATATATTTTCCTTTTTTTGTCCAGATAAATTCACTCTTGGGCTGAGATCTTCCTTATAAAGTTTCAGCCTGGAGCACATTTTTACAGCTGAGTTATTATCCTTAAAATATGAGTTCATACTGGAAATGCTGGCAGCCCTCTTAACTATTGTATAGCAGTGAGCACAGCTGTAACATGTTAAATATGTTGAAAGTACATGGTGGGAACAGAGTGGCTCAGAGGACTGGTAATAGAATAGGGAGTCTCAATGCTGGGTCACCAGGTTCGGTCATTGCTGGGTCTGAAAGTCATTATCAAGCTACAGCTGTTCAGTTACATCCAGGCATCAGCTACCCACAGGGAAACTCTCCATCACAAAAATACATTACTGCAACTGGTGATGTCCAACAGCCTTCCCAAGGATTGCGAAAGGTGGGGGGATGCATCCTCACAGCTGCATCCCCGCAGGACAGCTCCAAGGTGAAGAGCACAGATGGCACAGAGGGGAGAGGGTTGCACGGTCTCTGCCCCACGTGCTGCCCGGTCTACAGAGGGTGTTCGTCACCAGCCTATCGCTATTGTGTCTTTTCAGGGCACTCTATTTTATCAGAAAGTTGTTAACCACAGAAGACTGATCCCGAAAGAGTCCATTTCCCACATTAGTGAATGGCCCACATCCATCCCACCATGCTACCAGTTTTAGAGGAATTCTGGTGATGCTGGTTAAATGAAGACAGAAAGCAGATGACAAAGTACTTCTTCAGATCCCCAGTTACAGTAATGCCTAGAATGACCAAATCCCTTATTATTACCTCTCTCTACATTGATAGATGGCAACGTCTTGCTATTTGCATCAAATTATAATCCATTTCAACCTACCCCAAAATAGCAGTCAATTTTTGCACAAGCAGATGAATGCAGACAGTTCTGCCTTTCTCAGAATCAGGCTGCCTGCTCAAGTGCAGCTTTTTGTCATAAACCAAAGTAGCCAAAAAAGTAGCCAGAGCAACACGGGCAAATGAAGACCAAGTTTGCTGCTTCAGTTTTCTAATGTGAATAGATTTATTGGAGTAAATTAGGTGAGTCTCTCTGGTTCACATTTATCCATACATGCTGCAGTAACCTCTATAAAAATCTTTGATTTATTACAGCTTTTTGGGGCACCAGCATTTCCTACCAGTCACTGTGTACAAGCCCATGTGAATGCACAGCAGTCAGATCCTGACATACGACGAAGATGTTCTTTACTACTTTATGGCTTTGTGTCCTCTACACACAGTCTGACTGGCAGAATTTTAGGTTGAAGTCAAAGATGTTTCTCTGGGCTGAATATCTTTCAGCTATTTGAATATTGTAGAGGTGCTCAGTTTTCTCTGGCAAAAATCTTCATGTCTGTTTTATTTTCCCTGGCATCTAGAAATCAAACTACCATTGCAGTCAACACTAATTTCAGAGGTCCTAAGGACGAGCCAAAAAAGAGCAGTTCAAGAATTGTCAAGGTCTTTTTCTAAACCCTACATTTACCCAACAGAAGTCAGCTCTTCAGCCTACAGGACAGCTGACTAGGAACTGCCTACTACCAAATACTGCTGTGAAAATGTCTCAGACAACGTAGAGCACCTTGCTCAGCAGCCAGAGAAGAATAAGCTGGTGACCCACTACTGCGGTAAATGTACCAGAGTGAGTCTTTGACGCAAACTGGATGACCAGCCTTCCGGGAAGCACAGACTGGGCAGCTGAGTCTGCCATGAGTTCAGGAAGATGTCTTTTACACGAAGGTAAGAAGATCCCTATGCTTTGGAGGAATAAATCATAGTATAAGCTAGAGAAAAAAAGGCCAGCTGGACAGTATACACATATTGCTGAGATGAACAGTAAATTATTTGGAAAAAATACTTTGAGGGAGAATAACACATCCTGTGAATTCAGGTCACACTTGGCACATAATTGTGACCAAAGGAATGAAAAAATTGAAGCTGTCAAAATGCAATGTTTCCACCATATTTCAAAATGACATGTCATTTCAGGATTTATCTAAATTTGAAGGAAAAAAAAGCTTAAAATTAGTTCAATAACCCAGAAATGAAAACAGTAAGATTACAGATATTGTCTTTGTTCTTCTTCTCACCCTCTTCCCACTCCCTAAGTTCTCTCCTGGAGTGGAGTCAAAACAACATTTTCACAACTTTTTCCATGTCACTACCCTCTCCCTCTGCACATTTTCACTTCAAGACAAGTTTTAGAGTTATTATTTGATTCTGCCCACAAAGCCAAATTTTATTATTCACAGAGTACTATATATGTAATGGTCTTGTCAGTCCTAGCCAGAGGCAAAGGGTAGCCTCAGAGGAAAAGGAAACAAGAAACATCCAAAGGAAGATAAATAGGAACGAGATGATAGGCAAATGGGAAATACTCCCATCTTTTCTTGAGAGCTGTGTGGATAGAAAAAAGAGCGCTCTAATTAATTCCAGAGTGACAGGGACTTGAGGGCTGGACTCTGTGCACTGCATGCTTGTGAATCTTCATTCCATGTGAACCCCCTTCCTCCAAAAACCAAACAAACCCTTGTTTTGTCTTTGACATCAAAAGACACAATATAACTAACAGCAGATGTTCCGATAAACTCCAGTAGAGACCAACCTCTTGGCAGCCATATTTCTGTTCTGCAGTGGCTTTTCCAGGCACACAGAAAATCCATTTGTGGGACTGAAAAGTACATGAAATGGTTTTCTGGTAGTATTTCTTGTGGTATTTTCTGGTACTATTTCTACTATCGAGGAACTGCAGTATCATGAAAGACCCTGTTTTGTGGTGTTTCAGCCCTGTATCACTGCAAATGATTAGAAATGCAGGGAAATAATGCAGAAATGCACAAACTTGAAGCATAAAATCGGAACTAGATGAGGACAAATTTTTAGCAGAAGCTGTTTGTAATTTCAATGGTTAAAACCTCCATAACCCAACAATCACAGTAACATACAGATCTTAGTTTAGTGAAATTGAAAAATTTGGCCTGAAATCCTGGCTCCACTGAAATCAATTAGAGTTTTGTCACCAACTTGAATGGTACCAGGATTTCACATTATTTTAATCCTCAGAGACAGATGCCAAACTGCACATTACTATGCAGTTATTCAATAGATTTTTATACCACAGACCGATTATCATTAATTAATTATCCCAAGCAGAGATGATTTTGCCCTTGATTTCAGATTCAGACTGTAATTCAGTGATTTTTTTTTTCAACAACCCAATTTTAAATTTTGTGTTATTTTTGTTTTCTGCAGTACTTGCCATACAGGCAGCCTATGGCTGCCTGCAGACTTGTTTAATCAAGAAACAAAATCTTATTCTATGGCAAGACAGTCATCTTGTCTAGAAGCTGAAGTAATTAATAAAGATAAGGACAACCAACCTGGGAACAGGAAGGTGGCAAGTCTAATAACAACTTCCAGTATGAAACCACCTAAAAAATACTTGTTATGTGCACTGAGAGCAGTCCTTAGGCTGAAATGTTGCCATAAATTATTCATATGAAAGTTTTGGACAGTAAACAAATTTATGAAGATAATGATCTCTTTGCAATTCATGAACAAAAGTTGGGGGAGGGGTCAATCCCCAGAATAAATTGCAATGTATAAATCCAGCAGCTGTAGGCATAGAGTACTGATGTAGAGATTCGCTGCAGAAATTGTAAAATAATCCCTGGGTGTTTTCTCTTTCCAGAAAGACAGCTTTGAAGAGCAACTGCAGAGCCAAATAATTTAGCATATACTCATTTGCTGTTCTTGACCAGAGCACTAATCACAAGTTAGAAATCAAAGCCTTTGGATTATAATGGGTGAATCAAATCAGAACTGTGCACAGCATTAGCCCTGATCTGCTTAAAACTAACAGCAAGCAAGCATGAAACTTTTGTCAATACAGACCACAAGGGGTTGTTGCAAGTTTGGGAAACATTGATGTACATTTTTGTTTGATGTACCAAACTGCTTTTCCTCCATTGAGGATCCATACTGAGTGACTAGGTGGTTTAAAAAGCTGAATGAATTTCACAATGGCAAAGTTTACTTCCAGTACATTTGCTCAGGCAACTGATGAAAGGGAAATAAAAATCTGATGAGGATGAAAAAAATTAGACTAGAATCTAGACTCCCCCAGGACAATTTCTTGTGCTTTGTATCTTCTGTACTGACAGACAACATATTTGCTTTCTAGCTAATTACCAACAAGACTAAAATTTTACATCTTTGATGTGTATGAGATCAAAGAATATTAGGAAATAAAAGTAAGATTAACATAATTGTCTTGTACAGCTATAATAAACTATGACTATGTATACAGTCAGACACCCTGCTCATCAGGAAAGCATAAACTAGAATCAATTGAACTAAACAAGAATCTTGTTTAACTTTGCTTCCTCAGCAGCTTCTCACCTCTCCTGACACCCACCACTGGATCACAGATGCAAAGCCAGGAAAGATGCCCTCTCCCARTGGCCCATCTGATGCCCTGAGACCCACGGGAGCTCCTGTTTCAGTTGTTGAGCCTTTAAAAAAAGAAAATGTAGCTGCCCTGTGCAGACACAGCGAGTCAACAGCAGGGAAAGAACTAAAGGATCTCCAGGTCCAAAATCACATATCCCTACTACTTACTCAGTCTAAAGGATTAACTTTTATTTATTTCTTTTACCACTGTTGTCTATCTTATGTGCACACACAGACTGGGCACCAACCCTCTTTGGGAGTGTGCTTTGGTAGTGCAGCCTTTTCCTATTATACATATAGGATAYGGTTCTCATCTATCAAATCTGTGTGCTAGTTAGTATGCACACTTTAGAAAAAAAGAAGAGAGGAACTGTTGCTTTGGTATATACCTGCATCTAATTCATCCTTACCATGGCTAAAATACTGTGTTAGGAGTATTGCATTTTCTTTAAACTCTCTACAAGAACAATACTGCCCTGTAATAACCGATAAACACCTGGCTTTGATTGATCTGTCTTCAGCCTTTATATACACAGTGTGTTTGTTTACTGCAGAAATATCTAGCATTCCTACTTCCTCATCAGCTCAACTGCGAGAAAAAAATCAGAGACAACCAAAAGTAACTGCCTCGTGAGAGCAAAATGGGGTGGGAACATTTGGATTGCTTCTGCTCATTAAGGTGATGTGAAAGGTCTACTTCTGGCTAGGAGCTATCCTCAGAGCAAAACTATTTTGAAGGTTTTATTTGTCATCAGGTGGCAGTGACAATGAAAAACGTCTACTGCACTTCAAGACAGCTGGTAATAAAGCAGTGCGGGGAACGACTGACAGAGTAACAGTAACTGTACCGGTGTAGCTTCTAAGTTTTTACAGCCACTCAGCTGGAATTATACCATTGTATTAGAAGTGGTTTAGGGTATAAAAAATATTTGGTACAGAAGGGCGCTCTCCCTCCCCATTGCCGTATCAGGAATTAGAGTAACAAAATTTGGGAAAAGCAGGTCTTTTGCTCGATTGAATTTAGATATTTTTACTGTGCAGTTCTGCTTTAGTTCACACAAGGGCAAGCCTGAAAATGTTTCCTTGCTGACAACTGCCTCATTCAGCACCCTTGCAAGCAGCTCCCAACAAATCGCAGTCTTCAAAGGCACATTGTTTTTGTTTGTTCTCATTGTAACAGATGTTTTGTATCATGTACTTCAACGAACTAATTCATCTGCAGAGGACCGCCTACTCTGGCTGGTGTGCATCCAGCTGTGGAAATAGCTCAAGTGTCATCTGTGGCCACTTTCATTCCATTCTTCTGATCTCACAGGATCTCAGTGACCGCATCCAAGCCCATAAAAAACAAACAGACCTGAGAACATCCTTTTAAAAAATTTCCAGTGGAGGAGTAATGCTACTCCAGGCAGGAAGCCTTTCTGGAAAGAATGTAACTGATGCTGAAGGAAGACTCACTCAGCTCTGGAAGTCTCCTCTAAAACATGCTGCTTTTAATCATATGAACTACCCAGTCAATATTAAGAGGCAATGGAGCAATGTCATGTGTGATTTTGATGGAGCTGAGAGCTTCTGACTAACTCAGTGCCATATCAATTAGCCCAAGCACCAGGCAGTCAATCACCAGTTCTTCTCTAAATGTACTGAGCTCCCATTAGAAGCTGCAAATACCGTAAGGCTAGTTCATCTCAACACACTGAGCACTTTTATATACTGTGAGTCTACTGTAATATATTTCTGAAGTAGAAACAAAATCAATCTGAATTGCTCTGGAGTGGAAGCATATCCCATTAATAGCTGTGCACCAAGATTAAAATGTATTAGTGGATAAAAAATAGTCTGCGTCTGTAAGAAGTCAATTACTGCTTTCTTAAAAGTGACCAAATAAAACATCCAGCACTAATAAAGAATATACTTTCTGAAAATGCCTTTAAATTCAGCTGGGATCACTTCATCACAAGTTAAAACATGCCTGGGATGGTGCAACCATTCCTTGATTAGCTTCCTTAGAAGAAGGAGCAACAACTTGCCTTCTGAATTTGTTGAGAAGTCGACCGCAGTTTCCCACAGGAAATAAGTAGTTCCTGATAAGATGCTGATCATACACTTCAATATCAGATCCACTGGGTTTGCTAATTACTTTCAAGCCACTTAGTCAAGTCACCCATTAAGAGGAAATGATTCAATTGCAGATCCACTGAACTGAGAAACTAGGTGACCAAAACTCCTTGTGGAGCTTGAATTATCCACCTGTGTAAGAGGGCTTACAATATGTCAAATGAAGTAGTTAATTTCGGTTTTGAGAAGCAACTATGGCTGTATTTAATTAGACACCTTGGCAGGATTTTTAATATTGTACAACACCAATTATTGGAATATTTCAGAAACATTTCAGAAGCCTTTGAAAACCTTCAGGAAAATTAGAGCCTTATATCAATCATCAGAACTGATTCATCACTTTTAGGAAGTTGCATTCCAAGTCCCTTAACTCTGCAGAGAAAATTTTAGAACTTGCTGGCAACTGTCCTGTATTTTAGAGATGATGATTCATCTTTTCACTTCTGAAATCAGGTATATTTGCTATAAACTTACTCTTTGGGTATACCTATGGGTCAGCTACTTCAAGGTCTAAGCAGATCACTGCAGAAGGCCTGAACAGCTCGCTCCAGCTCATGACATTTACTGTAGTTCCTAAGTCGGAGGTTAGCAAAATGGACTCACTCACAGTGAAGCTAATTTCACATTAGTGTGCACTGACTTCACAGCAACTAATTAACCAATGATATCTAGGGTAAAAATGGGCGCCTGACAGAAGACTCTTTTGGGATTTTAAGTCTTTGGCTGCCACATATTCTAACCTTCTGCTGATTCTGCTGTTGCTTGGCTTGCTTGGCTTGGGTTTCCACTTTGGAGCATGTCATAATGATAGATAACGTTCTCTGAAATAGAGAAAACACTTCTCAGAGGGAAACCACCGCATTTGAGCAAAACTATTGTCCTTTAGCACATATAACATACAAAAGCAATGCCTGTGATGCGGCTATGACTTATACTGGATATTGGAATTATTAACTTCAAAGAGGTCCCTCACTTGTATTTATCCACAAAAATTTTACCAGCACAAAGGAGTTAACATAGCCTTTTCTTCTGTGAGAAGAAGAATAAATATGGCATAATACCCGGTTACATATTGTCCCAGCTTGGCCAAGAAGATGAAAGGAAAGAGCAAGGCACAGTCTCATACTTCACTTGATACAACAGCATTCACGGCATGCTCCTACTTACTCCTTTACTTGTCTGTTGAACAAAATGGTGAAAAGAGGCTCAGAGAGGAATCGAACACATTGCATATTGGGGAGGCAAGCAGATACCACAAACAGATCATGGCTAATCACCATGGCCCACACTCTGAAAGCCATGACCTGTATCACTGATTTTAATCTGGAAGACAGATTTGAATGGCATGTAAAACTCCAGGAAGAATGACAAATGAATGCAGCTGAACATCCATTCCCCAATGCAAGGAAGTTCTCTTAGATTATGCTACTCGAAACTCCTCAAGCTCTATTCCAAAATCTTTACAATGAGCTCACCTGGCTTATAGCACACACACCTCCAATATTTTTTTTCTGAATGGATGGCAGTTACATACATTGATCTATTTATATTATCCCTGTGGAAACATCTGTGGTTACTATCCACTGAAGTACAAAGCCCAGAATCTCAAAGATGTGCACGTCACCTATGCAGTCCCAGCAAAAGGTTTCTCAGTGTTATAGCCAAAACTGAACTTTGTCACCCAAGGATAAATGGTCTGGCTTCGCTACCTTGGAAAGTGGAGGCAAAACAAAGGAAAGGGCGAAACTAGTATGGAGGTCCTGGGAGCTACTCCAGGAAAGTCACACCTGCCTTTACCATGAATACTGGCATGGATTGAAGGTAGGTTTGCTGTTGTGAGTCCAAATCTGAGCCCTGAGCCCAAACTCTCTCTTGGCAGCAGCAACAGTACCAAGACTACCTTTCAAAGACCATTTTACCCCCATTAACCTGCCCTAAGCAACTGCCTAAAATTGGTTCTATAGTCACCTCCTGTTAAAGCCAACGTGCCCAAGTTGTTGAACACCTGTGAAGATTTAGGCTGAAATGTTATCAAATTGGATATCAAGTAGAGGTTGAAGACGTGAACTGGGTGTTACTGTCTGTACAAGGCAGCATGAAACCAGGGGAATTGCACAGGTCTTTCCTTTCAAATTCTTGCTATTCCTGTGCTGTTCTTGGGGGAATACGTGGCCTGTCACAGCTTTAGCTGTCATGATGAGTGGCTTTGCTTGCTGAACTTGGAGCGGGAGTTAGCGAGGGAGCTAATACAGCTTTGCTACTTCCACAGACACGAATCAGGGAGAAAGGGCGCTGCATCTGTCTGTCTATCAGAAACACCCAAACTGTTCCTGACAAATGTCCACCCCCTCCTCTCCCTGAAGTAAGATCTGTGACAAGCACCAGGAAACACTCCTTGCATCAAACACTTCATCCCCATTTAAAATAAGTACACCTAGAGCAATCCTCTCTTTTCCACAGAGAAGACATGGCCTGCCAGCAGGAAGAAATGTCAGTGGTAGAGTGCATACAACTATGCTTTTCCCAAAACACTGCCGGTGCTCCTGGCCCCTGGAACCCGGGTTTAGCCAGGAGCAGTTGCGGCAGTGTGGACAGACCAGCTTTACAATGGCAGGTCTCTCCCCCTACCTGCCAATGGAAAATATGCCTCTAGCCTCAACCCCGTCAGATGTGGGACATCTGTGAATGTGACGCCCACCCTCTTGGCTAGAGGCAGGCGACAGACTAGTAATTTCCAGAGCTGCAAGCAGGAGTTTTTTATTGATCGCGCTAAAGAGGAAGGCTATCAAGCTGGGAGCTGACACAGACTCACATCCTGTGTGGATTGGGCAAAGAGGGGGTGCATAATGATTTACAGATTGCTGTACTGGAAAAGTACAAAGGCTGTTTGAAAGCAGGCTGTTTGCTGTGTGAATCATACGCAACCCTCTTGTCCCACCATGGAGATCAGTAGCAGGGTGTCAACCCTGTGACCCCCAGCTTGGAGCTGAAGAAATCATCCAACTTACCCTGGACCGAGCCCTGGAGGAGGACTCTGCACATGTTTTTTTCTCTGTGAGTTATACAGCTTTTTATGAGGCAGAAGTAGACATCCGATAATGAGGAACCCAATTGTCTTCCTGCTTTGGGGTGTGTGTGTAGTTTGCGGCACGTAGAGAAAAGGTAACTTCCATTTGATTGCTCACTCTGAAAAGCACAGTGGTGAAGGGCTACACCTGGGATTTGGGATGCATGTTAGAGACAGGGGCTCTCCTGGGCAACAAGGCCTGCTGCAACATTAAAAAACTCCCAGGTAACTTATTTAAAAGGCATGGAGTGGGAAGGCTGTTCAGCAAACATTCTTTAACTAGGTACACTCAAGGCTGTAGTCAGTAATAAGAAATAACAAACTGCATTTAAACCACAGTTAGAAGAAGTGAAATTTCAACCCCTAATTTCCACCTTCCTTTTAACAATAGGCCATTTGATAAGAAAACCTACCCTGATGGAAGTGCATCTCTCTTTGGCAGGTAGTCCAAAAAACAACCATTCAGTGGTTTCACTAAATAACAACTCGGCACGCCTTCAAAATTCTTCAGACTCTGTTGATCTGTCACTGTGTTACACAACTCATTCTTCATCAATCCACTATGAAACAGCCAAAGAATGTTCAGTGTTTATACTATTATATTTCACTATTTGTTTTTGCAATCATGTAAGAAAGAGGTTGAAACCATGCTCTCAACGGTGTTGCAGATACCACTGATTCATAACAAGAAGCTTTTTGGCACACACTGTTGAACGCATGGACTTAGAATGGATTTATTCCTAATTTACACCAGTTTGAGAGGAAAACAAGGCCACAAGGTTACAACCTGAAAACTGTAATTAAGCAATCATTCCACTTCACTTCAGTGGGACTGAAATCAGTTTAGGAAAGATAGACATGATTTGATCTAGATTTGCCTCTGTACTGCAAAGCTTAGGTCAATATTACATTCTTTATAAAGACATTTGAACTGAAAAAAAAACCATTTTATCTAATAGAGTAAAAAATGAATGGCAAATACTGTTAAACCTGACTACATTCAATAATAAGCTATTACTTATGATATCTTGGATGTTTCTAACTTCCAGGATGTCAAATCACAGTGTACATTTATACATCGATATAAAAAAACTGTTAGCACTGTCTCTGCAAAAATAATTTAAATATAATTATGTTATTAAGATGCTTCAGCAGTTACAGTTGAGGAGGTGTTAATTAGTCAGTCACTTACCCTGACACCTCAATAAGTATATCAGGAATGAACACAGAAGTGAAAAAAAGAAGAGAAAAAAAGCTACATCTAGACTCCAGAAGTAAGATTCACTAAAAGTCTATCTGGGACTTTGCAAATGGTATTCAAACACCGAACAAAAGGTTTCTCACATAGATAAATGAAAAACAAGGACAGAACCCAGAGCTGGGCTCCCCATGCAGTGAGGATGGGGTACACATTAAAGGTACTTCAGAAATAGCCCCAACAGGGTAAGGACACTACCTCAATTTCCCACATGAGCCACCAGACAGCAGAGGCAGCTTTCTGAGAGTGAGAGTTTGGGCAGAGGAATGAATACAGTCAAAGGAGATAAAAAACCCAGAGAAGTCACTGAACTCCAGCTGCGGGTGCAAGTGAAATGAGGAACCAGGACTGGATCATCTCTACTGCAGAGCAATGGAAGAGCTGGTACATGTAAGCACAGGCCCAGTGGCCAGGACTAAAGGATATTAATGAAGATAGAACATAGATAAACCAAGCATTGAGCTACCTAACCTCATTTTTAAAATAAAATGACCTATTTTCTAGACAAAGGACATGCAGCAGATCTAAGCTCTCTGAAGGTCAATCAGATATTTCAGGGAGTGCTACACCAGGAATTACTAAACATTGGGGATGATAAAGAATTAACTAAAGAGGAAATGACAACAGGTTGTGCTAAAAGASAAGCTATACTGCTTCAGTGGGAGGGTCACTAAAATCTCCATAAAGATTTTTCTCATCCAGTATTTTTAATAATACCGTTGAATAACAAGATTTGGGGAAAGTTGTGAGGCACATTCAGTAAAGTGGCAGATCGAACTACCATACAGGAAGGACTAGATTAAACAGAGCGAGGCGCAAATTCATGAAGACAATTAGGCTGATATGTGGTTTCCTTTATAATGTAGGAGCATTTGCTGGAAACCTGAAGGAAGGAGAAAACTTAGGTATAACAGTGAATTACAGGATGACTGCATTACTAAGGCCATGTGCACAAGGGAAAAAAGATGTTATTTTACAATGCAGCAAAGTACTCCCACCGAAGAGAAGGAAGTATTAATGCTATTGTAYAAAAGGTCGGAATACTGTGAGCATCGGCTGTCCCAAAAAAATGAATTCAAAGTCAAACAGATCCAAAGAAGGGTCATTGTTGCAGCCAGAGGTACAAAATCCCTAAGTTACTGCAAATGCACAGTGATATTGATATAGTTAGCCTAGAAAATGAAGATGCAAGTAAGATTTTTGTCTATAAATTAATGTGGTGAACATCCAGAAGGGAGAAGAGTTACTGAAGGTAGGGGAGAATGTTTGACCAAGAACAGATGGATGTAAAATGAAGAGGAGTACCTTTAAGTTGGAAATTAAAAATGCAGCACTAAGCCTCAGAGCAAAGGTGTTCTGAAACAATCCTCCTGATAGTATTATCAAGAGGCAAAAATTCAAACTATTTAATCAGGTTTTGGAAAGGATTATATAGCATGGTTCCTGGATACAGCAGGAACTGGTCACTAAGTCCTTAGAGTACATGATTATAATTTTTACACAACTCCTGCACTAGATAAATCATGATGTAACCATAAGTAATATATAGATTAGCTAGTTTCCCCTACTTATGTAAATTGGTCCGTGAATACACTTGCATAACATAATGGTAATTTCTGGAAGTGCTTTTGTTCTAAGAATTAGGAAGGTGCCAGAGTCTCCTTCATCAACATATTGCTGCAAGCGTGATTCTCTTCTTATTCTCACTGTTTCACACCTATGCAATCCAATTTTCTTAGGCGAAGTTAACTCTTGATTTATACTGGTAAAAATCAGATCCAATATTTCCCCTTGTAGCTASGACAGGCTTATTTTAATATTTAACAGGAAAATCCTAAATGTTAATAGTATCATTGTGAGGCTGTGTTTAGAGGCATCAGTCAAGATAGGCCCGTGTTCCACTAGACTTTTCACAAACATCTAGTAAAAGCTATTTAGTGGTATGACAGTTTTATAATCTAAGTAGATGGGATTAAAAAAAAGACAAATGAGAAACTGAGGCTGAGAAGAAAGATGTTTTCTCCAAGGTCACACAAAAGATCAGTGGCAGAAGAAAAAGTATCTGTCACTAAGTGCTCTAAGCCTATGTGCATCCTTTGAAACCAATGTCGGGAAAGGCAGGCTCAGGTCAAAAAGGAGCTCCGGCAAGGATGAATATAGCTATACATTACATTTATAGCTGAACAAGTATGCATAATTTCCATTTGGAATTTATTTCCAATAACAGTTGAATCTTCTGGGACAAAACCCCATACACATACCATATTTTAAAAAATAATAATACAATAATTAACTTTGTGGTTTACACCTTGATTCTTACATAACCCCCTTCCCACTCAGTTATATATAAAAGGACATCTTGTCACAGCCTAAAACTTGACTTGATCCTTCAGTAGCAGGAATTCACRTTTACAACTTTGACAGGTTATGCTAGTCTTTATAATTCTTATTTTGGAGTCATTATAGTTACAGTGCTGCCCTGGCATTACTCTAGTTGTATAACACAGCTGCTCCTCAAGAATGCTCTTCTGGGTTCACAGGGCTCTTCCCTTCTCCAGAGCTGCCCAGTGCCTCATCTGTAATGGAAACGCTGATTTTCTGCAGTGCAGGGATGGGGTTTGGGAAGCCGAAAGGAGACCCAGGGCCCTTTCTGCTGGAGAACTACCTTGCAGCAACATCCTCTATCCTTAACTGCACTATGGAAACAAGAACCACATCTCCATCATGAGAAAGGGACCCACCACTGTGTCAGCAGGCACCCACAGGAGATCATTCCCAGCCTTGTAACCAACTAGTGTGAAACCTCTGGGCTCCCAGAGCACAGAGCTTATTCAAAGCCCTTTGCTGCCTGTGGCAGATGAAAACTGTTGCCTTTCATTGCCACCCTCACAGAACTTGCTCGTTCGGCAATTACACTATATGACCATCTGTGTCGCAAGCAGGCTTGTGTCCTGCTTACTACATGCATACCATCTGCATTAAGCAGTCTTGCTTAAGCACTGCAGAGGTTGGATAATATTATCATCAACTGCAAGACAATGGACATTACCAGGCAAAAAATATGAGACGGTCCATGATGGAGGATAAATCTGAGAGGGCTGTAATATACATGTATCACATGCCTCTCTAGTTCACAGCACACATATGCATGCGTAACCATAATGCAATACACATGGCAAAATATTTAATGGTGAGCTAAACTGAGAAATCATCTGACAAATTTATATCACATGCTCACCTAATTCACCACTCTGCTGAGCCCATTACTTTCTGCACACTCATTAATCTAACTCTTGGCCTATAATTAATACCATGTGCTTACACAGTCCATCGCTCTCTCCTGATACTATCACATTCTGCCTACTTATTAATCTACCACCTGGACAATAACTAACTCGACCAGTGTTAAACAAATGAGGCATTTTTGCTCAAAATGGCAAACACAGTATTTGAACCTTACAGTTTGTGTTCAGGCTTTTGACTTGGTATAAATTTAAAACTTGACGTAAATGCAAATCTACATGCAACCAGAGACGTCACATATATTATATGAAATAAATAAAGTATTAGTGATTTTCAGTCTTAGTTGATCTACACGAAGTTGGAAAAGTTAAAACAGACTGCAGGCTTTGTACAAAATTAGAGATTGATTTTTTTTTAAAACGCACTACATTCTTCCACAGAAGGTACTCTAATGCCTATTGATTAATAACTATCTTTTAAAAAAATAGCCCCCTTTGATAAAACTTACTGCTTTTAACAGCTGTTGTGTTCAGATTTTTCTTGACAATGAAGGCTGATGGTTAAGGTTGCATCTTTTCTGTTAAAAAGAAATCAATATTCCATAACCTCAACCAGAATTTCCTGGCTTCAAAATCTCTGGGGTACCTTTCAAATTTAGTGTCAGCCGCCTTCTTTTCCAAATATCTTTTCCATTTACGTTTATAGATTTGTTTGAAATATATATATATATGTTTTTTCCACTAATGTAAATGTCTTTAAAAAATCTTAGACTGAAGGTCGATCCATTTAGTATTCACACTATCTGTAGAATATTTGAAAGAGGAGAAAATTTTACTAGAACTCTTAGGCCTCTTTAGGATAAAACAGTAAAGCACAAGTTCCTCAAATGCAAGGGCTTGTCTACTGGAAATGCTTGTGGTTCTCCCGTCCATGTTTTCTAAGTGAATCCATATGTGGTGTGTCTTGCTGCCATCACAAAAAATGTCCAGTTTCACTAGGGGGCTCTAGCAGAGTGTCAAAAGGGGTTGGAAATCTAACTTGGATGTATCTTTTTCTGCCATTCATATTAATTCGTATTAATTTCTACAACAGCAGAACAAATGACTGCAGCAATACTTTGATATGATTCCAGAAGAGCTGTATAATCAAACGTACAAACCCCTACACTTGAGTACGAGATGTAACTTGGGTGAATCGTTTACACCAATTTCCTTTTAGAGGCGTGAGTTGGTTGAGCTTGGGCACTGCTTTTCTGACCTGGGTACTCTCCTCAACAGAACAGCACCTGGCACTAAAGAGGGTCGGTAGGCACGTTCTCAGCTGAGTCTGAAATTACCCACTTAGTAGCACTGAGACAACTTCTATACACGGCGGGTGCTGGGTGAGAGGCAGGCAGAAATGACCTCATGCGAGCCTGCCTGTCCCAAAGGAACTTTGCCAATTACTGTCTTGATTATCAGAGTTATAGAATTGGCAGTCCTTGATTTTCTGCCTCAGGAAACACCGGAATTAAAATTGTTCAGCAGAACTTTGGCATTGGTATTTGGTTAGTTATTTCAACCTCTAAACTCTTTAGCCTTAAAAGTTCAAGTAAGTTCATGTTCAAAGGATCTCTTAAAAATACACAGCTAAAAGTTAAAAGACTAGCTGGAGATTCCAATTTCTAAGGATTATTTCCTGTTTACTTTTCATACCAGCTAGCCGAACTCTCACATTTCATCTTGGAGGCAGGACTCAACTGTCTGCAGAGGACATACTTTGTTCCCTTACACTCAAACAGGCAAATGCAAGATGGACTCCCGGCTCTATTTGCTAAAAAGGTAGAGCAAAAACTGGGAGTTAGAGAAAGTCGTCTCGGGAGAGGGACACTGAATGCAGCACAAGGAACTTCTTTGTTCGAGAGCGTAGGAATCAAAACACTGAAACTGCTGTGGTATTTTGGGTATTATCCAAAACAACAGAGTCGCTAGTGAGAAAATGAAAACTGATATATTTCATTTGGACAGTTTGTACTTTTTATGCTACATTCATGCACAACAATCAAAAGGCAAGAATCTGGAGTCCTTACTCAGCCTCGCTTCTCACCAAAGTAGGGGTTTTACACTGCTTAGGAAATAAGAAACGTTTTTGTTGTTGCTTTTAAAGACAGACAGATTACATTCAGCCATAGGCCAGAGGAAGGAAGACAGAAAAAAATAATAAGGGCGTTTGTTAAGACATTGACCTTTCTAAAAGGGCTGTAAGGGCTTGAGAAATGTCCAGAAGAGAAGTTCTACCAAACGCACTTTATCATTATCAATAGTAGGTTTTTCCATATGCTGCTCTGCTTACACCCTTCATGCTGCCACTGGCATATTCCTTCTGCAGCTATTATGCAGAAACTATTCCAGACTGACAAGAACATCTATCTGTGCATACACAGAGACTACTTATGGTCACACAGTTTTACTTGCAAATAAAAGAGGGTAAGTATAAAACCAGTGTGCACATACAGTATTAGGCTAGAGCATTTCTGTTGGTTCACTAAAAAAATTTGCCTTCAGAGAGGAAGAGTACGTGTATTATTTGTAGTAAAGATTTGAATCAAAAAAGTTTTACACAAATGTCATCGTTAATAAAAATGAAGATTAGCTATATGTGAATTGTCTTTAAACAACATGTTTTTCAAAGTTCTCCCTGAACCATCAGCCTTCGGGGACTACAGGAAAAACACACTAATATGGCAAATGTTATAAATCCCCAGAATAACTCTTATCCCATTTATGTTTTGATTCTGTCATCGCTATCCATCTACCCTTATCCTGAGGCAGTAATGAAATACAAGACTTGTTTCAAGTAGGGATGAGTGAGCACTGTACTTCGAAAGCTATAGTTAACTAAACAGAGCCCGGACTGCCATCAGTGCATTAAATGTTACGCCAATATGAGTCCAACCCCACACTGCCATAACTCTTCTGGAGCTTGTCTTCCATTACAGCTACTGATAGGGACCAGGGCATGTGGCAAAGCAACAAAACTGGCAAATCTGAGGCATTCTTACTCGGACACAGCGCAGTCGATATGGTCAAAAAGTGGTGAAGGCTCCATTTACAAAGGGTACATTTTTCAAAAGTGTTTGAGTCACACATGAGCCTCAAGGTAAATTTTTCATCATATTCACATGGTTCAGGAATCCTGTTTTCCAAAACCCTGAAGGTTGTGCAAGCACAAAGATGTGGGAGGTTTTCACATGTGACCCTACTATGCCAGCAGAAGAATATTTTTAATACTATTTATTCTGAAATAGCAATGGTACCTCAACCTATTTGATATTAATTTTCCATGGCTCTTAGTATAAGGCTAGCAAAAATCACTGATAACAAAAAATAAAAACCCTTTTAAAATTGTATTTGCAGTTGCTTGTTGGCATCAACCTACGATATCAAGGTTAAAAGCTACAGGGAAAATCATGAGTAAATTATGATATACCTGCAGAGTCCTTGACTGCCCATCTGACTTTCTCCCATTAGGAAAAAAGATTTCTGACTGTTTTTTTCTCATAGAATGTCATTTTGGTTGTCATCTGCTTTTAAGGAGATCACAAAAGTAAGACAAACAAGGTTGGGGAATGGAAAGCAATATATGCAAATATTTTCCAGTTAATACATAAGTTATGGCTATCTGTTATCTTTTTATCTGGTTGTAGTTAAAAAGCTATGGAAGGAATTGGAGATACAATTTTTCACTATAATGGGTCTTTTTTAATCCACCAAGTAAACACACGTGCACACATCAGGAAAATGTGGCTGAAATCGATATATAAAGGGAAATAAAGGAGTAACATCTCTGGCAGGCCAACCTACTGCAGGGGATGTCACTGAAGAAAGAACATGGTATTTCAATGAGTGGGCAGGCAGGTGGCAAAGGAGACGAGATGGGCAGGCAGACACAGGGTGATCGCGCCGTGCAGCACAGTTCTTCCCTCCTGTCAGTAAGCTTGCCAGCCTGGGAGAAACCTGTCCTGTCTGTGCGCAGCACGCTGAATGAAAAAGCTCCTTTGTTTCCTCTACAGCACGGTCCTGCCTATTTTTCTGTCATGAGGGACACTATGTGGTGTTAAATTATACATAAATATCAAGTAGGACTTTCTGTCAGAAATGAAAAGCTAATCATCTGGTAACAAGATGTAGTGGATACTTACAATCAAAACAAAGAAACAACCACCAGCATTTGAGCAATTCAAACTGTGCTTTCTGTAAGAGTTCATCTCTACTCACAAAGAATAATAAAGGCTTAACAAAATGTTCTTCCTGGGGCAAGGGGAATGTAATATTTATCTGCACTGGTTTCCAGTGGGACATCACGCACCAAAATCAATCATCTCATAAAATATTATGAGGTAAAGTGGTGGCAATTTAGATAATAACATGGCAAACTAAGTTACAAGAAGAAACAAAAAGCTAACCAAATTAGAAAGTTCCCAGTTTCATCAGCTCACAGGGTTACCAAAACACACGTCTTGAATTCTGCCAACTTTATCATAATCTCTTCTTCATTTTTTTAAGCTATGGAGGTGCCTAGAATAGAGTCTATAGTTAGGCATGAAACTGCAGCAAACTTACAACGGACACAGACTATTTTCTTTCAAAACAGGCCATTAATTCTGATGCCTCTTGAGTCCTCTGTGTAGTAATTCTCTGACAACTTTTCAGACATTTCTAATAAAGAATTCCTCTCTGAATGAAACCTGGGGAATGGTAGTTCTGCTTTTTTGCTTTTATACTTCTTCAGTACTAAACGCCTCATGTCCATTTATTTAAGAACATAATCTTGGGAAACACATGGGAAAAATCTTTCAGTGAAGAGACTGGAATTGCTACAGACAACACATGGAGGTAACCCACAATGGCAATGACACTGGAACTGAAACGTTACACCACTTATCCACTGTCCCTCTGCTTTTCCTCCTGCAAGCACACATCCTTTCATTGACACAACTCTCTGGCTGGCAATGAACACAGATTTAACTCAGCATACTGAGGGTGCCACTCACTATAAAAGTTAATTTTCTCTTCACAGACCTTTACCAAGGGGTAAATACATCCAATTACCACAACACCAAAATACTCACTGCTTCTAGTATTGCAGGAAAATGCTTTGCTAAACATTCTCAAACACACATATCCACAAAAACTGAGACTGGTAAAAAGCTGAGGTTCTCCTTTTAGAAAGAGAATCTTTCTGCAAGGATCAGAGATCCTTTGGCTTCTACAAGTCTGATAATTCATCATACACATGCATCTAAGATTTCTTGTGGTCTGCAATTAAATCCAAATATTAGAATACAGGACTGATTTTAACTGTGAGTTTGTTCGATACAGCTCGTCTCCCTACAAGGAACACAGCAGTCGCTTTCCTCCATTGAGATGGAAACTTCCACCAGGGTTTGGACAGAGAAGCAGCACCGCAGTGGTGGGAATTGGGCTTCCAGGAGACAGTCCGTCCCACACTACGGTCATTGCCTGGTGAGAAAAAACTGAAGAACTTGTCTCCAAAGAGCTGAGGGATGTGGAAGGGGGCTTCAAACTGGGGTGAGAGACCTGTGCTACCAAACAGGTATGTAGTGTAATTATATCCATGTTGTTGTATAGCTAACTCCCCCCAGAGTTTACTCTGTTACGAAGTAAAAATCTTTGAACACAAATGTGAATAACAAACAATSCTAAACTATACACCTTCATTTTAATTTTTCCCTCCTCATATAAATTAATGTATTTTGATTAATGGTACTGTTAAGTGGATCCATACCTGAGAAACTGATCAAAGGTAGGAAACGAAACTAAAGCAATCTGTACACGGTGGGATTTAGTATGTTGTCTCCTTCTGGTAAATYACTAATATTTAGGCAAAGTGCATCAAAACTCTTCTGTGAGGTAAACAAAAAAATCACCTGCACTGCTTCTAATGAACGTTGGTAGAAGTGTAATGCAGCTTTAAGTAGTAGTTTTGAATTGTTGAAAGATGACAATTTACTCAGGGGAAAGAAAGAGTTGACTGGTCAAATCATAAAGCAGATTCAGATTTGGCAGAGACTTTGTAAGACAGCTGTGCTTTACCCTTTTCCAGTACTTGAAATGCATTGCTGAGGCACTGAGGATCCTTTAAAGTATATACAACTACAAAGGACTTTTTGATGGATAAGCATATAAGGGAGGGGTAACATGTGTTGATCCTGGCAATTCAAAGTATGCAGGAATGCAGTTATCTTGCARTCCCTAAAGCAAAGCTTCAGAAGCAACACTTTAGAGCTTGTTATTCTCTTATAATCAATGCAATCAGATAACATATCACCCATCCTCCCCTTTTCACTAAATCAAATGGTGCTCCTTAAAGAAGCAGAATCTTTACAGCAGAGGGCTCTTGTCAAAGGGAGCAGCTGGCTGCTCTTACATGACCTAGGACTTTAATGTGGCTGACAAGCAGAGGAGGCTACAGTGTAAGCACTTTTAGCTGGATATAAGCAAGTATCCACTTACTGTTGGTTGCATAACATATGGCGGATGAGGCATCCATGAAGTACTCTGGACCTGCATATCAAATACTTTATATTAGCACAGAAAAGTTTAAAACAGAACTCAAAGATTTACTTGAAAATATTCTTTCTATTACAACTACCGAGCTAATTTTGGCAAAAGACTTAAGTCATGCAACTCAACGCAAAATTCATTTATGCTTCATAAAGTTATTGACAAGGGAAAAAGGTTTCAAATTTCACTTGATAATGTTTTCTACCAAAGTCGGAAGTCTGAGCGATTGCACCATTTCTACGATCCACACCATTTTATCTCATAAAGCAGTCTTCAATATTCCATGTTGTCCTATTTTTTCATTTGTATTGTTTGCTTTCATCCATCAATATAATCATGARCATGTCATCTAACCGACAGTGCAGGAGACATAAAATGTTCAAAGTTTATTTTCAAAAGTATCTGTATGAACTTTCAAAGGTATAACATTTTCAGAGATCCTAGAATGATGTATTCCATTTTCAGTACGAACTGCAGATCTGCTTATTCTAACTGAAAGCTTCCATGGCAAAGCTGGCTTAAGATGTCTCTGCCCCCCAGGATCAGCTCTTACCTTGGGCATCATGGGGTCCGTTCCCACCAGAACTCTATATGCCTCACCAAAGTCTTTGTYGTTCTGCCTTATGACTGACATGTAACAGATTCCATGGATATACAAATTTTAATAACAAATAAATGCATTACAGAGTTCTTGTGCATTTGTGGTGGCATCTCTGAGCCGTAGCTCCCTCTTGTGCTAAGCGTGAACGGCCCACATGCTATTATAACTCAGACTCAATCCCAAGAACTGTGCATCCCAGTTTCCTTTCGCATCAGTCTGGGCATCACAACACACAGGAAGTACACAAAAATATAGCTGTGCTACAGCCATCAGTGGGCAACTCACGAGCTATTCCCAAGCTCACAGAGATGGGCATGCGGCATCTGGGAGATGGGAGAAAACGACAAGGTTTCGATTCTCCAGATGGCCTGTGATTTTGTTCATGAAGCAAGTGGTGAGAATTAATTGTATAATTGTGTGCCTCAACACTTGTTGAAGTTTATCAAAGTAGATTTTTTGTTGAAAAGCGAGTTCAGTGAAACATCTTCAGAACCAAAACCAGCGCACACACATGCAAACACACCTCTACTACAGAATTTTCTGTTGTGAATCCTCACTAGTTAAAATATATTAGAGCTGCCACAGCTTGCTGCTGTTCATYGCTCCCACTCTTGCACCCTTGCAGTTCCTCCTCTGTGCCAGGGCAAATGCCTTTGGGCTTACACTGCAAACTATTTACAGAGAATGATATGGGTTAAAAAAAAATAAAAATCAATGGTTTTGGTGCAAATGCATCAAACCATGCAAATGCATCAAACCATGAACCGATGCAATGGTTCAAGTCGGGATGGGAGAAGGAAGCAACTGTGAACCGTGGAGCTGTGATGGGAATAAGTAGCTGGGTGGCTTGAATTCAGGGGCCTGAATAAGAGGGAGGAGGTATGGCTCTTAAGCCAGCTTTGCTACTGAGAGAAGTGCATGTGAGCTGCACTCATTTGTCTCTGGCACTGACACTTCTTTGGTGTTGCCATTTACTGAAATTTACTGAATTTATCTCACCAAAACAAGTTTTGTTTGGCAAGTGTTACATAGCCATCTACAATTGAATAACACAAAAGTCAAAGAAAATTACAAGAATCATTTATCTTTGAAGATCAAGTTTAAAACACAGTAAGTGTAAGCACAACCCGCCAGAATTACCTGTAAGCAGTAGCATACCATCTCAAAAAAAACCCCCCAACAGACCAACCCTAACATTAAGAACAACCCACCATGCAGCTCTGCAAGTTTGGGTAGCTTATCTCAGGTAGGACTCAGGACTGGAAGAGCACTGATGCTATAGGACAGAAATAACTGAAATGGGAAAATGTATAGCCAATGACCAGCTTCAGAGTGAAGTAATATGTTCCCAGAGAATGGCTAATAATAAAACCATGCAGCCTGGTTTTGACTTCCATCTCAGAAAGTCAGAGCATGGCAATAATTTCCCAGTGGAGATCTGTGAGGGATATGCTGAAAAGAGAAATTCTGAACGACAAAACGTGTGGGAGACTAAAGAAGGATATGAGGACAGTTATCCTCAAGTAACTTGCTTTGTCAGGGATTATTGAATAAAAATGAGCGCTTTTAAAGGATGCTGTTACTGGAGCAAATACAGCTGAGGTCAAAAGGTCAAAATACGATGCAGTCAACATAAATTATAAAAAAACGCATTTAAAAAAACTTTTGGCTAATGAAGGGGAGCCAAAATGACAAAAACATTTCAATAAGAATGATAAGCTTCTGCTGTCGTCAACTGGAAATGAAGCAAAATGCTGTTTACTAGAGAAGCTGATTGAAATAAGTAAAAATTACGGTGGCTTTCATTGCTAGTGTAAAGAATGCAGGAAACACTTCAAACCCTACACCAAATGATACCTGAATACTACTAGAAAGCCTTTTGTTTAAAGTGCGACTCAAGAGCACAAGCACTCACACAATTTTCTGTGGTATACACTCTGCCTTCATCCACATCCAAAACATAATTAACTAGGAAACACAGACAAGCGCAAATCTGACGTACCTGATATGTAGAGACAGGGGAAGCAGCAATGAATGGTGTGATTGATGTCTGTGGAATCATGCGGTTTGTTGGAATACTGTACGGTGAGGAATAAAATCTGCAAACAAAGAACAAAAGCGAGATTTTTTTGAACSTTTCGACTGCTAGGCTCTGACTAACTAATTCACTGCCTCCTGGGCAAAGACAAAAAGAGTTTACACAGGTAATTATGTCCATCTATTTCCAAAACCACAATAAAGAAGATGTTATGGCTCCACTGAACAGATCTTGAAAATGGAAAGGAGGAGGAATATTTACACAAAGCATATTTTTTTCACTTCAACTAGCACAAATATAGAACTTCACGATATGAGAAGTAATTATCTGAAATGCAAAGACAGCTGATTTTCCAGAGTGCTAGCTAATGAAAGGAAATTTTTTATGTGATATCAAAGACAGTTATTACTGATTTCATTTTTACATGTGGTACTGTTTTCTTTTCAGATCTTAATGCTTCAGTGCTGAGAATAACACATTCCATATACATGCCTGAATTATTTTATTAAGGGATGGCTACAAAAACTCTGGCTGAAATTTTCATATTCATCTAGGCAGAGAGCAAAAAACCCACCTTCTGGTGAAATGTATCAGGAATTATGAGTCTAAATGCCCCAGGCAGCACTGAAAATCTCAGATTTAGTTGTTTTTAATTCCACTGTTGCATGCTATGAACAAAAGTTGCACTGTATCTTGCTTGATGGTAATAAATGTTATATTTCTTCTCCTTCCCTGTGGGTTAATGATTATTGATAAAATTATCACTTGGAAAATATCACTACTGGTGGATTGTGTAAGTACTTAATATGTGTGCGCTTGTAAAGATTTTTGCGTTTGCCCTTTTCTCAGTTTTAACCGTAAGCCAGAAAAATAAAATTGCTTAAAAAAAGAATGTTTGTGGTCTTACAGCTGTCAAAATGATGATATTTTGGGCTCCGAGAGAGAGAGAAACACTCCTGTGCAGCGTTCTCTTGCCCGATTTAAACCCCATGCAGATTCTTCTCATATAGTGAGCACCAATTTTACGAGTAACAGAAGATTTTGCACATATGCTCTCTCTGTAACAGCGAAGTGGATTACACTCCCTGTCTTTTTATGTTTTCTTTCTCCCCACACTGAGGCAATCAACAGTAGCTTTCCATGAGAGCCGTGCAACAAAAAAATCATTACTGGTGTTTAAACAAGTGCTCTATTTCCTGATCGCCCTGGCATCCCGGATTTAGTACTAATCAGTCTAGTTCAGACTGGATGCATTCATGCTGGATGCAGGCTCAAATAACCACCAACTTCATCCAACCAATAGCCTCGGAAAAACAGGCTGCYGTCTTTGAAGGTTGGGCGGAAACATTCGAAGTTAGGAGCGGAGAGRGAGACAGAGAAGCAATCATTTGTTCTCTCCATTCCAAATAAGATTTTAAAATGCCAAAAGCAGCAGGTGGCGTCTAAGTCATTTTTTGCTTAATAGAAATATATTGCTATTTTAGGAACATTTATCTGCCCTTACAATGCTCACACAGAGACTATTTTAAAACTGTGCCTTTGCCCAATTTTATATATATCCTATTATGAGAACTTAGAGGCTTTTGTATCCCACTGCTTATACCAACCATTAAGTTCACACAACACTGGGGGAAAAGGATTTTTACAGCACTAGCTGGGTTCATCTATGGCATTAGCATGATGCATATGTTATCTAAGACCTGTTACAGGGGTCTTCTCCCAGATCAAGGTTAACCAGAAACCACTTTGGCTATGCTGTTCGTAAGTGGATGAACTAGGAAATGCTGTGTGTGGCAAATGAAAACAGTCAATGGCAGACTGATAGAATTCACTCTATAGGTAAAATGTATAATAGAAATACATATAAACCTCTTGAACTGAAGGACAGTATAGAAACAAAACTCCTTTGAGAAAACAACATATTTTTGTTCATTCTGTTCTCATTCTGTCCATCAGCCTGGCACTGATGCTGCACTCCTACTATGTATGAACTGCTCAGACAAAGATGAGTGCAGGGGACAAACAACTTTCCATTTGGAAGTAATGCTGACTCTTTGGAATAAACTTTCCAATAAATCCCAGCAAATGCTACCAAATTTACAGAAAACGTGTGCTAAGCCAAGAACTTGACAGACAGCTAACCATTTAAGTTTCAGCTTAGAGATGCAGTTATCTGAATAGTACATAAGCTTGTAGAATATACACTCTGCTAATGTGAAAAATACAACCCTTCCAACACCCCTGCCAATACCATTTATCTGTTGCAGTTTGGAATGCTCTCAAATAAGCATCAAATAAAACATACTATCAGGACACTCAGCTGTATTGTGCAAATGCATGCACCAGAGCGTCAAAGAAGAGAAAGGAAGGAAATCTGACGCAGCAAATGACAATGCGGGAAAATCCTGTTCATATATTTCAATTTTAATACTACTACTACATCAAGTTTAACAATCTGAGTCACTGTGACAGGGCGTAGGTCAAACATTTGGCAATCAGGAATCCCTTACAACCAGAGACAAAGGTTTGTCTTCCTGCCACAGTGTCTCTTGCGCCCAAAGGGGTCAAACAAAAGGATTTGGATATTGCCTGAGGGAATTCAACAGAGCAAGAACTGAACAAGTATATTCTGAAGGCCTTCTGCCACGCGTCAGGTACAGTGGTATGGTGAGGACAGGGGTGTCCCTGCTGGGGACAGGCTCAAGCGGAGCCTCCCTGAGGCACAGGATGCTCAACCTGGCACAGTGCTGCAGCCGTGTACCACCCTGGCAGGGCCCCCTCACAAAGAGCGGGCTGAACACACTCTCACCCACGGGACACAGAGGCATCTCCCCAAATTCCCTTTACATACAAATAGGCTAATGTCCTAATAGGTAATTGGCATAAGTGACATGCTGGGGACCTAAAAAAAAAGACAGGAGGAGCTAAAATACAGAAGTGGCCAGCTCTGGTATAAATCCTACAGCATCCCAACAAGATCTGCAGCTGCTGATCTTGCCATATTCGATCTTAGGCTTTCCCTTTTTTTTTTTTYTTTAGGCTCAGGGAGAGATGAAATGAGGTGGAAGATGCATGTCATAAGTCCAAGGGAATACAGGATTCTCAGTCATCAGAATATGTACATTGGAAAGAGGAGTGGAAAGAGATATTAATTATACTGGCTTTGACTCATTTTAGATAGATTGTTCAATTATGCCCCCAAGTTTCCTGGCATTACAATGTACAGTATCTGGTATGGTACTTTTAGAGCTGTAGGCTTTGTGGTAGTTGACCTGTGGGCTCTAAGGAGAGCTCTCCAAAAGGCTCAGCTGCATTTTCCGCAAATGCAGTTTGCATCCTTATATTGGCCTGTACAGTTTTTTGCAGGCACAAGTCAGTGTGTCCCTGCTCCTCAGCTGCAATTGCAATGCTAGAAGCAAAAGCGTAGAAAGGCAGGTGGCAGGGATGAGGCAAAACGGACATTGCCCTTGTATTAAAAATAGACCTTTTCAGCATGCCCAGACTCCATAAGCACAGGGAAAACTCATCACTAGGAGGCAAAAAGGTGTTCCTGGATGTTCATGAAGAGGGGTTTATAAAGGGCTCAAAAGAAAATGTTTTTAAGAGATGTTAAAAAAGAACCACGTTCCCAGTRTATCATCAGGCACACAAAGGCAATGCTTTAAGAACAGCTTCTGTTGCTTAACAGACAAAGCACATACTCCCCTCCTACATCAACCCTCCCTCCGCATTTGGGGACTGCATTATCTAGCGTCTGGTCGCTATTTCCCTGCCAAAAAATAGAAAAAAAAAATCCATATGGTTCCCATCCTATGGGGGAATGTGCAAGCTTCCACACAGAATCTGCACAAGAGCAAGACCCTATTTGCACTGCAATAAACACCATTTGCTCATGTCTCATGCCTGCAGGCAGTACTGAAAAAGTTAGATTCATAAATAGTATCCTGGGGCTCACATAATGTAAGAGTATTACCAAGTGTTATCAAGGCAGCAATTTTCTGTTGCAATAAGCCACAGAGTCAGATGTTTGAGATGAAAAAGACCTATCTGAATATTGAGCCCATTGGCCAGCAAATGTGCAGTATAGTCCCCCAGATATCAGATATTAAACTGATACAGTACATCGCAATCTTAGTCAAATRGCCAGGAGGACTCAAGCGTCAGGAACATTTTAAATGAGCATCCTTACAGTGCAAGAACAAGTGTTCTATTTTGTTCTTTGTATGAGTGCATTAAACCACTAAAACAATATTAATACCACAAATTGAAAAATCAATAGCATATTACAAGAGGCACACTACTCCCCAAAATAAAACCCGAGTACCTTTGTAAATGCAATTCAGAAAAGGCTGATTATAAAAAAAAATAGACACAGAGAGCCTGGCAGGGGAAAAGAGCTTATCTATTGAAGTGTGTGGTTACCATGTCTTCATACTGCAATGCTATGGTACACTACGGGCCGGATTCTCTACCCCATTATACCAGTTTTACGCTGATGTAACTCCACTGGATGCTTAAACAGAGTTACATGGGCATAAAAACAATATAATGAAATGGAGAATCAAGCTTTACAGCGTAATAGACTCAGAAGAAAATTATCTATTCCTTTGTGGGGAAAAAATCTTAGCTATTTTTAGTGAAAGGCTCTCTCTTATTCTCTTTTGTTTTATTCCTGCTATAGATTTTCAAGGCAAATACGCAGTTATACAGTAATAGTAGTACTACACCATGAGCAATCAGAACCCACCTTTTCATCTGGACAACACAGAATCATAGAATCATAGAATCATTAAAGTTGGAAAAGACCTTTAAGATCATCAAGTCCAACCACCGACCCAACACTACCATGCCCACTAAACCATGTCCCGAAGCACCACATCTACACGTTTTTTTGAACGCCTCCAGGGATGGTGACTCTACCACTTCCCTGGGCAGCCTGTTCCAATGCCTGACTACCCTTTCAGTGAAGAAATTTTTCCTAATATCCAATCTAAACCTACCCTGGTGCAACTTGAGGCCATTTCCTCTTGCCCTATCGCTAGTTACTTGGGAGAAGAGACCAACACCCACCTCGCTACAACCTCCTTTCAGGTAGTTGTAGAGAGCGATAAGGTCTCCCCTCAGCCTCCTTTTCTCCAGGCTAAACAAACCCAGCTCCCTCAGCCGCTCCTCATAAGACCTGTTCTCCAGACCCTTCACCAGCCTCGTTGCCCTTCTCTGGACACGCTCCAGCACTTCAATGTCCCTCTTGTAGTGAGGGACCCAAAACTGAACACAGTATTCGAGGTGCGGCCTCACCAGTGCCGAGTACAGGGGCACGATCACCTCCCTACTCCTGCTGGCCACACTATTTCTGATACAGGCCAGGATGCTGTTGGCCTTATTGGCCACCTGGGCACACTGCTGGCTCATGTTCAGCCAGCTGTCAACCAGCACCCCCAGGTCCTTTTCCACTGGGCAGCTTTCCAGCCACTCTTCCCCAAGCCTGTAGTGTTGCCTGGGGTTGTTGTGACCGAAGTGCAGGACCCGGCACTTGGCCTTGTTGAACCTCATACAATTGGCCTCGGCCCATCGATCCAGCCTGTCCAGATCCCTCTGCAGAGCCTTCCTACCCTCAGGCAGATCAACACTCCCGCCCAACTTGATGTCATCTGAAAACTTACTGAGGGTGCACTCAAACACCTTGTCCAGACCGTTGATAAAGATATTAAACAAGACCGGCCCCCAAACATAACAAGAGTCTAGATTCTTCCCTGAGGTTTGGTTATGCCCCAACCCAAAACCTAATATAATCCACGCCTCTTAAGGAATTGCCAATTTTAAATACCACCTTGTGATACCTGCAGAGGCACGTCTTTCTAGTAGGCTTCCATTCTCCATATAATCCTGCGTGGACTTTGCAACTTACATGCATCAACCCTATAAAGGACTCTAAAAGACATCAGCATGTGCAGTCAATCCTCCTTTTTAAGTTTTATTGGTAATTCGTACCTCATCTGAATCTTCACCTTGGCTTGGGTATCTTTACATTTCCCATCTCCAGCTTCAGTTCACTAAGCTCCATGCTGGTGGGCTCCCAAAGGACTGAGTGACTCATGCTTATCACAGCACATCAACAAGTCCTGGGCTATGTGCAGGGTCAACACCCGCTTAACCTGACTGCACCAAAGAGGCCTGCTACAAGGAAGCGGTCTTTGTTTTATGAACTTCTGAATAACATTGCTCCATGCAAGCCTTAGCTGCTTGGTCCACCTTACTGCAAAGTATTATGCAGCATTTTACCCATAGGGTGGGTATGGGCACACCATCAACACAAGGGGGCTGCAAGCAGCAGCTTTGTGCTCACTTCCAGATTGTTCTCACTGTGAGGAAGAGCAATGCGTTTGCCGAATGCCTCTTCACTGATGATTACGTTAACCTGTTTTACTTCATAATGCTTAAGAGCCTTTAACTCTCTTTCACCATAGCCACACACCTGCTATGTGTCTGTGAGCAACAAAATCGCACTTGCACATTTTACAAGCAAAGCAYTGAGGTGCTCCCAGACTTAGCTAAAATAAAACCCATGAACTAGATTTTTATTGTACTTGCAAGTAAAGATGTTTATGAAAAATAGTAAAAATTTATAACTACAGGATATATAGAGACTATTAAGTGAATGCCTGGGAAACTAAAAAGAAACTGCGTAACCAAAGGGTCCTGGTGATCCTCAGGTGACAGCATTTTAAAGACGCAACCAAAGGATGGAACAGCAGTCGTGTAATTTTCGGTGGACAAATGGATTTCTCCACCGAGTAAGAGTTTCTCCTCATGATACTGCATACAATCAAGGTCTCACCATAAGAGCATTTTGAATGAGATGGTTTTGTCCTGATGAAATTGAAAATATTTTGACACTCTAGAAAGAAGAGATATGTCAAAGTGGTAATTAATTGTCACTCTTAGAGAGATATCCAGTGCTGTAGTTTATTTCATGCTATACAAATAAAAGAACATTTAAAAAACTGCACAGCTGAAATTCTCCATTGGGTACTATTTCTTTTCCCAATGATCAGTGGCAGCGTGTTCAAACAATTGAGTGACCAAACCATCTGAGCAGCCTGAACGCATGAGCAACGTGGGTACTCTCTGATACAAATAATGTCTGATTCTGAGAAAACTTCCATAATTACAAAAAAATTATTCTTGAAGCAAAATGATATTAATCTCAAAGGATCATTCAAATTAGTTTCCAAAACATTCACGCAACTGACATACAGAAATTCCTTTGAAATAAAAGCCAGTTGTCCGCATGAAACACTGGTGGATTATGAACTAGTGATGGTTTTATTTACACCCTATAATGTGTTACCAACTGAAAAGGACAACGATAGCGGAGAAACACTCGTTTGGGAGGTCARAACAGGGAAACAGAACCAGAGGATTCTGAAATCACAACTACCAAACCCACTCTTTTTTCTGAGTTGCTCTGGTTTGCCTGCTTCCTCCACAACATGGGAATATCACGAGTCGTACAAAGCTACTGCTTGTAAAGGGCAATTAAGCAAAACATACTCTTATCATTGATTTTTTTTTTTTTTTAACTATTGGGATTGTTAGCTTTTTCCTAAATGCTTCAACTAGCTGTCGTGGTTTAACCCCAGCCAGCAACTAAGCCCCACACAGCTGCTCACTCACTCCCCCCCGGTGGGATGGTGAAGAGAAGCAGAAGAGTAAAAGTGAGAAAACTCGTGGGTTGAGATAAAGACAGTTTAATACGGAAAGCAGAAGCCGCACACGCAAGCAAAGCAAAGCAAGCAATTCATTCACTACTTCCCATCGGCAGGCAGGTGTTCAGCCATCCCCAGGACAGCAGGGCTCCATCACGTGCAGTGCTTACTTGGGAAGACAAACGCCATCACTCCAAAAGTCTCCCCCTCCCTTCTTCTTCCCTCAGCTTAATATACTGAGCATGATGTCATATGGTATGGGATATCCCTTTGGTCAGCTGGGGTCAGCTGTCCCGGCTGTGTTCCCTCCCAGCTCCTTGTGCACCCCCAGCCTACTCGCTGGTGGGGTGGGGTGAGAAGCAGAAAAGGCCTTGGCTCTGTGTAAGCCCTGCTCAGCAATAACTAAAACATCCCTGAGTTATCAACACTGTTTCCAGCACAAATCCAAAACACAGCCCCACGCTAGCTACTATGAAGAAAATTAACTCTACCCCAGCCAAAACCAGCACACTAGCAGTGCCCTAACAAATATTTAACRAATAAACCCATTCTCGCCTATATCAATACATTCTCCCCTTCAGCTGGAGAACGCAGATGGGAATATGCATGGAATTTGATAATTATATCAAACAACTCTCTGATCACAGAGTGACTGTCAAAGAGTTCAGGGCCGAACCTCCTGCTTCTCTTCAAATTGTTGTTAACCTCTCTGAAAGGCTAGCTAGATTTCAAGGCTCTGTTTTTCTAGCTCATGAAATAATTGGACATCTAATCATGCAGGTAAATAATACGATGATGTAACTTCTCTGCTGAATTTGAAAAAAAGTTACAATTCTTTGGGTCGGAAAACCATAGTTGAGAAATGGAGAAGAGTGTTGCTCAGAATTTTACCCCTAAATCCCATCTGCTTACAGACTAATTTAAGGCTTTCTCCCTATTTGGCATTCCTATTCAGACAATGCTATGGAAGCCAGCCAGCCTGTAGAGAGAACCCCACATGAAGTAACAGCTCTATTATCCAAAATACGCTGGAATCTTCAACGATTATTTTAACAAAAGCAAAGTCAGTAAAGGGAAACTTTACTGGCTTCCATTTCATGACAGAGAGAGCTTAAAAAAACATTCACTAGCATTTGCCAAATAGAGATGGAAACTATTAGGAAAAACAACTTCCCATTCAAATGGATATTACAAACAAGAGGGCATAAAACCAAAAGGGAAACTAAAAGAAGAACTTGACAATATAGCATTACATGCTTCAGACAAAATATGACTGAGTGTATTTGCTTCTGAATAAGTTTCACCACAGAAAGAGAAAACAGAAGATGGCATTCAAAATAATTTTTAAAAGGGCATAAGAAAACATGCATTCCTTACCCATTCTGTATAGCAGCTGTTGGATCGTAAGTCAAAGCCATGCCAGCCTGCACATAGTTAGGGAAGAAAAACAGATTTTTACTATTATTGCAGGAAAAAAAGACCAAAAAAAAAAAAAAGACGTTAAACGTATTCTAAGCCAGTATGAATAAAAACTAAATGCAACTTAGATGGAAATCTGTATTCTCCAGGGAAGCTCAGATGGCCCAGAGTAGCACGGACAGATTGGCTACCTCCCCTGCCTGAGAGATCCCTGAGAAACAGATCTGATCAGTATGTTGGTTGTCATCTCTCCATAACATTTAGGCCAAACGGTGTTTTTGTTTTGCCAGTAGCAGTTAATAACTCCACTGAGATCAATGCATTTACATCTGATCGCATACTATAACAAGACAAGGCCAAATCCTGCTGTTGCCTGTGAGACAGGTAGTTGGTAAATATGCTAAAGCCAACTTCATGAGAGCTTCTCAGGAAGGAGTCTCATCTTTCCTACAAAGGCCACACCCTGCGTGACCTCAGTCTACCATTTCCCCGGGCTGTCACTCGTGCTTACACTTAATTCATTACCATGAGACAAGAAACAAAAAGTGGGCTGTGAAGCAGAAGAGACCAACTGGAAAAAAAAAAAAAAAGTGCTTGAGCTTTTAAACAGGGCTTTTAAAATACTTCAGAGGTCTGGACAGCAAAAGAATTTGTTAATGGGCTACACAGAGCCTTTCAACTGCTGTTCACCACCAAGCAGATGGTGACCTGTGCGGAAGGATTTGGCAGTGTCAAAACAGCATCCACTTAACAACCGCCACCACCGCCACCATTAGCAGACATGGGCACAGGTACCTCGGGAAAGGCAGGGAGACAGCAGGGCTGGAGACTGATTCTCCCACTCCACCTTATACTCCAAGACAGCAGTCGGGGCCGTTCGGGAAGGACCAGCTTTTTCCCCAGCATCCACTTTAAGACACGGGACTGATAATCTCTCCTCCCACACGCTGCATGTGCTTTGACTTTTTGTCTTCCTTATTACTTTTTGTCCTCCCTTCATGAAATACTTTCCAATGTAAGACACTACCAGGAGACGGGAAGACACTTCCCTTTGTGCAGGGCTAGGAGGAGAGAGGAGAGGGCCCCATTACTCACGGCGCTCCTTTCCCTTTGGGAGCAGCTGAAAAATGGCCATGGCACCCTCCTACCCCAACGCACCGTATTTCTCTCCACTTGTCATACAGACCATATGCTCACTGCCTGAGACAGGAGACAGAAGCATTCGCTTCAAGGACAGGTGCTTTACCAACTGTGCAGCAGGGTCCACACTCCTGGTGGGAGCTTTTAATGCCCCTGGACCCATCTACTGAAGTACTTTTGAATAATGGCATCTGCCCCGTTCCAGATGGMTGCTCAGACAGGTCAGGAAAGCGTTTGGGCTTGGCCGGCTCCCGTGCGGGCAGGTGAGCAGACAGGGTAAACGCTCGGGTGACGAGCGGGCAGAGAGCGGGCAGCACTCCTGGAACCGCCAGGTTAGCCCGGCAGCTGCACACTGCTCTAAGAGGAGATGGTCCAAGTTTCCAGAGGCCAAAAATAATTTCTGATCTGAAAGGGTAGGCTTCACACTACCTTATGTAGCTAAAAAAAAAAAGTTCATGTCATGATTAAATTTGTGTAATTTTCTCATTATTCTTTTAAGCAGATGCTAGGGCAAATGCTTTGCTTATTGCAAATGCCATTGTTTTAATAAAATATGTACTATCTCCCAAGCAAAGGATAATTCAGGAGACTAAGGCCAAGAACACATGGCTATTTTTTTAAAATGCATTCATTTCATACAAAGACAAATAAAAATGGCTATTCCTGCAAGTTTAAAATGTCAAAGAATCAAATTTAGGGTGACCCCAACCACTGCTAATTTTCACATAAAAATAAATTAGATCATCATAAGGGATGATCTACTTAACTTGTTTTTATATTCTTATGTCTCATGCATTCTCAGCACACTATACTGTTCGGTAAGGTTGCATTAATTATTAAAGAAAATGTATACAATTCATCCCAAAAAAGAGCCAATAAAACTTCAATATCATAAATATTTTTTGTCTGTAATACATATTAGCAAAAAAATCCTCTCTGATTTTCCTTTCTCTTTTCAACACTTGTAAAATTTGTTATTGCTCTCTTTTTCTATTCCTGCGCTGGTAAGGACAACTTAAATAGTATGTACAAGCCCTAGAGGGACAGAAAAATGAGTTCTAACCATTTTTTAAAAAGCTTAAAAATAACTTAAGAGATTCTCTATAAATCGAGGTGTTGACATTTTAACATCTCATCACACGTCTACTCAAGACTAAGAAAAAAAATCCTTATAATCCCTTGGGAAAGGAGAAATCCAAGCTTTCTAAATAAGGGAGTTTCTAGATCTAACGGTCCTTAGAGTTGCCTGGATCGGAGCCCACTATATACCACAGCTCACATTAGTGTGACCTGGGGACAAAATGGCAACAAGGGAGGGAGGGCTCTTATTTTAGTTTCTCTGACATAAATAAGTATGAGGGTGCAGAAACGATAAATTGCAGCAGCTCTTTCACTGGAGCCCTAACAACGCTCAGTGTCCAGACGCGACCTGCAAACGCACGCTTACACCGCTTTCAGTTGCTATTAGAGCACGCGGTCGTGCGCAGACCCTCAGCTTGCCCTCCAACCCCGTCACGCCCCAGACCTGCATGTGGGTGCATGCAGACAAACTGCACATACTCTGTTCTCTGTATGTTAGCATCACGTCCATTACTTATTATTGGCACTAGGAGTAAGGGACACCGTGTGGGCCTGGCGAGTACAAAATAGGAAAGGCTAGACACTCATCTCCTCATCCATGCTCCATATCCATACTGTACGGTGACAGATTACCAGAATCTGTTCAAGTACTGCAGCAGTGACCACTATRGATATCACTATCACATTTGCCAGTAAATGAAAGTTTCACGTTAGACAAGTACGACACAGCGTGTGGCTATACGTGCATATGGTACACCACCTACAGTTTGCCGAGTAATATTGCTAATATCCTCCATTGCTGAATAGCTTTAAACAGCTGCTATTTCAAATAGCTGCTAACAGAGGACTATTTACTTCTTTCTCATCAAGTTGTGTAATTTCTCCCTACAAAATCATGCTGGCTGGAAGCCCAGGAGAGGCAACAGTTAGCCTGGACCAGTGGAAGATTTATGGTCTGAAGCACCCTCATTCATCAGGAATAAAAACTGATGAGCAATAATAACTTACTGGAAAATTGTCTGCACTTTCCTCTGTAGCACACAAACAGAAATTCCAAAAATACCAAATACAGAATATTAGGGTTGACCTCAGACTTCCACGTGATAGAAGCCCAGCTTATTCTGTCAAAAACAGTACTGAATATAGTTGTCACTGTGCTTAACACGGTACTAACTATACCGCGGCACTGGCTGATGCCTCTACAGCCATCCTCAGTTGTGCTGAAGAGGTCTTTTCATCCACTGTTTTGCTCATGTTTCAGTGGAAGGACAGGGTCTTATTCCTTCTTCTGATAGTGACACTTCCTGATGAAATGCCACCTGAGAGAGTGGCACTGATGATGGAACGCCGCTTTAGGAAAGTATTTGTCAAATAAATCTTCTATGAAGGAACAACTGAACCACAGAATTTTTATGCCGCTCAGCCAGATAACGGACACATACTCAGCTACTGAATGAAAATCCTGCACCTCAACATTTCAACATGCAATTCCTTAAAGCTATTAAAAAAGGGATATCTGCGATCAGTGCCATACATAATAATAAATAAAGACCATTCTCAATGATTACTCGACTGGTGTGTTCAGAATGTCACAAGTGACACAGAAATAAAACCAGCTCGTTTAAAGTACTGATTTTTTGAAAAAGACTGTTTAACCATATGTGTTTACTTATCGATTATTTTTACCAAATTGTCTGAACTTAAGACCAAGGAATGAAGATTTTTGCTATTTTGTTGCTGCAGTTTTCTAATTATTGACATAAGTGAATAAAGAGATTCTAATAACAAGAGACCCAGTCTGCACCTTTCTTTAAATTTAAGTTCTTTCCTCCAATAAAGTGCAGGAAATATCAGAAAGCCTCTGGAAGGCAAGGGTTCCCCCAGGAAGTTTGAAGGCCTTTGTTCAACACTTTACTGTGAAAAAATTTCCATGGGCAAAGACAAGGTGTTCTGTTTCTGTTTTTTCCCCTCTCTTTGTTATGATTTGAACATAAATGAGCACATTTGCCTCATTAAAAAGAGACTTAGACCATCACATTTGCATTGCTTATGTAAATTGGATTTGTAAATCTCTCAAAGAAATTACTAAGTTGTAGACTGATTATTAAAAAAATGATCACATCTTCAGTATCATGTAAAATAAGGTGGTTTTTTTATTTCTCTTCCAAATCTCTCTGAATTCTCACAAGAAAAAMCTTTATAGCCCAGGCTCTGTCTTCCAGCAAACAGAAGTAACTATAAATGACCAAATTTTAGGTTGCATGATATCTTCTTTGCTGCTGGGAAGTAGCTTCCGCAAACAGCTTCACCAACATATCGTCACCTACTCTCAGTGTAAGCATCTTTCCCTCACTGTATGCAAAAATTCACCGTAATATCGACCTACTACAGAGATGTCCTATGCCTCTTCCTCAGAGGTGAATCTTCCACATATCTCCTCAAACCTGCTCTGGCCAGCCTATGCCTAGTGCTGGAGCACCTGCACAAAGCGAGGCTGCTGTCACTGCAGGATTTCTTATTGTGCAGGAGGCCACAGTCCCACTGGAAAAAAATTGTAAAAGCCTACAAACTAAAAAGGGGTGAAATCCACTGATGTGGTGGAGGAGGCTCCCTGGGTTTCTCCTCCTTAAGGTGAGATTTGGAAAAATAAGGTTGTACCCTAGGACTCAAGGGACTTCTGTCGTGAACCAATGTGGGAGTTAGACCAGAAGACAAGTCTCTTTTCCCCATCTCCTCTGACTCATCCCCTCATCCTTGCACGATGGAGAACTGCTGTCCCAGGGGAATGGGTGTGCTCTTGGCTACTGTAGTGGAATCAATTGAAATTTCGACACTGAAATTCCTGTACTTGTTTTGTTACCACTGCTAATACCTGCCAGGCATCACAGCACAAGGATCTCTTGTGCCCTGACAGCAGATACTCTGACTGAAATACTTTGAAGGAGGAAGAGAGAGGAGGGGGAAGAAACCAACAACCCAAATGAAATTCATTTAGAATACTGATTTAATAAAATAAGCTCAGTTAGCAGTAAAGTTAACTTGGCAGGGTTCCTTCCTTTGATTATTTAAACAGTTCTGTCAGAAATATTCCACATTATTAGAAATATTTCTGAATTTAATTCTGAATAAAAAACACCTTTCCTTTTTAGAGAAGGAGAAATCTAGAATGTAAATGTGACGCCTCTTAAATATGTAGATGCATATGAAAGAAATGGAGCATTTCCCAGTGATATGTGCTCCTTAAGCAGCTGCAAGTTCTGAGAAATGTGGTTGTGGAGAGAGAAATATATCATATTGAGGTCAAACTTGGGAAGTGATTCATGAACCTCAGAAGGTCACAGTCTGAGCCGATACACACAACGGCAAGTTCAGATACCCAAATGAATGACAAGAACCCTTTTGTCCCACAGAACTGGACTGGAAGTCTGATCTACACAGCTTCTGTTCTCGGTGTTGAGTCACTTTGTTCCCACTTCAATTTATCTGATGAGTTAAAAGATAAGTGCTGAAGTTTACAAAAGTTAAAAAGAAAAAAAAGAGGCTAATATCCTCCTCATAGAGACATATATAATACAATATAATTATTCTGTTTCCACAGCCAACTCATATATTTAACCTTGCCATCTTCAGGTCTACGAACCATCTGCTTTTGGGGATCTGGCACACCCATTTTGCCACCAGTCTGATCCACTGTTAAGTCAGCTGTGGATTACAGTCACATCTGCACACGATGTGTGTGTGTTACAGTGAGTTGGGAAGACTTCCAGGGATGGCTTGCAGCACTACTGAAAATGACAGCCCACCAAATATCTGTCAGGGATACAGTAGAGTGCAGAAAAAGATATGTCCTTTTCCCCTGTCTCCAACATCTCTTTATTCTGTGTACGAAAACACTGTCGTAGCAGCAGAATTTGAAGGAAAACCCAACTGCAAGAAAATCTCTGGGGCAAATGGCATGACGTTTTTYACCACAGAAGGAAATCCAAAGCCAAAATGAAAACTAAGAAAACTAATCTCAGAGAGTCCTGATTCTACTTTAACCAAACCATGGCCCTTGTAATGAGTAAAAACAGTCCCTTTTAAAATCCTGATTTCAGGGACAGCTATTTCATATAGGTAATTATTTTAAAATATTTCTATGTGCTTTACAAGCTCAAAATCGAACCATTTAAACTAGTCTTTGCTATTTGTGCCACTTAAGCACCTTTTCAAAATGTCGCCCACAATGACCGTGTTTTGTGTCATGCAGAATTTTAACTCATTAATCTGCATCTTTTCACTTATTTGCCAGTTACCTTTTGCCCTTCTGCTTTCTCCCTCTGTGTAGGCTTCTCTTCAGGTTCAATTCCTCTCTTTGCTAAACTAAGCTTCTGCTGAAAATAAGCATGCAAAATACTGACCAATGTCTAACTTGCACGCAGGCTAAACATATAGTAAATGTCTTTGTGCGTGGCTTGCATATGAGGGTACTGCTGCATATCTGACAGGCCTGGAAATTGTCTCCCACAGAAAAGGTGGTATAAAATACATCAGCCCTGGACACTGAGGATTATGGAACACAATTAAGTAGTACCTATCTCCTTGGAAGCATAAAAAGAAATCTATGTCTGAGTTATAAATGGGCCTGGCACAGATCTACTAATCATTTCTAAATGCCTGCTGCTGGTAAATAAGGGACGACTGGCACCAGGATCAACTGCTTCAGCCCTTYACTGGTACTGACTTTACAAAAAAATCGGGAAGTCTCTCAAATTACCTACTGTATGTTTTTCCCTCTAAATTACTGTTTGCATTAGACAAGATTGTAATGAGTAGCAGATAAAAAGAGAAACTGTTAACAAAAGCAACATTCCAAAACTACTAGGTCATCTTATTTTTTTAAGAAAGAATTAAAAACATGTTTAATTCTTTAGACATTTCACCAACTGATCTTGAAAGAAAACAAAGGAGAAAGGGGGAAAGGAGGAAGAGAGGGAAGGGGAAGAAATGGAGWTTAACCTCTTGGCTATTGAGAAACAAAAATGTAACCCAGATTACAGAAGCAAGAAAGCAATCAATAGAAGAATTATTGGTGGAAATTATTAAATATCATTACAGACATCAAACCAAATTCAATGACAAGGGGGTCGCATTCAATGGTGCAGGTTGCTATTGTGATACATGCACCAATACTGTAATGGTGATATTCTCTTGCAAGAAAGACAATGCAAATATTTAAATGGTCTAAATATTACAGAAACTTGCAAATGAAGTATCAAAGGTTTCAAAATAGTGTGACTGTAAAAAAAAAACATATCAGTTTGGGCTGACCAGATAYAGAAAGGTTACCATTTCTAGAGCTGTTCTTTCTAGAAAAATGTAAACAATAATAAACTTYGGGCTGATGCAAAGCATTTAATTTGTTTTCAGTTTATGTGAGATTTATCCCTTTCTACCAGATAAATTTCAGATAAACCCCCTCTTAAATACACATATCAAAAGATTTTATTTCTGAAAAACCAAAACAAAGTTTCAGTAAATCTGCAATAAAATATTATGTTGTAAAATCTAAGTTACAATTTTTAATCCAGTATGTTCTCAATTTGTAACTACTCTTGATTCCCCAGATGATGGGGGAGTTCATTCAGCTAATGAACATTTTTTTGGAGAAATGCCACTCACCTCTAGACTTGTCAATTGCAATTTAGAGGTAAATTAAATCAAATATTTTACAGATAGAATTTGAATATGATTACCCTCTATCACCATCTCAACACGATCTTGTCAGGGAAAATTTCAAAACAGAGTGCTGAATTAAACTGGTGTGACTCAGAAAAAAAATATCCTGAAATAAAAAAAAWGAAACTAATAACTCAGTTATTAGGTCAGAATTTCACTGTAAATATTTCCAACATTTGCAGGTTTCACTGTACATTTATTGCACTGTATGTTAGATGCCTAATTTGACAGCCTTTTACAAAGCCATCGTAATCTAAGCTCTTGTCTCCTTAGTCCAGAACTGGTCAGCCATTTCAAATCCTCAGTCAAATGCCTCAGTAAATCTGCTGAGTATTTCCTGAGGCTTCAAACAAGAGTGGAAGGGTAAGGACTAGAAAGTGCTATTCAAGGTCAGGCATTCTTCCCTAGTTACAACCGGACAAGTAACCAAGTACCAAAAAAACCACCTGAAAAGCCCTAGAGAAATTCAGTGTATTGCTATAGACTTGACTTTAAAAGGTAAGTCAATTTAAGAGCCAACTAACGTATTTCTATATGGTTGTGAAGCAATCTAGAAAAATGTATGATAGGAATAAGATTTTATATTACATTCTGCAGTATGGCCTGAAAACTTTACCAAAAAAAGTAATCCTCTCTTATAAAATTCCCCAGAAGCTCTCCATAAAGAGAGCAAAACCTCTGAGAACAGCATGGCCAGAGAGGTAAAACCTGCTTCTCCCCGCTAAATCTCCTGCCGTTTCCCCCCTACCGCAGAGTACTGGGCAGAGCTGCCTGTCTCTGCTTCACATCCTCAAATTTGAGGCCAGTGACAGAACTGTTAGTGCCATTTCTCTGGGGTCTGTCCTTCCAAGCAATAATCCACATGCATGCTCAGTGTCAATGCTGGTTAAACCTCAGAAGTTTTAGAAATGCCCTTCACATAAGTATTCAAGAATGCAAAGGCTTATCTGAACAATAGCCAAATACATCTTGGTTTAGATACCGCAGGATTTGGCCAGGGCGGAAATACTGAGGGAGTAATCTCTTGGACACTATTTCAATGCTGTTCTTTGGGGAASAAACCAAGAAAAAGCAGAGGTTCAGGGAATATTTCCAGATCCCATTTGTAATCAGAACTATAACACTTGTCATATATCAATTATATCTCACTACTCACTGCCTGTTCCTTTTTAAAGAAATTAAAGTTGACAGAAATAATTGTAGGAAGGTTACCCAAGTGCTGCTACACAGAGAACAACTGAATGGTACGTTGTGGTTAGAGTAAGATCATTAAAGGACAAAGAATTAGAAAAACCCTATTGCATATAAAATATAAGACTAATTACACAGAAGGATTTTACATTGGAAATAAGGAAATTAACAACGGTGGGGAAGAAATCGAATGAATGAGTGACCCTAAAAGAGAACATGCATTCTTGTTTTTGATGCTTTGACTAGTAAATATCCAGTATGCAGCAAGGTATTAACCAGATGTTAGTAAACAGCAACAATCTCAGAAAGTCTAAGAGAACAGAGCACATTCCTAGCCTGAAATATTTCTGAGTTTGCATCTTTACAATCTTTCCACATTTGTAGATTATACCATGACAACAGCTCTGTAGTTGACTGCGAACAACAATAAGGAATGATGTCTCCCAGCACTGAAAACTAGTTTTTAAATCTTGATACTATAAACACACCAACCACACCCTGCCTCTAGGTCACAGGGATATCACTGTGCTCAATGTGAGCCACTCCACTAGCAGCAAATGAACTAAGTACGATGTAATAAGCTGATGACCTGAGGCCATAGGCATAATGGTGGCTTGTTGGCTTTAACTTTATATTCTCTTGTGTATTGATTTGAACTGAAGGAAGTATATAACAGTGTAAATAATAGCTATGATGGCATTTACTATTTAAACAGGGATTTAGAGGTCTTTAAAATATGGATTGTTGACCTTATTGAGGGTTTATTTTTATCTCCTATATAAAGACCTTTGTTTTTCAAGCTCTGTATATGATGACCTGAGTCTACCGCTTGAAGTACTTCTTGGGCATTTGTTCCTCAGTGGATCCTTAACGTGACAAACCATAATGGCTCCATAGAAGATGTCTCCATTTTTTGAGACATACGACATAAAAGACTGCAATGGAGCTGTGGCGACTTCTGCAATCTCTTCTAGCAAATGTGGCTGCCACACTGGCACTTTCAGCCCACAAAGCTAAAAAATATTTTGGAGCATTGCTGTTGGAACAGTGTACAATAACCACCTTGCTGGAGGGAGAAATTTCTATGCTTTCAAAAGGCCCTTCTGTTTGTTTTAGGAGCTCACCAATTGTGCAACAGTATATATGTCATAAGGTAATGGTCCGAAAAGTATCAGCTAGTAGTTACAAAAAAGCAGAAACCCTCTAGAAACACATAACTTAAAAATACCAAATAGTTTTCTTGTTTATTTGCTTTGTAAAATTGAAGTAAATATAGCAAAACCCACCAAAAAAAAAMCAACCAAACACCAAACCAAAAAGAAAAAAAACCCCACCAACTTGTATTCTAGTGGGTCRCAACTGAGCAACATACTTTTTTTTTCCTTGAAGTYGAAGTCATAAACAAAAAGAATAGGTGTTTAGGATAGAAATAATTGTAAGTCCTTCAGCCTTCATAGCTATAATCATGCATAAGAAGGCTCTGTGACCAGATCTACCTCATTTATTCAAGTGTCTTTATCCTACAATAACATTCAAGAGGAGCAAATGAACTCTTGAAGAGTCAAATAAATTCCTTTCTTATTTCACCCACATTTGGAGTCACTTCATGTACAAGTACACAGAAAGGAAACTCCAGTAACAGACTATTTGCACCAGAGCAGAAAGCAACCATTAGTTTTCTTTTTTAACTTTGTACACACAACGGAGCTGAGGCTGCTGTAAACTGTTTTGTCTTGGACAGAATGAAGAGCCCAGCTCAGATAAGCTTTTGGAAAGTTTTTACATGGACCATACATTTGGACGTGCAAGTGCATCTCTCCCTTTTGTAACAACCCACCTATTCCCCAATGATGTTTTAGCACCAGGAACTATATGGAGGAAAAAACATTGGTGAGTTGCTTGAGTGTAAAGTGACTTGGGGTTTATGAAAGGTACACCACGGGTGCTGATGGCACACCAGTAAGAGAATACTGGGCTCAGGTCCGGCTGCAGACAGAGTGCTCACGGTGGGACAAGACTGTGCACAGTTCTACACCAAGCTCTGAAATTCTCATTTCCTGTAACTTTATACTCTGCACATTATTATAAGCCTCCCTCTCCCGCCTGCTTATATACCCTTTTCTGTGTGAAACTATTGTATTTTGTGTGCAATCTGATTTCTTCGTAGCGCTGAAAGGTATACCTCCAGGTCTGCAGCTGACTTCTGCCAAACCCCAGGAAAATAATTGCCGCATGGCACTTACCTCTCCTTCTCTGGGCCACGGCCTTCCATTCTGTGTGTATTTGCTTTGATTCTGGCGCTTCTTTTGCCCTCCATCAGCAAATTTGCACAGCAAAGGCTCAGTGGGGGCTGTGAAGACAAGAAACCCAGTCTATATTAGCATCCCCCCCAAAGAAAGTGATTATACCAGCAACAGTAGTGCTTTGTAATACTGATCTTTTGAAGTAAAATCTTGCCTTCTGCAGATATTTTTTGCCTCTTTTAGCCTTGACTCCACTGGCAGCTGTTCTTACCAACTAAGCTTCAAAAAATATATACTGGCAGCCCTTAAAAGAATTTAGCAAATATTGTTGAAAAAATAATCAGCCTACGCAGAATGTTAAGTTGCTGTAGTGGAATAGTAGAGTCAGGCATTCGTTCCAGCTAAGTTAGACACGTATTCATGACCAGCATTAGTGCAAGGATAAACACTGCTTTACTAAAGTAGCTTTCTGTTTTTATTGTAAAAACTTTGCAAGAATCTGTTTAAGGAATAAGCGTTCTCACTATTTCTGTGTTTCTCGGCACCCAATCCTTTAAAAATCTGAATAAACAGAATAAAATAGAGACTTTTGCCAAGCACAGTCCAATTAACTTTCTTTTCCTCTTAACTCCTCTTCTAAGCAAGTTGGCAGCTGAGAAAACCCCTTTCCTCTCCAACTGAGATCTGGTGTGTGCGAATACAACAGTCAGGGGGGCTGGAGCCCCGGGAAGAAAGGCTTTTCACAGAGCTGCACACCCCAAAAGGCAGCTCACAATAGGGCCCCCTAGTGAAGAAATTACCACACATCAAATGGGTACAACAGGAAGGGGACTTGGTGTCTTGGGATCTTTTCCCATCTACCCAGCTTTTAACAGCCTCCTAAGCCATTTTCAGCCAAAACTGTAATTAGCTTGCCAGTGGGAGCTTGGCTTTGCTGCCTCCTTCTTAAAAGAGGGGCCAAATTCTACCCACTTCATTAGGCGCATGTCAAGACTGTCCTTTATTGCCTACCTCAACAGATAAGTAAACCAATATTGGCTTGGTTGAAAGAAATATAAAACTGATGTGTCACATCTGAAATTTTTCAGGAATTTTTGGGTTCCCAAGCATGAAAAGTAGAGGCTTTAGTTAATTAACAGGGGGTTTTGATGGAAAAAGGCAAGAAACCTGTTTTTTTCTCCTCGTTTCCTGTTTCTGGGAAGCTAGAAATGTTGAAAGAATAAAAGTGCAGGGACATGAAGAAAATGTTGCAGTAAGGGGATTAGTCAAGTTGCTGACTTATTTATTTGTAATAAAAATAATAATTTGGTTAGAGGATGAGGTAAGTTCATATAATATTAAAACAAGCTCATGTCTCCCAACCTCTTAGTTAGGGGCAGCTCAAAATGGGTCAGAAAGCGTAGATTAAAACTATGACCACTTCAAAACTGCAACCAAGGAGCAATGCACATAAAGAATCTCACATCAAAACCACAATTTCTCATTGGGACAGCATCACTTTGGCTACTTCTGAAGCTTTAACAGCTTTGTTTTTTCATTACCATTTTACCAGGCTAGTAATTTCCAAGGTCACTAGAAACTGAACTGCAGGGAAGAATCCATTATTGGCAGAAAGCTCGACTCTGTGACCCCAGAGGTCCTTCCCCACCTCTGACTTCGATTATTGTATCAGATTTTGGTAGAAGCAATGCTCAGCCAACCATTTTAAATTTAAAATAATGAAGGTTTAAAAGCATCCAGGTGGCTGTGGAGATTCTTTCTGCAGATGGAGAGATTTTACAGGGCTGATTGCCCTGCACTTTCACCAGTTTTACTCCACAGCGCGATGCTGCATGATTTCAGAGCGGTTACTTACAATTCACTTTGACGTGACTGTGAGGGAGGAGCAGGTGCTAAGCCAGCATTAGAGAAAGACCTATTAAACGTCACATCTGAAGCTTCAAAAGCTTTTTGTTTTAAGCACTGAACAACTATCAAGCAACATACGATACCATTAGGAGGAGCATGTAAAAACAATCTGCACGTTGGATATTTACACATGCCATGATCATCAGCTAATGTACACATGTGGTATTAGCCCATATACTATGATGTGGTTGAGCAAGCTAGGAAGTCATATGGTTTACTACATATCCTCTCTATATATTAGCCAACCACAAATAGGAAGCTGTTGCTTTTCTGGACTTCCCAATATCCAGCATTACCATCTGACAACCTCTTATTTGTTAACTTGGGGCTTCCTAAAGTTGACTGAGATTGAACAGAACTGCCAAACAATCTTACCCTGCCCCATCTAGAAAAAAAGTGAAAATCATTGTACAGACTTTTCAGGAGGTAGGGAAGAAGATGGAAAAGGACAACGGTACCATGCCCTTCACAGGCAAGTTTCTGCACAGGAGGATATATTCCTCTACAGCAAACTGAGGGGAATTCTGGAGAAAAAGTCGATCTGTGTCGATAAACATTAACATAAGCGAAAAGATCAAAAGAAAATGTTTTGACAGGATGACAGAATCTAGATAAGATTGTTTTGGGTTTGGGTTTTTTTTGAAAAACACAGGCATGTAGCATATTACATCYGGCAAGATCGAAAATTATCTTATTATCTCTGAAGTGGTGTAGGTCTTAATGGTTTACACCTGGAAACAACTACGGTAACCAACCTCAAAATACAAAGAAATCAAATTAATAATCTTTCTTCTTTCAGGACATAAGGCAGAGTGTARCAGAGTCTTAGGAGTTCAAACATGTTGCTCTAAGTAAACAGAAGAACTCAAACCTCTGGTTTACTTCAGCCCTTTTGAAATCCCTTGCAAGAAAGATTCTCTAGTCTTTGCAAGATCAGATGCACATGAATATTTGACATTAGTACCATCATTCTTACTAATCAAATACATAACAACAGAAGAYACTGGAAAGAGCATATCCTATTCCACTATACCAGCAAAACTATCTCTAAGTAGAATTCTTTTTTAATGGTTTCATGAAATGTTAGAAGTGCTTTAAAAATAATAAATTTACTTCAGACAAGAAAAAAATCACAGTCAGGTACCATGGTTATCAATTCAAAAAGAACATATTTAGGAACTATTCAAACAATATCAACATTACGTGAATAATATCAAAGGAYTGCAGCAGAAGTGGGATATTTTACCCCCAAATACTTCAGAAAGGGAGGAAGGAAAAGGGGGAATCTTTTAAACTTTTTCTGCTTTTGCTCTCTTCCACTCCAGACAGACACTCTTCAATTTATGGACTGAATTTTTACTTTTCTCCTTTTCCTCTGTATGAACATACAACTGAAAATAAATGCCTGTGTCCCTGCCTCTTCTCTCACCTTTTGTACTGCTGACTTCATAGAAAATGTAATTTGGATATCTGTAGATGTTCATATTTTGAACCGATAAGCACCTCTTTATGTATGGTTCTTAACATCCTCAAAGTTTTGAGCATGTGTGGTATTTTGAAGCATATCTGGAAAATCTACTGTTGGCATTTTCCTGTCAGAAAAGTGAAAATTTATTCACTTGAGACAAATTTCAGGCTATTCCATCCTGATAAATTCTTCAAGATAGAAGGCACTGCTCTTTCTTTGACTTCTACCTGACAGTAACACATACAAATATCAAGAATAAATAACAGCTTTAACCTGAACAAGGTTCATTAAGCCATAACCCATTTTTCAAGGAGAAGATTTAAATGCTTGYTGTAGCTTCCATCCAAAGCCTGCTCTAGTTAATAAGACATAAATAGCCCTGAACTTGGCTTTCAGTCCTGAGAAGGAAGCGGGATCAAATTGATAGTGCTTCTAAACAGCCTTTGCCAAGATATTCAGGGCTGCTTTAGGAGAGGGCAGTAGTTGCTAATGTTCAAATTCTGTTCCCATGGAAGTCAATGGCTAAAGCCCTATCTCTCTTCAATCAGGCCCTGAATTTACTCTAAGAGTTCAGCGGAGGTGAAAGAGAGAGACTGGTTTTATGTCAATCAAGCCTGTCGATATTGTTGGAGTTCCCTTAGGAGATCAGCTTCTCATGCTCCGCTACTTTAGATGGACAGACTGTGCAGACAGACAGCACTGAACTGCCAAAAGGTTGTTATCTCACCAAAAGCAACACTGGTATTTGAAATAGGACAAACCCTTTAGATGGAAGGAGATGGGGATAACAGTGCCCCCTTCTCGAATCTGGCAGCCTCTTAGAAATGTTCCGTCTCAGGAAAGCARCTTCAATTAAATTGGAGAATTCAACAAAAAAAGCAAACTTCTAACTAGTTCTGAATACATAATTTCCTTATTCTTTCATTCATCGGAAGGCAGATACACTTGAGCTTCTACATATGCAAAAATGTATATATTCATGAGCATGTGCTTCATAAAGGAAGATGAAAGCTGTCATTTGCATTCAGTGAATCTTTTTCTTTATTTCAGGTGCTTGGAAACTTTTTCTGTCTTAGGAGTTACTGAGAAAAGCTTGTCCTCCACAAGTTCCCATTCAGTCATATAGCAACGTCTGTCCAGCAATGGCAAGAATGACATATATAAAAAAGTAGTAACAAGAACACAYTTATGTATTTGAACTGCTTTCACTATGAATATTTTTTAAAGACAGAATATTTTTCAGCATGTCAGGAAGAGTTTAATCTCTTCTTCTAATCTTGTGCAAAAATGGAAGTAACATTTCCAGAAGACAGCCTAGCAACAAGCACATTGTGAACATTCATGTGGATCTTTAAACACCTTCATTTTGTTAATGTGAAGAAAAATGATGAGAAAGTCATTGGTATATCAATGAATGGTCAGTGCACAGTCAACAATCTTTTTCAAAGTATATTTTTATGAGAAAGTTGGATTAATTTATTTTTCAGCCTTGGCAAATCCTCCTCCACAATAAAAAAAGGAGCAGAGCAATAACTGAGTTCACAATTACACCAAGCATCCAAACTGATTAAGCTTTGATAACTATTTTTCTTCTTAACTCTCTTCCAAATTTGAAGTATTTTGATAACATATTCATGTCCAAATCATGTAGAATATCTGATTGAAACATCCATGCAAGAACCAACCCCTTTGACTGCCACAGATAATCATTTTTAGTCTTTAAGAAAAACTTCATCCTACAGTAACATCAAAGCCACTTTGTAAGCAGACCTGTTTACTCATACAGTATTTCAGAGGGAGACATGAGAGACAAAACCAAAGCAGGACAGAGCAAGTTAATGTTCTGATTCTATACCTGGGCTCAGATGGATGTACCCAGCAGGACTACGGTCTTTACAAACCTGCAAAGTTTATTTACAAAATGGATTTTGCTGTTGTAAGCTTTAAAACTGTAAAAGTTTCAAGACCCCATCAATAGAGTGACTCTCTGCTCTAGTGAGTCCACTGGCTTCTAGGAAAGTTCTGTCACGCAGTACTTATTCATCCCAAAGTCATAAATAAACAAAATGCAAACTTCAAGGAAGATTAGAAAACACAACCGTAGCCATTCTGCTCTTGGAAAACAAAGATGAAGAATTACAAAAGATGGTACGTGACATGAAAGGACAAAAGGACATGTAAGGACAATGCGTTAGATGAGTAAGGAAACTGTAAGTGATGAAGCAAATAAACGCACCATCCTATCCCACACGGAGTGCTTGACTTGTTGAAGRACAGAGTTGCTAATTTTGTGGAGTAACAGATTTTGTCCCAGAAGTCCACAATACTGGATTTGATGTCACAGGACAGACCCTAACATATATACATAGAATTATAATGAAAGCGCATTATTACATGTTCAGACGATTCCTTGCTGCTCAGTGTTTTTGCAAGAGACAGTGCTTTTACACAGGTCAAGCAATATACAGCATATTTGTCCAGTAGGTTTACAGTTAAATTTAACTACATGATATTCAGTGGACTTGTACAGCTGATTATGAAGGCAAAACAATGAGTTAACATTGCATTTTAGTTTCTACAACATACCACTTTCACAATATAATTATAGAAATTGGGGAAACAGCTTTACATAAGAGAAAATTACCCTAAAGCAATAATTAAAAAGCAAACATCTGTTTGGCTAGCAAGAAAAAAAAAGTGATTTACTTTTGATAAACTGTATTATAGCTTAAGTAATTATCTCTAGTTTACCTCTTTGTCTTAAGAAATGGGAAGCAATCCTTTCATCTTTTTGTATAATAATTATTTCTGAAGAGCAAGAATATATTAGAAAAGGAAAATAAATCCCAGAGGAGAAACAGTGTGCCAAGCATAAAGTTAGTGTTTCTATTGTCTGAAACAGAAATTACTTAAGAGCAGGTAGAACAGCTAACCGTATCCATACGCTGGAGAAACAGCATGCCAACTGTGAAGTGTGGTCCAGATCTTGCTGCTATCGATGCAAACACTCCAGCTACTACACAGAAAAGTTATACTTWATCACATCGTTGCAGAAGCCCCCACAAAGATTTGTTAGAGCAGATCAGAAACTAGACCCTCCTCCTATGAGAAACTGCAAAATTCATTTTACAGTTCGCTTTTGTTTAAAAAAACTATTTTCGTTTTTAAACTTTCAACAGAAGAGCAGATTGAGAGCGCCTGATCCAGGCCTATTAAAATGCTCCATTCCAATGTTGCTGATAAGGAGAAACTGTGATAACAGACAGCATTAACTCGATACATTATTTTATGGAGATAATGTATAGAAACATATGCTTCAATATGGTATTGAAACTTAAATAAAATCAATCAAAATAGCAAATCTGAAACACAGTATTAAAACAGTGCTGAAATGCTGTAACATGATGGCATATTTTTGTTTTGACAAACTCAATTTCTCCACCAACTCTAGTGCTGGTCTCCATAGGAGAGCATGAATGGATAAGGAGCAAATCCTGAATAGAATTAAGGAGTTCATTCATTAACTTTATTAACTAATAGCTAATTAAATAATACACCGTACTTTAATGTTGGATTCTGCTTTTGTCCAGTTTTGGGCCCCTCACTACAAGAAGGACATTGAGGTGCTGGAGCATGTCCAGAGAAGGGCAACGAGGCTGGTGAAGGGTCTGGAGAACAGGTCTTATGAGGAGCGGCTGAGGGAGCTGGGCGTGTTTAGCCTGGAGAAAAGGAGGCTGAGGGGAGACCTTATCGCTCTCTACAACTACCTGAAAGGAGGTTGTAGCGAGGTGGGTGTTGGTCTCTTCTCCCAAATAACAAGCAATAGGACGAGAGGAAATGGCTTCAAGTTGTGCCAAGGGGAGTTTAGATTGGATATTAGGAAAAATTTCTTCACTGAAAGGGTAGTCAGGCATTGGAACAGGCTGCCCAGGGAAGTGGTGGAGTCACCATCCCTGGAGACATTCAAAAAATGTGTGGATGTGGTACTTCAGGACATGGTTTAGTGGGCATGGGTGCTGGGTTGATGGTTGGACTCGATCTTAAAGGTCTTTTCCAACCTTAATGATTTTATGATTCTATGATTCTATTTTACACCAAAGGCCTAAATCAGAGCTCACAGAAGTTAGAGAGACATTCTCAGTGAATCCAAACCCACGCTACTGAAGCCAAATTTAAATTTGAGGTAACGGCGAGCAAGAGCAGAGTCAGGCCCACAATTTTTGCCAGAGAAAGCAGCTTCCTCCAAATTGATAACACAGCAAAGTTCTGCCCCATTGGAGGTCCCTGGTATAAAGCTGAAAAATATCAGCTGTAGTTCATCGTTTGTGCCCAGTGCTGTCACAGCTCTTCACAACCTTAAACTACTGGATAAAAAGCAAGTGGGGTCTTTGATGAGTGATTTGTTCTGCGGTTTTTAAATTTCTCCAAAAGCCTTTACAACAAAAGAGGAAGTCCTTTTATCAAATGACTGTGCAATCTAATCAACTAAGTATGTGCATCAGTTGGCAGAAATCATTTCATGCATCTGTGCTTAGACCTGTATTTTCCATGACTTTCAGACAGGACCCATAACCAACTAAAATTTTGGGCACATTGTTTTAATGTGCCAATTCTAATTACGACCATAGAATTTGGCTGGGTTAATACCTCCTGTAAAAACCACTTTGATAAACTGCCTTGGATTCCTGCCTCACTGGAAGAGCCGTGTACCAAAAAATTGAGACAGTATCATATTTTGAACAGGCGTATTGGTTACAAGTCATTCAAAGCACTTCACATACCATCTGCGAGACAGATAATAAATAAATACCGAAACAAGTAGATATAAAATGTTATTTTGTTAAATGAGCAAAGCCCCATGCTTGCTCAATCAGCTGTTAAAAAGTGAACGCTTAAGAAACCAACCCACCTCTCCATGCTTGAAGAATTTTTGTGTGGAACTTAGGTGCCCCAGCTCCCCTGTATTTCTCTCATGCCAGAGTAACTAAGCAAAAAGAAAGAAGAGCCTACACAGTCTTTCTGCAAACTGTGCAAGTAATTAGTAGAATAAAGATATGATAAAGCAATGGTCCCCTATCAAGAGTTTGTCCCTGCTGACAATAGCTGACAAGCGTGAACAGTTTTCAAAGAACAACAAAAAATACATATTTTTATGTTTTTTTATAGATTTTGCAAATGCTAATTACTATCTGGGATTCTGACTTCTATGATTTATTAAAAAAAAAAAAGGTTGCTTTTACCACTTTTATGCCATTGGCTTCTTGTGCAATTACTGCTGCAGAGGCTTATTATACTACACATGTTTGGGTGGAAGTTGATTCCTTCAAGTGAAATGAAAAAGATGCCAAACTTAAAAAAATATTCCTGAAAGCATTTTAAAACATTTTACTGTTTTTCATTGTGAATTCCTAGACTTGCCACACAGACACATGTTTCTGCCATGTGTGACAAGAAACTAGGAGGGATCAGGTGAATAATATCCCACCCAAGATCCCAAGATCCAGTGAAGCTGATGAGAACACTTTCAATACCTTCAACGGGTTTTAGCACAGGCTCCTAGCCTGTGACTTGAAGTAAATATGACAGCAGTTACACTGGAGTCTCTCTTACAAACTTTGTTTTCTCTCCCAGCATTTTTCTTTCAGTGCCACCACTCAGAAATTACAGGTGCTAGTGTTTTATTGGGTCTTCAGACTGAAAGCTGCAATCCCCTCATATTAGTAACAACACATACAGAAAGTCAAGACAACTGCTAGCTGTCATCAGGAACTAGTTTTCAGCAAAAAACTACAGAGTGAGGTTCTGCTGTCTCAGGTCTGAGTTGGATCATGGTTTTAAACAAGTAGCACCCTGACTTTAGTGCATTTACTTCATATTAGTGTACCACTTGAATGCTCCTGTACCAACATACACCAGCTGAGTGTGTGGTCCCAGGACTCCAATCTGCAGGTAGAAGTTGACTGAAAACCCCTCACCCTCTAAATGGGAACCCAAATCCACTCTTTAAATCCCCTCTGAGACTGCCTTATGAGCTTTTAGGAAGACTGTACTTCATATACCTTTTTGCCCTCTCCCATAATCTCAGAAGTTATTTTGTTTGGATGAAAATGGAGATCTTGTATTTCTTACTGTTCAATTATTAAGGAACAGCAACAGAGTCAGCTTCATCTGAAAGGCTCAGCGATTTTTAAATGATCTCATGTACCGTAATTTATAATGGAARATCAGGTACAAATAGTGTGAGATGCTTTCTAGTTCCCATCTAATGGAAATAAAATGAATCCCTGGTAATGGGTGACCCTACTTGCTTCTGTGGTCACCCATTTTACTTTTTAGTGTTCTCTTTAGTAGTCTCGGGAGAAAAGAGCAAATGCAAAGCTTTTATCCAAAGCTACTTCTCAAAACAATAGCTCTGCGCTTCTGCTATAAAATCTATTTTTACATAAACTAATGTTATTGATCACAGTGACTTTGCTATTATGCCACTAAGAAAAACTTACTTGTACTGACAGTCCAGAGACAAAATGTTTGGAATTTATGCAGTACAAAGAATTAATCCTGGCTCTGCTAATACAAGGTTATTTCATGTAGCTGTTTAAGTGTTTCTTTATTATTTAGTATTGAATTTATTTATTTTAGATTTAATTTTATTAAATTATTACTTTTTATTTAGTATTTATTTAGATAAACCAGACCATTACCATCACATCATTCCTTGTCTGTGTGACACTGCTAGAACTAACGTTACGGAGAAAATTCTTTTCAAACATATGTTTTCACTATAAATGAGGAAACCTAGCCAAATGTCTTATGTCAATACAATGATTTCTTTCCACCAGCATAATGATAATTGCTGTACACAGACATTTATTTTTGACTAATTAAGGTTCAGCCTTGGCACTCACGGCTCACACTCCAACATACGTATACCATTAATGTCCAGAAGAGCTTATGCAATCCAGTGTTAAACTGCATGAGGAAAAAAATGCTTCAGTTATGACCATTAGCTTATTTATTCAGACATACATATTTAAATACTACATTTTGTTTACTGATTGTGGGGAAAGACACATCTGTTATGTCTTTGTGAATGGTCACTGCAATAAAAAAGTGTCCATATATATAATGCTAACATTATTTGCAGCTGTACTCACAGCCTGTTAAAAAGTAGCAGTAGAAAATTCTTACAATAGGAAAAAAGATTTGGTTTGGGTAATGATGCCCTGTGCACGGTCAAAGCAGTAACATGACCTTCTTGATATCAGAGCTGAAACAGCATATTCCTAGAAGCACTGATTAGTGTGGATGCATGAAATATTCCTGTGTAAATGAAAAAATAAACCCAATTTTTAACCAGCTATCCATCTGTTCAACAGTTTAAAAATATTCAGAAATCTTCAGGTATTTTTTTCTCAGACTGCCTAATGAAAATCCTTTTATTTAAATCAGTTCTAATTAACACACATTCCAACAACGACTACTGGGTGCAGCAGCAAAAACTCCAATCACTTATAATCTAAAACATAGCTGAGCAATATAATTTTGCCACTACTGTGAGAAAGAAGGAAAAGCTGAAGGGAAAATTCTTTTTATTGTTATTGCCCTTCTTTCATTTTATTTTTCTGCATTCACTGGAAGACATAATGTGAATGCCCTAAAATGAAGGAGTTTGCTAGAAGCTAACACACAGCATCGCCAGCTTCCTCACTTAAATGCAGGAACATCTTTAAAAAGTGGATTTGACCCTGACTGTGTCAGAACTGCGGCTGGGTATAGGTTACACAGCAGAAAGCATTTACGAGATGGTGACTGACTGATTCTTAAAGGCAGGAGTTCATTTCTCTGTGGTAGAGAATATCCAAATCACACTAAACACCTTGGACAGGATAATTACTGTGTACCACAAAACCTCACTGCGAGCTCTACCATCTCCTGTAAACAGGCCCAAAGGGAGGGAGGGAATACTTCGTAAACAACGGGTAAGTAAGGACACTTATACCCCTTCCCTTTTTCTCCCCGGCAGAAGGGGCAAGCAGCAGCTCAGAACATGGACCGCCGACTGCGCAGTGCCACGGGACACTCCCCTCAGATCCAGTTCGGAGCATCGGCTGCTCCTCACAGCAACTTCCAAGCCCCAAGTCTGCAAGACAGGCTTTTCTGGGTGCTACTGGACTGAACATCACTGCTCCCCTCTCCAAGCGCCTGCAGGTAGGAAGCAGATGTGGCACTGGCACGTATGTGCCAGGAAAGGAAGAAAGGGCCTCAGAAAAAAAATTGCTCAGTGACTCCATTTCCTTGAAGGGCAAGAAGGCAACAAGCTCTTGAAGCATACCACCACCTGGAGCTCCTGCCAGGACATGGAGGCTTTGAACCAGCTTAAAGTAAGTCTCTGCCTTCAAGGCACAATTGTACCTGTGATTTCCATGACAGAAAACTGCACAGTGGTTTCACTGGGAATTTTCCAGTAAGTCACCTATTTATTACAATACTTTATCCAAGGGAAAGACAAAAAAGTGAAATTATAATCTTTTCCCAAGGCAATGGAAGATCTTACTCATCCTTCTTAGCTGTTTTCAAAATGTGTTGATGATACCAACACTAAATCTAATATGCTACRACGTAAGGAAAATTCTAACCCTTGCAGCTTAAAAATCCTTTATTACCATCTGAGACAATATCCTAGAACATTAAATAGATAACACTAAACCCTTCTGAAATTTTCAAGTGCAGAGCTCTCAGCTGAGGGTAGAGAAGGAAGCAAACTTGGATATTAGAGACAGAGTGATAGCCTAATCTTCTTTAACTCTGTGTAATACATGTCTCAGAGGTTGTATGAAGGTCATGCTAGATCCTGCTTTGCTATGGGTCCCAAAATTACGAAAGGAACATGATTTCAATGCTAAGCTTGGAAAAGTAAAAATCAATCCTGTACTCTTTCAGTTAAAAATACTGGAATAGTAAGAACAGGACCGAGCCAGCACAACAAGGAAGAATAGGTGAAAAAGAAAAAAAAACTGGTATAGAAATAGGCAAAGAAAAACACCTTAAGAAAATGAAGGGAAAACCAGGAAGAGAAGGGAGACGAATACTCCTGAATTGCCCTTGAAAATGTTCGAGCTTCACCCAAGAGCAAATGCAACTCATGTCCTTATACATTTTTGGATTACAACGGAGGCCTTCACAAGTACAAAGATTGCAGCAAGAAAACTCTGTAACTGAAAAAGCAAATGGATGGGCTAAATGTCACTGCCTATAGCAAACAGGATGACAGAAGTTTATAAAAATTGTGGTTTTATCTGAAAACAGAGACTGAAGACCTGTTCTGTTACACTATGAGGAACCCACTAAGACTGTAGATGGTCTCAGAGTAATTGTATGGCATCAAAACATGAATGGAACTAAGGAGACTGTGGAGTCTCCTCTACATAAAAATACCAAGGCTCTGTTATCAAAGTCCGTTTAAAAGCTTATCTCAAAACTCTACAGATGATCCAACACTTATGTGCCATGGGAGATAAAATTAGAGATGACTACATGAATGATGAAAAAGCAAGGACCTCTCTTCCAGATAAATTACATTATAAGAAACAGTAACAGGCTCTGACACCAAAATCCAACCATTCTTTAAGGTTTTGTCCCCATTTGGGTGGCATCCTTCCTTGGTTTGCAGGCATGTGAAGGCAGGCACACCGACATGATGAGTCTGTCTGCAACTCTATTCAAAGCATGATTACAACCAAACAGCAGTATCAGAGCGCGGCCTGACAAAAGCTGTCTCCAGCTGATGTGAAGCAGCAATTTTCTTCAGAGCAAATGATTTCATGAATCAGCCAGCAGGGAGTGACAACATTCTGCTGCCAGTGACTAAGTGTATGACCTCTGGGTTGCAATTTCCACCAGCTTAATAAGAGTCCATTGCAAATGTAATCATATTTTTCACTCTGCTGTTAACAAAGATGCTAATCTGGCTCTCAGTTTCCTTCCTTTTTTTTTTTCTTTTTGCCAGCTTTATTGCTTACAATGTAGTATCTCCCTGGAGACAGAGAACAAAGTCTACTCCATGTTGCTAATAAAACTTGAAGACAACACAGTGGAGTAAGAACAACTTTTCTACTTTGAGGAATCTGGCAGGCCTAGCAGAGACCTCATGGCTTTCTTCTGCCATGAGAAGGCCAGCTAGTTACTGAACTTTTCAACCTGGTGAGAGACAAACAGACTGAAGTGAGAGGGAGAAAACCTTTTCTAGAACATTTTCTGGTACAGATCCAGGGATGGAAGAAAAATCCCACAGTCCTGAGGATGGTCAGAAGAGGAACAATGAAGTTTAAATGAAGGGTAAAGTAAAGACTGAGTAACAAAAGCATGAATACTACCCAAATTTTTAAATGTTCTCCAAATGCTTCAGCTAGGATCTACACACAAATAAAATCTCCAGATCATGATCCACAACACACTGATGTCAGTATTAATCTACACAATTAACACAACAGAATACTGTACTGCCTTATGAGACTTGATTGTAACTCTAAAACATGGTAGAAAGTGGTTTATTTATAGCTTTAACAGCAGTGTTGAGGAGGGGAATACTGGAAACCTAGATTTTATTCAGATACAGGATTCTAGTTGATTGTTGGTCCTAAAAGGAGCCACAACAAATGGTTAAAAATGCTGCCATTTCCTATTCCTATGCTGCCATATGTTATTCCTATCCTAACTGTACTTCCTAACAAGTACAGTTCCACTTCTTGGGCTGTTACCAGTGGGGAGGACAGAGCCTCAGGCTCTAAAACTCAGCTCTGAATTGAGAAGGAAGAGCTTCTAATACTAGAGATAACTAATGATACTAAGAATCCATGCCAAGGGTGGAGGAAGCTTTATTGAATAGGCCAGCATGGACTTGCTGGTGGAGCCAGGGATGAAAAATGTAAGATTCTTTGTCTCCACCTCTGTCTGAGGTGCCCAGAGAACTGGACTACTTGGACATGCGCCATATAATTAATGTGCATCTATCAAATTGTGCATTCAGTGGGACAGAGTCATATGAGATTTCCTGGATACTTACTGGTCAGCTACATGGTATGTGCACTGGTTTTTTAACTAGCCTGGACAGAATTTATTTCCTGGACAGAAATACAAACACATGTGACATCAGGTGCAATCATGGTGACCCAGGGCTCAGCCCAGCCTGCTCGCACCAAGCTGCTTTTGCCCCTGGATAAGCAAAGATGGGCAAAAGCTCTTGCTTGAGGGTGCCTTTGTGCCAAACCAGAATAATATTGCACATTTGTACCAGGAAGACTTGCTTTACAACACTAGAAGAAAAACACAGTTATTTGAAATGGTCAGCTTGGACCAAACTTGCTTTTATCATCAGTTTTCACTGTGTTTACATAACATATAAAATGAACACAGAACTATTCCAGATTTAATCCCATATCTCTTATTCCTGCTTTACAATTCCGTTGTAGGAGAGCCTTCTCATACTAACTGAACTATTCATGTTTACATTATGCAACATGTACTAGTGTTGCAGGATTAGGGTACGAGCATGCCTATGTAGTTCTCAAGCTGTATCATGCAATGCTCCTTCAAGCTAACTTCTGTTGCTGCTTTTTGTATACTTAATAAGGTTTTTTTTTACGGTGCTTATCACAGACTTTGTTTGCAAACACCTCACAAGCACTAATGAATTCATTCTCCCAGTAGGTAGTGAAGTATTTTCTTTGTTGCACAAAGAGATGAGCTGCAGCACAGGGATAATCCAAGTTGCCCAGTGTCACGGAGTCATTGAGTACAGATCTCCTGAGTTCTTGTGCAGTATTTATTCACAAAATAACCCTCCTCAAAAAGCTCTGTCTAGGTGCCCTATTTTCTCAGCCTCATTTCCCACTTCACTCTATTTGAGGGACGATCTCTTTCACCGATCCAAGTTTGCAATGCCACCATCAACTCACTGAAATGCTTCATCAGACAGCTCGATCTACAGTGCCCATGAAAATTGAGCTTGTAATGATAATAAGGATTGAATACCATTATAGGTGTACATATATACATTTCTCTGCATGTGTTTATGTCTCTGCACATAACATATATACATACACATAACTGTATATGTGCATGTTACCAGATATCTATGGAAAGTTATCAAATACAGAACATCAGAACAGTCAAAGTGCAGCTATCTAAAGCTTCAAACAAACCTGTATTATTTACTGTAATATTTAGCTATTCCAAGCTCACACTCCTATATCCCTAGAGGGCAATGTCACCTAATAGGTTGTGCTCACATCCCTGGCATCGTCATATAAAGCCAAAGATGATGCTATTGCGAAGACAGACAGAAATAGGTCTGTCCTTAATAAAATTTAATTTAGCTAAATACAGACTTGTCCCTGTTTACTTTCAAGAAGTTTTGCATCCTGATTTCAAGAACAGCAAAGCAAAGTTGATTATCCAATATTTACCTACCTTTGCAAACCTCTGAGATTTTCCTACCACGTCCTTATGTCGAACAGTCTTAGGCACAAGTAAAGAGGCAGTTCAAGACACCGAGGCCTTAGAGAATAGCATGCACAAATCTGAATGCCTGCACAAGAGAAACTTGCAGGGAAAACAGAACAGTCATTTTCTTCCCCTGCATTTATTGCCTCGCTGCTTCGCAATCAATATTCTTTTTTTGTAAAGCCCAGTTTCCTGTTGGCAAGGCCCACGTCCATCCCCAGGTCTCACTCCACATTCACTCTCAGCGTTGTTCAGCTTGCATACTATGGCTCTGACAACTCTGGTGAACTTGATTTCAATGGTTTCCTCTCCTCCGTGTGTGAAGTGAAAGCCCTCATTTCATCAACAATGTGCTACCTCTGGACAAAAAATGATGTTTGGGGAGTGAATTTTTCCAGCAAAGCCGCTGACAGTGCGACCACGATGGAAGCTGTGACTGTTCAACATCTCTTAAAATCAGAATACTGCCGTGTAATTGCTTTATTAATGGAATTAGCAGCCCAGATTTAGCCCCTGAAATATAAAAATGTAGGCTTCTGTTGTTTGCTTCCTTTTTGTTTTAAATGATTGATAATTATTTCACAAATGTCTTCCCCTGACATTTGATTTGCTAGATAATACATAAACATACAGTTTCTAATGGGTTTTCCGGCCTTTTAACTTAATTTCTTTTCTCATTACTTTTCATTTCATTTCCAATTCTGATATAAAATCTATTTTCCAGAAATTTTTTGCGTGATCTGAAACTCCCTCACTTTAATAATGTACAGAATGATATTTTAAAACAGCAACAAAGCCAAGATCAATGATAGCAGAGAAGCAAAATCAACCCATACTTTTAACTTTTCTCTTTCGTATTGAACTGCTTCACACACACTCTCTCAAAGATGGTTCCAAAATTATGTTGGAAACTAATAATTATTTTGTGTATGTGAACCTTTAAAAAAAATCCACCACATGAAAACAGTTGTCCTCAGAGTGAGGACAAAACAAGACAGTTCAGCATAAGAATACATATATTTTCCTGTCAAATACTGGCTGGCATTGTTACTCTATTGCAAGGATTTATTAGCTAATTAATGATTAAGCAGATCATGGAGATAATCATTAAGAAATGAAAATTACATCCTTTACATTTTTGTAATACATAGAGAGGAAATAATGACTAGAACTTGAGGGACATATATGAGTGTGCATAAAACAATGAGAAAAAAATCTCAATGTTAAGTGAAGAGAAGTAAGAAGAAGTAAGAAGAAGAAGAGAAGTAATGTTAAGTGAAGAATGCGCCAGGGGAGGTTTAGATTGGATATTAGGAAAAATTTCTTCACCAAAAAGGTAGTCAGGCATTGGAACAGGCTGCCCAGGGAAGTGGTGGAGTCACCATCCCTGGAGGTGTTCAAAAAACGTGTGGATGTGGCGCTTCRGGACATGGTTTAGTGGGCATGGGTACTGGGCTGATGGTTGGACACGATGATCTTAGAGGTCTTTTCCAGCCTTAATGATTCTATGGTTCTATGATTCTATAAGTAGTGAGTAAGTATTCCAGTACACTCACTAGTTTCAGTGGTAGTGACTAACGAAGTCCAGTAATTTATTTTCCATAACAGCATTTACACTCTTTGGAAGAAAGCAGGTTGTAATAGCAATTGTTCTGAGTGTATCTTTGGGTTTGTATTAATTCACTCAAATTTCCTCTGCATGAAGAATTAAACTGCTTTCTTTGGTCTTCCTCAGCCAGCATAAATCTGTTCAAGTCAGTGGGACCATGTGATTATTGGTCTTATGGCACTCCATGTCCATCTGCCACTCCATTCATAAACGCATGAAAATGCAGGTCCGCTTTCTAAAGAAAATTACTTAAAAGTTTAAAGGATCATTGCCCTGTTCTTTTTCTTTGACAGAATCCTACACGACCAGGAGTGAAACATATTTTTTTTTTTCCAGTGAAGATTCTCAATATGCCATCTGTATATCAACATTCTTTACACAAAGGCCCACCGAGATTTCCTAGCACTACATTAAACAAATTAAGCACGTTTTTGTATTGCTACATTATTCAAAGCATTGCTCCCATGCTCTAAGACTCAGAACAGAAGAAGTCTTCTGAAAGAGAAGTCTAAAGAGAACATATCCAATGTGCTATTCAGCCTATTTTTTTCCATTCTGAAGTCTCTTTTTTTTTGAAGGTGTGGCTGTGGGTAGAAAGGATAACGCAATAATGATCTTCAAGCAACAATACCTGTATTGTAAAATCGCAATTTATTCAGATGTCCTTTCCAGTGTAGCCTAAAGAAATAACCTGACACGCTAACAGACAGGTTTCTATTTAAATAAAAAAGAAAAAAGAGAAGTCCTTAAGAAATAGCCTCTAAAAAAACACGTTTTTGACTTTCCTCCTTGAATTTCCCTGACAAAAGTAATGAGTGAGGTGACAGGAAACCTGATATTAATTCTGCAAGTTCTAACTAGATGTGCAGCAGATCTAAGCCCAAGGAATAGAGCTGGAATGCAGAGCAAGCAGGCAATTATTCCGAGCAGAATAATTCTGTGCCTGATGATGACTTGCCTGTTTACGTTCTCCGGTGTCAGTTCTAAAGAGAGTGTAATCTTCTATGTTGACGCCTATATTCAATCTTAATGCCTGATACTGAGTGATGGGAAGCTGTAGGGATTCTTGCAAGATTCGTCGTTAATGGGTTTAACTCAATTGGCATGTCTGCCCAGGATATTTCATAAATACATAACCTATGCTACATGATCGGAATAATTACTTAGAACCATGCAGAGCGCCCATCTCAACATGGCACTTCTTGTTCTACAACTTTTGCCACCTTCTGCTTTACCTTTAGCCACTCATCTTTCAAAAATAATAAATGCTGGTAAAAGGATATGCAGTGATTTCCCCCCTTTTGCATGCACTCACACGCACTCACAGAGTTTCTGCCTTTACAATCTGAGGTTCTGAAGGAATCCAGCTCTCAAAAATCAAATTTTTGCCACATGCTGGGATGGCTACAGCTGTCCTTCTCTACTGTCTGTGTGGACCATTCTATACTGATGCAAGTTATACTCAGAAAAAGAAAACTCCTGTCAGAAAGAAATCTGAAGATTTTCCATGAAAAACTTTTGAGAAAGAAAAGAAAATCCTGCTGCAAATGTGCTTTTCAAGTAGCTTAAATTTTATCCAGCTGGTTTTTTCCATTATTAATCTTCTGCCTCTTGGTCCTCTCTTTTCCAAATCCAACATCTGCTACCTTTGTTAGCATATGACGTGCAGCAGATTTATTTGTCCGTAAGGCCTCCCCGTACATAATGCAATTGCTATGGTTTCTGACCTATCTGAAAACTACCGTTCGCAATGGACTGCATTCATTTATATGAATGGACTTTCATAACAAGGATCTCAATGACCCATTAGTAGAAACACTCTCGGTATTTGCCTCTCTTGCATTATTGTAATAAACAAAATGAGGAAAATGACATAGGGTCTACCCCAGGGGAGGATGTTCCAATTTACTGTGCCTGGCGTCTGACAGATGATTCAGGCATGGTGACACCATGCATGGCTCCTTCCTCTAAACCTACCTTCTGTTTTCCTGCAGTCTTCCCAGTCACTTCAAAATTAAGGAAGCATACTGAATAAAATATATGTTCAGATGTACAGGACTATCACATGATGGAAAGTGTTCCCACTCAGTCTATACGAGAGAGTCCCATGGTTTTATTCAGTTTGTTAATAGCGACTGTGCTGTAAAATCAGTACAATGCAATCTTCATTTCCAATCCCAACACAACACATGGCTAAAAATTATTTTCTGAAAGCTGGATCTCATCAGAACTTCATATCAGAGTTTATGTGGCTTTTCTGGGGATCAATATGAACATGCGAACATTGGCCCCGGGAACTAAATAAGGCAAGGTCAACAAGCGAGAAGCCAGCAAAGCTGAACAAGGAAAATCATACGATTTCAGTTTTAAGATCAGATTGACAATGGGTTGTGCTTGTTTTTAATAGTCATGCCTAGTTAATTTCCCTCAATTAGTAATTGTTGAAACTTTAGTTTGAATTTAAAAAAACTCATATTACAAAGTAATTTAACAATGGTTATTACCACTTAAGTCTTTCAGACGTGCAATTATGCAAATCCACTAAGCACAATTCTGACTATATTTTCTTTACTTGGTTGATTTGAAATCACTGTTAGAAGAATTAATTTACATAATGGCATCTGCTACTCCTCTTACAATTTGTATTTCAAAAATAAAGTGTGTGTAAGGTAACTTGTACAACAGTTTCACTACTCATTTAAAATAGTTGCCATTTCAATTTTTTCCTCCTTGTTTAGTAAGGATGCAAATGCAGGACTGAGAATAAGCAAGGAATCAAGAATAGAGTTTAGGATATTTGCCAGTACTGGTCTCATTTCCAAAGCACATGTGCATACTTCATTTTAGATATAGCTGGAACATACATGCAGAGCTAGATACAATAGAAGTTCCCATTTTTGGAGTACCATGAAAACGTGTATGTTTTACAAAACTCAAAGCATAAAACCAAAAATTAAAATATTCAGCTCAATACTCTCTGCTGACTCCCTCCTCCAGTTCTCCTGAGTGGGGTATTCAAATCTTCAAAGATTCTGGGCTCTTCAGTACTTTATCACATGGCAAGTTAACAAAATGGTCCTTCATCCTTACAACCTTGTGCTCTAGCACATTTCATATCAGCTCTTACTTGGTAATCTCCTTCTGATCCAATTTCCTACCAATCCAGTTTTCCCTATTGCACTGAATGACTCCATATTTGGTGACATCTTATTTTCCATTACACTTACTTCTTGACTACCTAATTGGTTGACTTGAGTCTAACAGCACTCAATAAATCAAAAGCAAAAATCTTCACTAAAAATAGCTTCATGTTTCAATAACCCTGTAATTCCACTTACAGAATAAGGCAAAGAACCCTCCCTTCATAAATGGACCATTTTATTCCTATAATACTGTGGCATACTGGGCTGAACATCCTATCATCACCCTCACCATTATTATGGGTTTGAATTACTGGAATGCAAGGAAGTCTATTGTATTAGGTTCCCTACAAGCAACGAACAAAGCGTTTACTACTGAAGTACAAAACAAGAAACAACAGAAACATAAGACAATATCTGGCACTGTTCTTTATGCACAAATAATATAACTCATGTCAATTTTCCAGTAGTGTCATCACAAACAGAGTTTTAAAGATGGACCAGGAGAACTGTGATGGGGACTTACAGATGCTTCTGCATTCCAGATACACACAACACAGAAAAAGAAAAAGATCGTACCTTTTTACAGTAGAGATGGACCAAGAAAAAGGTGTTACAGATCAAATGAAATTTAGTTCAAACTCACGGTCAGGATCATTGAAATATCTGAGGTTTCACTGCTTGGTCATAATGCAGGAACTTTTTGAGATTTTCATTCAGGAGAGAAATGCTATGAAATTGTATCACTTTGGACAGAAAAATAAATAYTTGGGAATAAAATAAAATACTGCACTTTTGTCTGGTTCCAAGTTTTCTGTTTGTTTTTAAATTTTCTGTCCTTGTTCTCAGTTTTCTTTGTTATTTCAACTTAAAAGTTTCCTTCTCAATTTTAAATGGGAAAAAATCAGCACTTCTTTTAGAAGTTGTCACTCTTTCTGAGTTCTGTAACGTGTGCCCTTGTCTAGAGAWATCAAACTTTTCTCCAACTTCTCCTGCTTTGAGTGACAAAATGAAAATTAGATCAAAGAAGCTGAAGTTCAGCATTGCTGTTGTTGACACTTTCTTTGCAAGTCCTTTTTCTCACCATTTTCACCTAAGATATTTCTTTTAGTTATTCTCAGTGTTTTCATTAAAACACCCATTTTTACGTATCTGACATATATTGTGCTTTAGAGTTTCTTGGATATGAAAACACTGAAATTGTGTTTCAACCCACCTTATGAAACAAAATTCTTAAGTTATGAAACATTTCACAGAATGGTGTTGCCATTTTTTGGCACTTTGGAACTAAATCTAACATTAAACTTGAACAAAGAACTGTCTGCCATTCCCCGTGTTTCTCTGGAAACAACAAAAGCAAAGCATTGCACATACGTTCAGGGACTTAAATCCTATGTCCATATATCCTAACACCACCAACATTCAGAATGATTCAACAGTCAACTACTAATTGTGTCACATCTGTATAGAAAGAATCACAGAAATAAGAAAAGACTCAGTACGTGATTATTCCATTATTACTAGAAGTAGAAGTGGTGGTAGCAGTGCGTGCGTACTGCCTTGGAAAATACCAAGATAATATCTATGCCACAAAGAGTACACAATCTAAAGTAGGGAGACAATATAATAAGAAATGCATACAGCCTTTGAATAGCACATTTGCACATAAATGAATTGAAAATAACACATATTCCATATAAACATTTCTTGCTCTTTTTTTGTTAACTCCTTTAAATTAGACACATCTTACCACACTGCAGCACGACTGCTAAATTTGCAAAGATATTAACACCAAGAAATTCTACCTGGGTGTTTATTTCTGCTTGTAGCATGCATTTGGAAACTGTGAGAGAATGATGAGGCTGGGCTAGATCCAGATTTCTATGAAGCCCATACACTTAAAGTATTGTTTTATCTGTTAGTAATTAAAAAAATCAGTTTCTTTAAAAATGAGGCTGATAGCTGCTTGTCTTCTGCATTTTAAGCCATGCTGCTAAATACTTTTTTGGTTTTCTATTTAAATGAAGAAAACTTGCATATGTAATAGTAATCCTGGATATTCCTTACCGTTTACCTTCTGTAAGTAGTACTGCTAGCCCAGTACTTATTGATTTGATACTGGTAACAGGCACTACCTACAGTACGACGTCTGGTGAATCAATCACTATTACCATAGCGCTACATTACAACTCGGTCCAAGGTTTTTGCATTCACTGCACAAAGTAAATACTGTTTATTGCTGAAAAACTACCGAACTCAAGCCAAGCATGCTGTGTTATCGCGTATTTTATTATAACTTGTGATACTAGACCATGCTCAGCATGTTCATCTGCACACTGGCTTTCTGAGGGAGGAAACAGGGGAGTCTCATCTGTCTGCCAAAATGAACTGTAAGAGAGAGTCATTACAGCTAAGCCTATAATAAAAGATTGTGCCATGCCATCCACAGTTCAAGTAATTTCTCATCTTCTACTGCATTCAGTATTTAGCCTTAACATTGAACAAGTTACTTTTCTCTCTCACTGACAGGTTAGCACCTTTCCAAACCACTTTTTAAGAGCCCTGGCAAAACCAATGCTGCTGTTCCCCTTGCTCTGTGCAATCAGAACCAAATTTTTGTTGAAGAGACCACAAGCCCAATACTTACTGTAGGTACAATCAATGAGTTTGTTTTCTATGAAGTAGAGTGCATGGGGGAGGCTTCTCAGGATGATTTCTCTAAGCAACACCTAATGCTACAAAGATGATGGCTACCTGCTTCTGCTGGCRTCTGCCTAAATAAAATAAGCTACGCAGATTTCACTAGGCACAACTGTTATATTTTGCACCTAGTAATATCATGTTTCCTATAAAGTTTATATACACACTCACTGAGTGAAAACCCTGCTTAGGGTAGGTGTCCTCTCTCCAGAAGCAGGGAAAACGCAGCAGAAGGAACTAAGCATACACAGAGCAAATGGTGGAACCACACCAAGAATGAAGATGCCCTTTGACACCAGCTCTATGGTTACTAAGCAAGATCCCCTCATGGTACTGAACTTCCACTTTTGTGGAGGATTTGTTTCACCTTAAAACAGATATGGGCATTATAGACCTCTACATGCAAGGTGGTCCTCCTGAGATTCCTCTATAATCAAYTGAGAAATAAAAGAGCAGACTTAAGACTTCAGACATATAACCAACTTTAGGACAAGATGAAACACGAATTGAAAATGACTATTTCTTTCTGTTAACTGTGAGAGCAGACCAGGTGATGTAGTGGGATGTAAGCTTTTACATTCAGCTTCTGGTGACTAAATTCAGTCTCTTGAGCCTGAAGATTAGAATTGCTACTCATAGAGGTGCTTACCAAAATGGAGTGAGATTTGATCTTTTCTAATCTTTCTGTGCAAAACAAAAAAGGGAATCTAATTATAAAGGGTTTGATTAAGACTCCAGTGTCTCTCTCTTTTTGACTTGTCTGTGGAAACTGTCCTTGCCCTATGGATGGGTGAAAGACAAAAATAATGACAGAAATCACCATTGCCCAATTTTCTCTACCTACAGAAGACATTCACATTTGATCCACATCCTGGGCCCATTTCTCATCTTCTTCAGAATAGTTATTCTCTTATTCTTCTCTTAGCCATTCACTTATWCTTATATCACATCAGTCCAGCACAGTAGATGCTTTCATTAAAAATGCTGAGAGATGACTGCTGGTCTGGCCTGGAATTTGGAAAGAAATGCGATTTAAAATCAAAATGATTTTAAATGTCTCTGGATATGGCACTGCTGAAAGAAGCACTGCTGAAGCTCTCAATTTATTCCACCAAGAACTTTCAGGTTAATATATATTAATGTACTTTTGGTAGGTCTGCAATGCAAGTTTGATTTGTTTCTCCTAGAAGCAATTTACTTTTAAATTCCAAAGCTGTAGATATCYGAAGAATATTTAGATTGACTTAATCATGGCAAACCAACATATACAGGGATTTAAAGAAGCCAACAGCCTACATACAGTCTATTTAGAGAGGTAGTCACTTGATAGCATTAAGGTGGGATAAAAAAAGAAAACAAAAAAAACCTTTTAAAACTTCCAAACAGATTTTTAGACACTGAAGGCCTGATCCTGGTGTCTAACCAATGCAACCAATTACCTTCAGCATAAGAGCTGACAGAGGAACAAAATTGAAGAAACCTGTTTGAAAGCTGTCTTCACATGCTCCTGATGCACTCACAAGCCTATTCTAACCCTTCTTTGAATTAAAGGAGATGCTGGAAAGGAGGTTGCAGCAAGAATTTCAGCTTCAGTAGGCAAAGGTTGTGAGTCAACAGCTCTCCTCCACGGAGGACAGGGATTTTTTTTCCCATTTCCATGAAATTTGAACTAAAAGAGAGACAGTAGCGCCCATTGGGACTCTTCTGTCATGATGGGGATCTCTGGCATCCAGCTGTCAGAAGAGACGAGGGGAAAGTGTAACTGTGAGAGTGGAAGGAGATGCTTAACCACTACAACCACTGGTAACAATCACCGTATGCAGAACACCCAACCAAGGAGTGCTCCTCAGGGAAAGGGGTAAGCTGGCTTTTTTGAAGTTTGACTTGGGACGCCTTTTTACAATGATATAAGAGGAGTAGTCCACCTTCACTGTCAACAAGGGAACCTCAAGTCTACTTATCTTATCCTGGGTTTCCTTATCTTCACGCAGCTGCCTTTCACAACACTGGCCATTGATCTCATGGTAGTTCACACATTTATGCACAACAGACAGTAAGGTGTTAATAGGGAAAAATGGCAGGTTTCCAAGTGGTCTATTTTTGTTTCTGCAATCTTTTTTTTTTTTTTGCTGGAAAAGCTAAAAATCCTATTAAAATAATTTGGCTGACTTTCACTCTCTTTACTAATCAGACTGGCTAGCAAGTGACTTCTTGGTAGCTGAGAAATACCTGTCTTCCAGACTTTACTAGTAACACCAATTAACACAGCAGGAAATATAAATATTTCTACYGCGCAAGTGATCACTGCAAGGCAACCACACTCTGTTGATCAGGGTGAATAATGACTCCCAATACCTGTGCAAGTTTTTACTCTCCAGCACTGGAAAAGAGAATAGCAGAAATGTATTTTTAACTTTTTTAAAGAATGAACAGCTACATTCTTAATGAAAAAAAAAAATCCTCAAACTGTATTTGTCAGAATGTGRAAATGCATGTGAGATGTAATGTCTATTAGCTTCTATTTAGCATCTTCCTCACACCAGGGAACTTTATAATAAGAAGCAGCTGAGGAGAAATCAATGTTGGCCTCCATGGATGTTCTGTATTCATAGGGATGGCTCCTCTGATTGATTTGTTGGCAACATGAGATAAAAACAATTTAAATTTAAGAAAGAGCCTAATGAGAGCTAAAGTCTGTATGACAGAAGAGTGGGAGACTAACACCAAAACAAGGAAAAGATCCCTAACAGGTCCTCTGACCTTGCTTTATTACTGTTTTGTGTACATGGACAAGGACAATGGAAGGAGAATGGCTTCTCCCCTAGATTTGACCCCTCCAAGGTAAAATAATCAGGTCAAAACATCTCAGGCATGGCAGAGTATGAGAGGAACTCTTTGGCTGAAATAATAGCAAAGCACCATTTATTCTTCTCCAGTTTACAAACTAGACAGCCCTATTCTTATTTCTTTATGCTTATAATAATGTCTCCCTACTTGCACTGCTGCAAAGTTAATCCTCCAAGCCTCCACGCAGCACTATTGGGACAATGTAAGACTACACAGTGGCTGCAGGCCAATCCAGCACCTGATACCACCTTCAGAATATAATCCCCCTAGAAAAGAAATGCTTCTCATAACTATTAGAACACAAACAGAATGCCCCTTTCCTCCTCCATGTTGAATTTCATACACTGTTCTATATGCATGTATGCTTCATAGCCACAGATACCTATCTCAGCAACTGTTAAACAGGGAGCCTATACCTGAAGGAAGCAGGGGGGGGCCTGAAGCATTCACAGAGGGATAGATGAAGCTTGAAAACGGTATGAAACATAGATTACACTGTACATAAATTCAGCTCAGTGCCACTCTCCATGTAAAGAGCTAAATACATGTCCTTGGTGGGCAATCTTCTGATGCATATTTTCTTCCCAACCAGTGCTGTGCATCTCTTATCTGCACCACAGGTCTCTGCTGTATATCCTGATGGTGCCTAGTGCACAGAAATCCTGTTGAGATCAATGAAACTTCTATGCATAGAAGGGGCAGGGAATGAGCAACAGAGATCCCTGGGGTAGATAAGTCTTAAAAATCAAGTTCAAGGAAGGTGAGTTTGCCCTGTGTGACCGGTTGAAGATTTATTTCAGGCTTTATACAATTCACTGAAAGCCAAAGAAGGGTCTGGAGTCTTACTTGTTGTCGTTGCTTTTTAAAGGAACACTGAATTAATTATATTTAGAGGCAGACCATGAAGCTCTGCACATTGTACAACAAAGAGCAACAACTATTGTCATCCAGCACAGATACAGAGTCAGCATATAGATGCACTGAGGTGTAAAAATTCCAAATCGAGTGGGAGTCTCGAGCCTAATGTATAGCTGTGCACTTAGGCTGAAGTGTTTTTGGCAGAAAAGAATCAAGACATAACGCTTAGACTTAACAGCAGAGTACTTACTCCTGCCTTTTGTCTCCTGGTGGTGGTGAAGTGGCAGGTTATAATGCAAAGTGCTTTCATCCATGCAGACTACGCCCCTGTCTCTACCTCACAACTTCCATTTGTGTGGTCTCCAGGATGGAATATATTTTCCCAATACATGACAGAATTATCGGGGAAACTGAACTCTCAAAAGGGTTCATACCTTATCATCACTGAGCCCATCCTAGTATTTCATACAGACTTCCCTGGATCACAACTGCTATAAAACACAGAAAACTCTGAAGGACACCAAGATTAGGCCATTGGCTGACAACACCACCAGAACACACAGTAGAAAGTTTGCATTAGAGATTTTCTGTTTATGTGATTCACTTCGCCTCAAAGCTTTGTAGTTAGATAAATGCTTTCCTCCTTCATCTGGGTTAGTACATTCCAGTGTAACATCACAGCCTCTGCAGCTCATCCCCTGTAACTCACCACTATAATCAACATGTTAACATGAACGACCCAGAAAGCAATCACTCGGCAACGGCACAAAACTACCTCTGTCAGGCCACATGGGCTTACAAGGTACAAAAGAGCTTTTTACTATGAAGGACAGATATTCCAGCAAATACACTCTGCTAAACATCCACCTGTAAAAGTTAAAACTCTTCATCACACAGTTCTGATCATACAAGTATTCCCAAACTAAAAAATAATATGCCGTTGTGTTTTATGCTCTGCAGCATGCTTCCTCATAGTCCATTCCACTGGAGTGTACATCCACTCAGCTCTATTTTTTTCTTAATTTTATGATTTAGTGCACCCCTTACATTTTAAAGTTAATAATATTTTTTTTAAAGTAATCTTCTCCCTCCAGAATGAGGAATCACTGCCAGTTTTGTTCCTGATGAAGTATGCCAGCTGCCACCCACTGCAGGCCCTTCGCTGTTACCAGTTCAGTTTCACCACAGGGCACCAGTTCGCAACTGTTTCAGCTAAATCCTAAAAGTAATCCCATGTTACTGGGATTACATGTCAAAATGCTGAAACATAGAAAACATATCAACTAAACAATGCAAATAAATTTGTACAGGTTATTTCAAGAAYGTGTTTAGCTGAGCATAAAGCTTGTGCTATAACTCTATCCCATCCAGGTTACTAGTGCAGCAACCAGCACTTCGTCATTTGAGCATATAACGCATGAAACATGGAAACCTGGAACCCGCAGCAGGCCACTTYCTCGTGTCATGGTCTGGAGTATTAGGAAATATTTCAGGAAAAATTTCAAGCTTCAAATCCTTTGTCAATCATTTGCATAGCAAAACACATCATTGCACGCAGAGCAGTGACACCTTTCCTCACTCATGGATGCCCACCTTGGCTGATCTATGCCCACGAGCGGTTATGGAGGATACAAGAGGTGGTTGTATCTCCCTTAAGTGTGAACTTCCCATCCTGCACGGAGAGTGCAGAGTCATTAGTCTTAATGATTCAGTCAACTCACCTGAGGATACATCTGGTCATGACTGCTAGGCAAACCTTGGGAGTTCAATTCCCAACTCTGGCAGCACAATTTATTTACATATAGATGATGAAAAATCAGCTCAAAAATGTAATACAAAACAATAAATCATATATCCAGATATAGTTGTCTGCCACTAATAAAACCCACCCCAATAAAAATCAGTGAAATACATTTTAAACAGAAAATGCTCCAAAAAGCATAGGACCCAACCACTTGCACTAAAAACAGTTCTCCCTAATCCCAAGATTTATACTCTATTTTGAGGGCCAGTCAGCAGAGATTAGAAGGATTACAAACATTTGTTCTGGTCTCAAAATTAAGGCCCAGGTTTAGAAACCTGGAGACCTGCGTTCTGTTTCTGTCTAGGCCCCAGAGAGTCATGCTGGGAGGTTTTCACTCTGACTACACAGCAACTGTCTTTGCAATACAGTGGGCAAAACATAGGGGCTTCAGTTCCCCATGGATTTCACAGAGAGAGCAGGGGTCTTTGGAAGGCCAAGTCAACTCATCTGAGCAGGATGCTGAGTACAAAAGGTATCAAGCACTCCTACCCATCACCTCACTGTATCTATGCCTCAGTCTCTTTACTGGGGAAACTGGGGTATTTTCCTCATATGCAGGAACTGAAGGAAGCTAAAATAATTGGTATTTGGAAAACATTACCTTGAATACTGCTGACAGAAACCAGATTTCTTAATCTGTTGAGAGGATCCGACAAAGAAGATAGCATCCCTGTGCTCGTCCTAAACGTGAACAACCTTGTATCCTCAGACACGAGGAAAGAAAGGGGCAGCTGCAGTCGTTGTTTGCCACTCTGTGGCATCATCAGCCACTGAATTCCCTCAAGCCCTGGACCCAGTAATGGCCAGATTTTCATACAGTTCTACCCCACAATATCGCCTAGATGAAGAACAGGTTTTTAAAAGTGCTCTGTCCCTTCTAACACCCATGTTGACATTTAAGACTGTACACTTTAAGGATCTGAAATGTGGATATTTATGCTGCTACTAAGATGAAACCTGAACTCTGAACAAAACATGCCCCAAATCTTTAGTAAGCACCACAGCAGCACAAACCATTAAAATCCACTTGCCATTGATCACCTAGAAGGAGAGGAAATCCTTCAAAGTCATGTAAAATTTTCAACTTAAAGCACTGACTTCTTTTGCACCAGCTTTGTAGATACCTAAAATGTAATTTCTTTACATAAGTATGAACAAGATCTTCAGGGATTTAGCGAGAGAAGCATGTGTGCATTTTGTTTTACTCTCTCTGCCAACCTTCCCCTCTAAACACATAACCAGGTCTAAAGGATGATTAAATAGGTAATGAAATGAGGCATAATGCGACATCTTACTGAAAGATAAGAGGGCAAATACAAGTATTTAAACCTTTTTTCTAGCTTGTGACAGATAAAGCAAGCACCATTATGTAGAATAGACTTCATGTTACTTGAAATATCCTGTACATCTCCCATAAAGCTTTTGTGTAAAATTCTTCCCTGCATATATAGAAATGAATCATATCACATTATAGCTGGCTATGCATTCTTCCCTRAGCACACTATGTTTTAAATTGCAAAATCCATTTTTATTTTCTTTTTCATTTGTCACCTCACCACTGGAAGGAAGGTTTCCTGGAGCGTATTCCATTGCATGTCTGACAATATCAAGTCTGCCTTTGATACATTAGTATAAAAAATTGAGGATAAATGATTACATTTACATGAGGTCAATGAACAAGTACAGGAGACAGAAAGCCTACACGATTCATTGTATCTTCTGCTACAAACCTCTGAGACTTCTTGATGAGAATACAGATATAATAAATAAGCAGTTAGCAAGGAAATAACTCATTTTCAGTACTCTGATAATTTTCAGATAATTTCATGAATATTTGGATAAATAAACCTGATATGAGTATGTCGTCTTTGTTATCTGCCATCTCACAATACAGCAACATGCTGCACAGTGTTAGCCTCTCCTTGTCCTTACTGTAAGTCAGTACTTGGAGATGAGGCACTGATGGATTTTCTCTCTGAGGCATTCTCCTCTCTAATTCTGAATTACTATCTCGTCCCAATCAATGTGTACATTCACAATATGCTAATGCAATAAACCTTTAAAACCGGTGCAAGCATAGTATAATGCTTTATGTCATGCATGTGTGCTTGAAAAAAAGAGGAAAAAAAAAGAAAATACTTGTAAAACACGAATAAAGCAGAAAGGCTGAGCATCCTCTGCAGGGCTAGAACACTCTTCAGGATACTAAGGGAGAATCCGTAAATATCTAACATTGCTACAAGAAGAGGGATTAACAGAGTAGAGCTCTTTGATCAATACTTGCAGCATCATGTATTATTTCCAGCGGGCATGAACAGCAAAATGCTATTTATTGACTAAAGTATGCTACACATCACTGAAGTTTAATACATGGGGACATGAAATTCTCTCTTGATCAGGAGTAAGCCACTGACCTGACCGTAGCCTAATCAACCATTTTTTTGCACTGCAGTAGCACTTGATGGTTCCTAGTCTCATTTTTGTGGGARCTTTCCAAATCATAGACAAATCCAGTCTCTGACATCAAGAGATTAAAGTATTAGACAATTTAAGATGAAATTAAATAAAGGTGGTGCAACAGAACAAATGGAAGTATGAGTAGTGAGAGGGTAAAAAGCACAAAATCACTTGGGTTCATAGACTAATTAGGTGTTCAATTATAGTAGTTCTGAATAAGAAACATTTTTGGTTTATTTTTCTAGCTTGCAAAAATAATACGAAAGAGTTTTGGTGCCCTTTGTCCCAATTTCATTTTATGCAATGCCATGCAAGCCAAAAAGGAACAGCAAAGGGCAACATGGCAACCAGACAGAAGTTAGTGCTTGTTGCGGCAAACCAGAAACCACCCGATCAGACCGATGGCCAGTCTGCCCCAGACAATGCTCTGTATCTGATACTTAAGAAGAAAGTTCAAGAAAGCAAACTGTAGACATCTGTGAAATAATTGGCCTGTAAGAAAACATTATTTGCCTTGTCATTCTTAGTCTCTTAAGATGTATTGTAGGATTCTCACTCATTAATCTCACTGGAATACATATGAAATTACCTGGCACTACTTGGGAAAAATCAACCTGTGAACCTAACTCTGCTCTTTTAAATTTCACATTCTTTCCGGTAGCTGAAATGCCTTGAAACAAATGGTATGGTTCCCACTCTCCATGCAAAACCCTGCTGCACATTTGACTGTAAAGAAAAAGCACAAACAAGGAATTTCACATCAGTCATTCCTACCGCTAAGACCTTTTGAACATAAATTGTTGCAGTCCACTGTCCTCAAAGTCTGCTCCCCATCTCCACCTTTTCTGTTGTTGTAACATGCAATGTTTGTTGTATTCACATAAAAGCTTGGAATAGATAATACACCAGATAAAACCCCATAATAATACAAGTACATTACTCTAAAGCCCAGCAACGTATACATGCACAGGGGCAACACAGACCACACATTCAGACTCCATGTGAATCTCTCTTTCTCTCAATGTTGAACATGAATTAACGAATCCCACCACAGTCTGCACTTGAAGATTGTGCCTACCTGCTACTGAAGAGACCAAACACTCACTGAAGTGCGAGGGGAGGACTTCCAGTGCACGCGAGCTCAGCTGCCTCCAGACCCCCAACCTCCCAGGGCTGAGCTCATTTCCCATAGTTCATAACCTATATTCAACACTGCTGCACACGCCTGAATTCAAACCTATGCTGCTTACTTGGAACTAGATAATCTGAATAAAATGAAATAACTTTTGCTCAAAAGGGAACTCTCTCAATTTTCTCTTCACAGCTGCATTTTCTGTTACTCAATTTCAAGGAAGCCAAAGTGACTGAACGCACCTGACCTAATCTTTTTAAGGGGCTCATATATGGCTTTCAATCTCTTCCTTGCTGACTGACGTTGTATCATATCCAGGAAGCAAAGAGGAGCTTCCCATGTAAACTCTGAATAAACTTTCCCAGAAAGTGTATTTAAACTCCTATTTCTAAGACGGAAAAAGGTTAGTCAAGTAGACAATTGCTATGTACTTCCCTTTTTAATTTCATCTATCATATACCTCTCATGAGGTTTCTAAGTGATACATGTCAAAAGCTAAGTGTGAACGTCCAAAGACACCACGTAGACACAACCATATACCACCTTACATAAAAGGTCATTTATTCCTCAAGAATGATTCTTGAAGATAATTCCTTAAATTACCATTTTGTACTTTTTTATTTTCAAATATGGACCTCCTTTTCCTCTCAAAGCATTTTGAGTTTTCTTCTGCACTTAAAAGCTTTTATTAAGATTCATCAAGAGTTATGATAACACTTTATGATTCCTTTTAACAATCACACAAAATCTTAAACACCTATGAGGGATTCCAGAGAATAAATTTCAGCAGTCACTGAAATAAGAAGTCACCAACTTTAAAAGGTTGCCACCTCAAGCTACCAGACTGACTTGTTTTCTACAGCTGGTTTAAGAAATACAAACGACTCCACAATGCTAAAATAAATGAAACCAAGGCAAACACTGCAATCATTGAAAGTACTGATAGAGGAAAAGAAACCACAAACTGAGTAAAATTTGAAAATCAAAACCCTTTCCAGCACTGCAGCCAGCCCACAAAAACTCTTTAGGGCATCTGAACAAATGATGGATATTCTCTTGGCCGATAACAGAACTGATGCGCAGAAGACATTGTGTATATAAATTACGTGAAGTGAATAAAGAGGATGAAGAGAAGAGTATGTATGCACTTAAAGAGGAACAAAGACATCAAGAGTAAGAGAAAATATCCTGGAGGAAATTTCTAATGGCACTGAAGAGATGACTCATACTTAGAGAGACTCAGAGAGACAGATGACAGTGTATGCTGAGGTAGGTGGCTAAAGGCAGACCACAGGTGTACATTCAATACATAAAAAACTAAGGAAAAAAAGAGAAACAGTCATGTTAATGAACATCCTTGCCATAAAACCCTTTCCCACCTTTTATCCTTTTTAATGCAAACTGTATACATAAATGTGTGTACGGAATTTTAATGAGATGTACACTTTAAATGTATTAAAATGAATTATGCAGGAAAGCAGCAGGAGAGCAACAGATGTAGAGATTCAAGGGTGACATGCTTAGTTTCACTTGATGAATGTTTGTTTTGTTGTTTTGAAAAATTAATGTAATGAAATATTTAAAGTGAACAAGAAACTTWAAAATTGACTTGGGGGATGGATTACTTCCTTACAAGGACAGGGTTTTATTAAAGAAAATATGCTKCTGGCATCTGAATCAGGACTCTGTGAACAACCATTATATTACTCTAGACCTTTTAGGAATGTCTTACAGACAGTGTGTTTCCGAACCAGGGTGTAACACCTCTYATGGACTATGAGGCCAGAGAACAAAGTCTTCACAGCAAACTTACAGGCCAGTGTTTCTAATTAAAAAGGTGGTGATATGATAATCTTCAAAAACTTCTGAAGGCTGACAGAAGACCAACACTGTCCTTTGGTCCAAAAAAACTRTAGACCGCTGCTTTTACCTATACAAAATAGAGACAGTAATAATCCTATAAACACCATTAACACTTATTTATCTTCCTTCCAGGTTCTTAACCAAATTAAGGAATTAGAAAATTATGAGAATCCCTCCATTTCTTATTTCTGTTCTTAAAAGTGTCTATTTTCTTATCTAGAACATGATTTTCTGAGGTTTCTTTTAAGCAGCGGGACTTTGGGTGGTCTTTACCTTTGAAAACTACCTTCAGGTACTTAAATTTAGGCATCTAAACCAAAAGGACATCTGAAAACCAAACAAGAGATTCTTTGCCTAGGCTCTTCAGCTTTCATTGGCAAGACCTGTGAGGGAGTCAGATACRTATGCTTGATTCCACACTGCAGCCTGTACAGCATATAGAGAAAAAAGCAAGTACTAAGCCTCCGATTCCCCAGCCCAAGGTCAAATCCCAGAATTATAAATAAGAGTGAGGCTGTAATGCCCAATGGAAAGTGATTGTGAACGAAGCAACAAACAGGAATTATTAACCTTGCCCACAGCGCCTCAGGGAATCAGAAAATTTTTATTATTTTCAAAGAGTAAGAATGTTCTTGAGAATATCCAGCCTCTCCTCCATGAGAAAATTGTTCATGAAACAAGTAAAGAAGAACAGAGGAGGTTATGATGACATAACTTGCATGCCGAGCCTTTGAAATGATAGCCTCGTGAGAAAGAACATGAATCAGAAGGATTCTTTGATTTTTTCTTTAAAAAAAACCCCAAAAAAACCCCAAAAAAACATCACAACACAAAAACTTCACATTGTCCAGTACTATGCTCTTTACCATTTAGAATGGCTGGTAGCCAAAAAATGCAAACTAACCACGTATGAATGATACAGCTGCAAGGTTGTTCTGCAAAAACAAAAGAACTTTTTGTGGCCTCATAATGTTCCCTGACTCTAATCCATCTATGAGCAGATCACTACTGATAACAGCAGCAGCAATGAAAAACCTTCTGGGTAAAAACATCTAAATTGCATAATATGTGGAAATGGTATTATTTTTATAACAATTTAACCTCAATCCTTATCTGTGTATCTGATAGACAGCATCCCTCACCCCAATATCTTAATCCCCTATATACAAGATCCACAAGCAGAACACATTTTCATGGTGGACTTTACCAAAGTATATTTTAGTTTCATGAAAATTCAATTAAATGACAGAGTGCAATTATCTGTTTACTGGCAAACAGGCAGTCCACATTAGTTCAGCTCTGCTTTGCTGAACTGTGTTCAACTGCTCAAAGCATTCAAATGTTTCATTATGAGATTTCATCAGACACCCCTGGCTCCAGCACCATGGCGTAGAAAATGGGATGCACAATGCCCACTGCTGTCCATATTTTGGCTGCTGCTTTTTAAAAGCTGTCCCTGCTCTCTACAGAAACTGTTTACAAGTATATCAAAGGTTAGGATAGCTTCATGTATATATGGTTTGCGTTATCCACATCTTATCTAGGCTGCTCCCTTCCTCCCTTTTTTTAGCATGGAAAATTTAAAATTAACTGTAGTGGCTTTGCTTTTGCCTCACTTCAGTCATAATGCCTAAAAAATCATCAGTGATGGTATTTTATACTATATTAACCACATGCAGCCTTACATCCTGGTAAATTCCCACCAGCACACACGAAGCCACCCTATCCCTGCACAGCTGAGCTGGCATCCACATGCTGATGGCACAAGATACATCTGATCGAATTGCCGTTTAAACCTGAAACTCCTGATGGAGCCAGAAAAAGCCTTGATCCTGGGAAATGTTTCAAGTGAGCTGTCCCTCTTCCTGATGCAGACAGATCTCAGATCTGAAGTGTCATGCACAATTACCCTAGAGTCCTTGACTCTGAATCTCCAAATAACTCCCAGCATTATGCAGGCTCTCCTCTTCCCCCAACAACTTTCAGGATTTGATTTTAGTGAAGTACAAGATTTGTGGTTCAGAAGTATTGGCTAAAATGAGAGCCATGACTTAAGACAGAAAAAAAATACAACATTTATTCTTACAAATGAAGCAGCAGAATGCAAACTATTAGGAAACAAACAGCAAGAATGCTTCACTATGCAGGYAACCTAAAGATTGTCAGACTACTTTTTATTCAATCCATGTTTGGGACCTCTCTAATTAGGACAAAACCTCCCTCTTCATGATGGTGGAGCACATAGACACCGGTATTGGGAATCAGGTTTGTACTGTGATTCAGTATTACAATCGTGTCTTACAATTGCTGTATCATGCTTGTGTTGTGACTTCCGCATACTGCTATATCACTCTTCTAAATCAAAATCCCTTGTAACATCAAGTATCTTCAAATACGTAAATTTGGTATTAAAGCATTAAACCCTCCTGCTGCCTCAGACATGTTGGATAGCCTGTAGATCAGGACTGGCAGATGCCAAGTCTCCTTGGCACTACAGGGACGAGGAGGTCGGTGAGTTGTGGGCCAGCAGCAGGGGTCTACATTTCTATGGGGCCCAGGAAGTAAGGCAGTGAAGCGGCTCACGATATCAAAAGGCCGCTTTGATGGCCACACGCATGGGCCATAATCACAATGGCCATCGGAGCAGTCTTCTGATGCTCAACGTCTCCAACGATCCTGGAATAAGCAGGATCCAGACAAGCAGAGGCTGCTGTCCTTCGGGTGGCGTGCCAAAGAGGCACCTCACTGAGTCATGGACTGGATCATTCGGCTTGGCAGGGAAAGGCAACAGATTAAGAAGAGGGACAKCTGAGACGACAGCTTTGGCATATGAGTCATCACCAGTGCCTGTGTAAATGATGATGGGGTGGAGCCCGTGGCGCAAAGCCCGTGGAGCCCATGGAGGTGGGCCCACCGGCACTCCCTATAGGCATATGTTCTCATCCTCACTGTGCCGAGGCAAGAGGGCTGGTCATTCATGTGATGAATGTATTAAGCTCACTGTGCAACACACCTGATCGCTACTGCTGGTCTGAGATGGGGGTAGAAAATCACCGGCCAACACCTCTTCCTCCTTGGAAGAAGGCTCAGAGGAGATGGGCACAGGTGAGGCACCTGCTCACGAAGCTCAGGGAAGAACACAGGGGGTGACCACAGCCTTGTAAACAAAGGTGAACTGAGCTCAACACAAAGGGCATAGTAAAGTGGCCTTTGTTTTAGATAAACAGCACTATCAGTTGAGTAGATCACCTGTTTGTGTAAACAGACTTCCCTGAGTTAATCCAAAAGGTGTGAATGTCCTCCTGAGCTGGCCAGACCAGCATGAAGGAAGTGTCTACAAGCCTCAGGCCCACATAAAGTATAAAAACTGGATAACTAATACAACAAACTTGGAAAAGAGCAATAGGTTTGAGCTGATTTCAAGCCATGTATTCCTTTCCAGCGACTGGGGATGCTCAGCGTCATGATGGTGAAGCATATAGAGACTGGCCCTAGGAATCACGTTTCTATTGTGACTCCACTGTATATAACAATTGCTATATCATGCTTGTGCAGTAGTTTCAGCATATTGCTGTATTGCTCTTCTAAACCACAAACCCACATAATGTCAAATATCTTTAAATAAGTAAATCTGGTATTAAAACATTGAACCCTTCTCATGTGAAATATCTGAAGGAACCTGGTCAGGGAGTATTGGACTCTGATAATCAGAAAGAGCCTCAGGAGGAAAAAATTTTTTTGTGGGCTGTTAAAATTATACTACTAAAAATCTAGTGTGCAGAGACTCCAAACTTGCCCCTTTTTATTTTTATACATTGAAAAAAACAATAATAATAACAAAGAATATAAATAGAGTAGATTAGAATCTGCTCTCTCAACCAAGCAGTAACAGCCATGGGAAAGCAGAGATGATGCCGTTAAGTGCCTATTCCCCAACATCCTCTTCCTGTGAGCTCACAAGCCCAAAGACATTCTCAGAACTGTCATCGCACTGCGCATGGAAATGAGCAACCAATTTTAAGGCAAATAGGGAAAAAAAAAAGTATTAGAAAAAAAAGGAGGGGAAGTCTTTTAACCAGGAAATTAAAACCAGGATCTAACAAAAGCCTTAAGCGTGTTTCTAATTTTGGCAAAGGAGGAGACTCAGCATCTTAAAGACTGTCTTTTTGTCTGGAACAGGCAATAAGCAGTGAAAAAATTTCAACACACAGAAAAAAGAATGAAATTGAAGACAAAATAGCAAAAGAAAAATCTATCAGGATGTCAAATGCAAGGGAATGTGCTGAGWCCTGGCTGTTTTTAAGACTGACGCAACATTTAAAAGCTAGCACGGAAGAGGAGGGACTGTTGTAAGTTGATAGATGCTTTAGAGTTCTTAACAAGAGAAAACAGGAAATACCTAAGGAATTGTTATTTTGGTTTTGGCAGATATTAAGGACAGACCTTTAAAGTGCTACAAGAGCAAAAGGATATCCTCTCTGAAAGGAACACGAGCCCTTTTTTAAGAGCTAAGCTCAATTGCAGAAGCCCATAAAAACGAACTGATGCATGTGAATGTTAACATTCATGGCTCAATTCCCCATCCAGATCAGCTGAGATCTAATTCCAAGAGACAGGTATTTCAGCACAAAAGCACAGGCCAACAAATTAAAAGCAGTATCCAGATGGAAGATGCAGGCAGCAATGGTCTCAAAAATGGGCACATAATAGTAAAATATCAGGAAACTTAATTCCTTAAAAAGAATTACCTAGGAAAACAGATTTATAATCTCTAAAACCAAAATAAAACCCATCAAAACCATCAAAACAAACACAATCTGACTTTAAGAAGAGTTAATGAGCTTGAACCAAGATGTAGGATTAAACCCTAGATTTCTTTGAGATCCACTAGTGAAAAAGTATATGGAAAAGCTATGCATTAATTATTTTTATTACTCTTAGCACTCCAAACTTCCTACATGACATCAAGCAAATCTTCCCTTCTTTCGTCTCACCTTCCCTGCCAYAAAGAATGGCCAAAGATCACTCGGCGTATTACCCTGTGAGTTAATTCATTTGTGGGATGCTCAAGTATTAGGGACATTGAGTGCAATATAAATAGATATGCATATTGAACAAACAAAAATGTCCAAAGCATTCACAGTATAAAAAGATAAGAACTGTTTTTTAATATAACTGGACGTCAATATGCCTCTATAAATTTGGTGATTCAGAGGAGTTCTTAGCTTGTTCAAACAATTCAGATAAATTGATTTGGATCTATCCAAAATTATTAACTTTCATTTGTCTTTAAGAAAAAGATTCAAAACCATCCTTCAAAACCTCAGCAGATGTTAGAAAATGACCTTTGCTCTCTCACCCAGCTGCTCTTTTACTCTTTAAATAGAAGGTTCAGACTTGGGAGACCACTGCTGTTCAGGACAAAAATCAAGCATGTTCTTAAAATTTCAGTAAGGGTTACCTAAGTGTGTGCTAAGAAACCTTTCTCAATCAAGGTCATCAATGACATTTCAGGGGGAAAAAAACCTCAAACATATATATATACATTTATACACACACACACAATCCTATGAGAATCAGCTTTGATGAAAAATGGGCTTGCCAACAATTCCGGCATGACAGGTGGGACCACAACTCAAATTTTTCCAGATTAGCAGGCTGCATCTTCATCTACAAAAATCAACAATGCAAGGCATATTCAGTCACCATCTTTCACACGTATCAGAGCTCAAAAAGCCCAAGCAAAACAGACAAAGCAAGATGAGTAGCTGTCATACGGATTTAGCTCCAATGATACAAACTTGTTATCGAATGAGGTTACCAGACAACAGAAGATTTCTCCTGTCTAATCTGTCACAGCGTAAAACATTAAGCAATTCTGACTCTGCATTGAGAAAAGGACAGCAATGGATAGGCTCTAGGTCCAAGCCATTGGCGCCCAGTCTGCCTACCACGAGTGGAGGAATCTGTGCCATGTCATCAGCCGGCAAAACCCTTCCTTCAGGAGCGGGTAAGTGACAAGATGCAGACAGTGCCTGATCTAGTGCTGCAGGCGAAGGACATGTAGATGCAGGACTGTATTTACAAGAAGTTCAGTGCAGCTGAGACTGCTCAAAACCCATGGAGGAAATTTTTGAAATGCTGGCATAAAAGAGACGGTGACAGCAAGGCAACGCTAGCTGCAGGGAAGACACACTGCACTAAGCCTGCTGGGAACAGGAAAGAGTGATGGACAACCATTTTATTAATCAAGATACTCTCTCTAAGGTGCTCAGCAGCCAGGAAGTGAGATGCAGTCCGTTGTTCTTTGAGTAGTTGCTTGTGCAGGTTAAGCTTGTTCTTACCAAGAAAGTATCAGGTTAAGAAACACTAAAAAATAACGGAATGAGGATTAAAACAAAAAGCAAACCTATGGTATTTCTAACAGCTGCAGCCCTCTCACAGAAAGCATGCACTGTGGAGTTGCCACTGTGGTACCTAACAAAGATCTGTCTGCTCATGGGTCTGGTGGAAGGATTGACATCCTAACTAACCTGGCATCATCTCTCCCCCTGACTGGTCTTTCTTTGCCACATCTCCCTTAGATGGTGTACATAAACCGTCGATAGACCCATAGCTGGAATCCGTCAGCTGTGTTATCTGAGTTATTCTGATTTCTTAACTAGTGTTTCTAAGTTCTGACAGCCACATTTAATTTTATTAAATGCACTTGTGCTGGCTAAAGCCTTTCACGATGCCTCCTTAGGGCTCTATTACAGGCTTCAGATTGAGACTGGACTGCTTGGGATTCATTGTGTTCCTGGAAAAAGGGCTAGATTACAATGGCAATTTTGCACAGCAGTTACCACTAGTCTGCCTGTATTGCTCTTCCCCTGCAGAAGGTTAGAAACATGAAAATAAACAGAATTAAGTTTGTGTTTGTTATTAGAAGATGTGCAGCAATCAGGCGGAAAGGTTTTCATGTTCACTGCTAGGTACAGGATCTGATGCATGAGAAATGGTAATGAGATAACAAATTAGCCATTGATTCAGACCTGCCAGTGGTGACTGAAAACCATTATGTGGTGACTGCTCTTTTTTGGGGGTCTGTTTGAAGTATGTTGGTGGTCCTCATGTATTTCCTAGGAGAAAAACATCTGCTGAACAAAACCCACTATCAAAATCAATATAATTAGCATCTTCTTGAAACTCTCTTCTTGAAACTCTCAGTTTAAAGGAAGGGTGGATCTTTTTCCTGATCCTGAGCTGATCTTTCTTGTGTGACAAATAGAAGCTTTCAGCTTCCAAGTTGTTTTTGTTGGATAAAGAAACAGTTTTATTTCCCAGGTCTGACAGTCTGGCTCCGTCTATTAATTTTCATACACTTGGTTATATTAATGTTGATTAATGCTCACTAGTTTCAGTTAAGCCTAAAAGACTTCAATACCTACGTATCCATGCAATTTAATGGGACTGACGTACCTCTTACTCAAACTACTTAAAAAAATGCCAACGATGTTAAATTAGGAACAGATACTGGAGGAGTAGTAAGGAGGCCACTTACAAAATAAGCCTCCTGTACAACACTACTCTGACATCCAGAAAAACCTTCTGGAATCAAAGATCACACAAAATGGTCAGAACAGAAGAATCCTCAGTCAGTCCTCTCATTACATACATTTTTAGGGGTGCTGAATATTTTTTACTTTTCCAAAGCCAGCAAGCAAGCAACATCTTGGGAAAAAAGCTTTAAAATTAAACTTAGACACACTCCAATATCTTCAATATTTTCCATCTTGAACTACTACTGTCCCATCTACATCTTTTATCTTCTAAGCACTGAAATTAAATCCCGCTTTGGGTGAAATGCCTAGTACACAATGCTAAAACCAGCGACCTGGGTCATAACATGCACAAAAGGACTGTATTTGGTTGAAACTACAAGCAGGCAAAACATACACTTACATAAATGAAAAACTGCCTACCAACACCTCAATCACAGAAAATTGCCTTTGGGATTTTTAATGACTATTCTTTCTTACATTATATGTGGTATGCTGAAACACAGACAACTCATATGGAAAAGGAAAAACTGCTCAACCGAAACTTGCATCCACCATGCACCACGCCCGTTGGAATCACAGCCTCCTGAGGCAAAAGCAAGTTTCTTGGTGCTGCTGCTCACACACAGGGAGAATACTCTCTGCTTTTAGAGAATCCAGCTCACTTTTCCCTGGTTTCTATTAGAGTCACCCTTGGGGCTAGTCTGAAAAAGATAAATTGGAGATTAAAATAACCAATGACATCAGTCCTGCATCARTGAAAGACAGACTCTCACAATATATTTACTGCTATGCTACCAGGCTTCTTCTGAAAATCCCAAATGCTGAGGCTTTCATTACACTGTAATGTAAAACTCAGTTGATGGAGAATTTCTTGAAGCAGAGCACTTTGGAGGGCAGGTGCTCACTCATGGTCCTGTTATAGTGGGTGAGCTTGGAGGGAGAAATCCAGACAAGAATACAGTTAGGAGGCTGCTGGGTCATATTTTCTTAATTTGAATACATACCTCAAAACTTTATAGTGACAGTTCTGAACTACAAAACTTTACACTCAATCACTAAGTTATGGTATTTACTAAAGGGGGGGGGGAGAGAAAAAGAGGGGAAGGGCAGGGAGAGGGGAAGAGCAGAAAGGAAGAAAGGAAATGAAAAGAAAAAGGGAAAAAGGAAAAGGCAAAAGGAGGAAAGGGAAAGGGACAGGGACAGGGACAGGGACAGGGACAGGGAAAGGGAAAGGGAAAGGGAAAGGGAAAGGGAAAGGGAAAGGGAAAGGGAAAGGGAAAGGGAAAGGGAAAAGGAAGGAAAAAGCCAGAGGGAAAAAAGGCTCAGAATCAGTGAAGTCACAGTGTAATCAGTAATCTAATTGAGGAATATGCTGATTGTATTCAGTAATGTAATACTGTAACTGAAGAGCCACCCGTGACATTTGGAACATTTTTTTGTTAGGGTTTTTTTGTGGTTAAAATTTGCATTTTTTGAAATGTAAAGTCTTATGTGAAGTAAGGCTTGTAAAACTTGGCCTTTGAAAAGTATTTTCTCATACCATATCCGTGCAATCAAAAAGTTAAATTACTCCTTTCCCCCTCCTCTCTCATTTTTCGTTTTCTTTTTCTTTGCTGAACAGTAGCAATTCTGGAAATACTATATACTCAAGGATATATATACAGGGTGGTGGGGGAAATGATACATATAAAATGCTGCTTTAATGAGCTTTAACAAAAAGGATAAATGTAGACTCAGAYATCCAGCACCTTTCCCCTCCCTCTTGATGTCTCTTACATTGTAGAAGGTAAATTGCAGAGACATCGTGGACACTAAGGCACTCCTAGTAAAATGTAGGCTCTTTTGCCCCTCTTTCAAGTTCCTGTGATTGAACTTGGGAAAGACCTTTCTATGATCTTGTGATCAAATGCTGCCATTCAAACAAGAAAGACTAACAGAAATGGCGAAGAAATGGGGCTTTTACAGCTGCTAAGGACTGCTGACCAGCATAATGACATTGTTGTTGTGACCAAAAAAAAAAAAAAATCAAATAAAGTGTTAGCCTCCTGCTTTCCCAGTGCTTTCAGGCTGAATTGCTTTTCTCTGTTGTGCAGTACCATTTGAGGAGGAGAAGGGGGAGAGAGAGACTTCAATTACGCAAGAGGCTCCTGGTATTCAAAACATATGGAAACTGCTGTTGTGATACCGCTCATCTTATTTTGTCTGGATGAATCACAAAGGGAAGATCTTCACAGGCTACTTCAGRCACTTCATGCCACTTCACGCTCTCAGCGGGGGAGCCCCGTAGAAGAGTCCTCAAAGCTGCTCTGGCGGCAGGGAAAGGTTTACTTTTGGAGCCAGGGAGGGAGCGAACGTGGCAGAAAGGCAAGACTAGGAAGGGAGGACAGGCCCCACATACTCCTTTCTCGTTACATGTGCCTTCCCTCTCTCACTACACTCCCTTTCTCGCCTCACAGTCCTCCCTAAAGGCACCAGCACCAAATTTCTCCCAAAACGCTTAAGGTCATACCAAGCACCTGCAGGCTGACTTCTGTTCACAAAAGCACTCAGTAGTTCGGACACGTATCCTCTCTTTCAAGCCACCTAATTCTTCGCAAGCTCTGCCCGTAACAATGCATTTGGAGAAAACCCTCGATACCAGCTCTGATGGACAAACCCACCTGAGAGCCTCCGTAAGGCTGCCTGCCGCCCAAGCATGCTCCAAGGCAGCAGCCGCCGTGTCCCCGTTGCGCCCTGCAGGCAGCACAGACCAGGCCCACGTCACCTGGACGCCGACTGATTTATAGAGGTGTTCCAAAATGTGTGAAAAATCAATGCTCCAATTTTCTTGGGATATCTGAGAAGGCCAATCCCAGAGGCCTCCACTTCTGGYCGAAATATGCATGTCCAAAGGAGTGTGTCAAAAAATATCTATTTGTACATTGTTAAGCTTCAATAAAACAATTTTGTTCAGGCTAGCTGAAATTTACGGGACAAAGGTTCAGACTGAAACTTCTGACTTAAACTTCTCTATACTTCGAATTTAGAAATGTTTAATGTGAAAGCAAGTGGGAAAGTGTGAAGGAGGGAGGAAGGAGGAGGAAAGGAAGAATTTTTCTACGAAAGGGCTGAAAGGGAAATAATTCCCCTTGGTTAAAAAAAAAAAAATCACGTAAGCCACTTGCTGGATATCATTGAGCATAACACACTATGAGCTTAAGCGGTTAGTTAGTCTGTGCTCAGCTAGATTGATACCCTTGCTCAAGTTAGCTTGTTAAATGGGTTTCAAACTAGCTGGCTCAGGTGTGACAACACCATACTGCAGCAGTAGGGCCTGCAAAGCAAATGTACTCCATCATTTAAAGTGTCCTGAAGGGACTAATAAAGTAATGCAGGAAAGGAAGAAACAGGAGGAGTTGTGCCATTGCTGGCCACAGCTGATGCAAAAGCAGAATTCCTCCCTGAAATCTGAATCATGTACAAATGACTTTACAATGTTTCACATTGTTTCATGCTCTGATTTGCATGTTTTTATTTGTTTGTTTTGCTATGTTTTAAATTGCCAGCCCTTTAGACCTAAACAATCTGAAATTCAAGCTGTGAATCTTTCTGGCTCATAAATTTTGCCTGCCATAACACCTGCGCAACTCGTCTGTCTCATCTTGGATTTTACAAGTGCATCCAAGGAACAGCACTGTCCCTGGACCAGAAACTTGTCGACACTTCTCCTGCTGATGTATGAGGCACGACAGAATTCAGTGCACACGCTCTCAGCTGTGCTGGTTATGCAGCAGTAACATATAGAAAAGACTTTTTTGTTCATAAGCAAATACATCTGCCTTTGCATATAAAGGGAATGGATTTGCTGAATTAGAAGATTTACATAGTCACTCTTCAAAGCAAAAATGCACTTTGAGTTAAAAGAAAAAATGTATATATTAAAATTAGTTTAGATAAACTGTGACACAGTTCATTACCACTAGATATTACAAATGAGAAAGGAATGCAATTCTCCATTTATGCTGCAGACTTCTGGAAATCTTAGGAAAGATATGACAGGTGATACTGCGACAGAAAGAAACAAGGAATGATCTTTTCTCATTTATATGCCATACTGTTCTCTAACTTCAATCTTATAAACCAAGTGAAAGATCTTAATCCAAACTGCAGTAATGCTGTTTTATACATCATGACCTGAATTACTGCAATACCACAAACAAACTGATCTTATGTGTTTTTTATTACTTCCAGTTACAAAGTAATAAAAAAATCTGKGAAAGAACTTCTCATTAATTATAAAGCCAGATTACAAAAGTCAGTAYTTCATAATATGGTTATTTAAAATACAAAAAGATATGATTCTTTTCCTAAGAACTTACAGAGCAGTACAAGCTCAAATAAAACAGACATAAATATTTAGCACATCAGATCTTTGAGACCATCCCCATCATCAACTTCTTTATATATTTCTGGAAAAGCAGGCCTGAAACAATGTCAGCACTTTGTCTTATCTCACACAAATTCCCTGAAGAGCCCAAACTACGTGATTTAGCACTGATACACACCTCCTAATACCTGAAACACAAATTAACCCAACTCATGTTCCTCCAAGAAATAAGCACATATCAGCTATTGGGGTTTACTGGGTAAACATCTCATTCTGTATCCTGCTAGTTAAAGGCAGTCTTTGTTTGAGCTAAATGGAAATAAGATCAAGTTTTGGGTAAACAGGGGAATGTTTTTTTTTTTTTTTTCTAGAAAGTATCCCTTATCTTTAAAGAATATACAATCTTCAAATTCCAAGAAATCTAGGAAATTTGGAATGGATCTTTGCAGCAAGACATGGAATGTGTGCTATGAAACTAGAGGCACCTACACAAATGTCAGCACAGCAAGGACAACTGAAGGTTACATAAACACAATTATTGAGAAAAAAAAAAAAAAAGGAGCTAAAGATGGAGAAACCTGTATTGTTCAGTGATCAAAAATGACACACTTCACATTTGAAATTCTCAAGAATGCCATGAAGCAACACAAGTATCATCTGACTTTTAAAGGCTGTCTTCGAAAGGAAGGAGACAGTCCAAGAAATGCTTGATTTCAGTTGAAATCACAACCTGTTGGAGGTCTATGGCTGAAGAGTGAGCAAAAGCTGGATTAACTACAAGCAATACTTGGCCGAGTACCAGAAGGACGGCAAAGCCAGGAGCCTCTGCTGGTTGTGTGTGACAGCCATGGCTCTAAAAGGGAGAGCAGAACATGCAGCACTGACGAGATTGGCCACAGCACAGAAACCTGCATGAACCACAAAACAAAGCCACGGTGACCTAACCAGGGAACTGCTTTCGAAGCAAAAGGTTTTGTATTTTCTACTAATCCAGCACCCATCTTGTAGTTTCTTGGTTAGAAAGTCCACCTTTATGGCCTTCTCCTGCAAAGTCTATGTGATCTTAACCATTTTGTGATGTCTGAAAAATGAAACTCTATTTCCCTAGGGACATTTTCTTCTGACAGCTGCATATACCACGGAGGCACCTCTTAACATCCAACGAGACCCAGGCAACAGGTCCACAGAGCCCATTCTGCACTGACCAGTTTGTCAGAGAGACCTGAGCTGAGGACTGCCGCCTGCACGTTGCAGAGGATGTGGGAAGCACCTGGGGTCCAAAGCAGGAGGAGTTACAGCAGCCTCACGGTCGTTGTCACCAGGACTCAGGCAGGACAATTACAGAAGGAATTAAAGATTTCAACTGTCTGTCAAAGATGAAGACTAGGAACTGACAGAAGTTAAAAGGATGTTTAGAAGGTTTGAGATGTAAGAAAAGTTTCTGCTAACAATGAGCTGAGCACGTGCATTCGTGGAGCACAGAAAGTGAAAGATGACAGCGATTCTGTAAAAAAATGACGGCCAGGAATTGGAAACAGGATAAAGAAACAGAAAATTTGTTAAACAGTTATTTTTTACAAAGGTCTTTACATGGATCGTATTTTCTGATACAGTAGGGAAGGATTTATATACTGCAGTCAGCAGGTAACAATGAAAATATTTACAAAACTGAATTCTTAGAAGGTAGACAATATAAAAGATTCAGATAATATTAACATCATGTATGTTAAAGGAACCGAGGATACAAGTGAGGGAATTTGGGTCTTTTAAATAAAGATCATTTCTGAGGATAACAATACGTAAAAGAAAAACCCGTTTTTAAACTAGTTCCACTGAGTATTACCAGTACCAAACCTAGAAGAATGCCCTTTATTCTGTTTAGGTTCTCTGTAGCACCCAACAAATGTTTTAAGCTAACTACAAATCAATATCTAGTTTCTACCTTTGGCTACTGTTTTGTCTTGTTTAAAAAGTCAAATACATATATATAGATAGCGAGATAGAAAGACATGGATATTTATAGCAATGTATTACTTACCTTGATAAAGCGAGGTAAACTCCCCAAGAATATAGTTTTGGAAGAGTTTTTCAGTGTTTTATGCAAATAAATGAAGAGACAATGAAATCAAAAGGTAAAGCACCAAACTAAGAGAAAGGGGCTAAAAAGTTATCAAACAAAACATTTTAAGTTCATTCATTCAGAAAAACAAGTTACAGCATCACTAATGACAAACAAGATATCATTTGTTCATCCACTAAGAGAAAAACAGTGTAAAATGTTGCTACTATCCATTGCACAGTAACTCTCAATTGGAATACTGTTTTCTCATGACCATTTTAGCCACAATCTCCTAGAAAACATGTTGCTCTAAATACATTATTCCACATTCTAAGTCTACTTCTCTGAAGCAAAGATTAAGTATCTGAATTTACTCTCCATGGTTGGAGAATCTAAGAGATGACCTAAGAGAAATATTTAAACTAAGGAGAGAGGCAGAAAATATCCATTCATTCTGGTGAAATGAGTCTGTAAAAATGCAGTGCTTGAGCCCTTTTCAAGAGAAAAATGCATGGCCAATAATGATTAAGATGAGGTATTTGCAAATACATCTGTATTGTTGCAGATAATTTCTTTCTATTTAAGAGTTTCTGCTCTAATAAAAGTCAGTCCCAAAATGCCACAGTTGCTTGTTACTTGTGGGGTTCTTAACCTACACAAGAAGAGTACTTCCCTCTTCTTTCTTTTTGTCAGGTATTTGCAACCTGGCATTAAAATTAGTAATAAAAGCCACACAGAGCTACTATGAAAGAGGAGGATTCTTCACCGTGCCCTGTACCATTCATGTGTCTCACTTGCTTGAAATTTTCCCTGAGACAGAAATTGGCCCAATGTCCTCTGACAACCAAAAGTATTTACAAAGCAAACAAAATTTAGGAAGTACTATAATGACTAGAAAATTCTGTGAGGGAGCATAATGGACATAATAGCAGAGGATAATTACCACAATTGAGGCATGTTCCTGTGAAATTCTAGAGAGAAAAGTAAGAACTCGTTAAGTCTTTGCATTTATTCAAAAAGAGAAAATGAAGGTTTTAAAGATATCCAAGGATACTGGGAGCTGAACAAAAACTCTTGTACCCTAAACTTGCCCATCCAAAGAGAAATCAATTTGTTACTAACAGAAAAGCTAGGAATTTTTACTTGAATTCAGTGATTATGAAATGTGATAGATTAGCAGGATTATATAAAAAGTCCCTTATCCACCAACAAAAAGAGATGCAGCACTGAAAGGCTGAGGGTGAGCTACGTTCATCATTAATAGTGCCCTTCACATCTTGATGGAGACGTACAGCGCTACAGTCTGATGCRTTCATTTGCTGACTTCTCTTTCAGAGTGGCAATACGGGGCCTATACAATTAGTTTCATTGGGGTGCACTCTCTATAGGAAGAAAATATACCAGTAGGCCCCAGTCTATTTATCTCAGAAAAGCAGCGCTGATAAAGGGAAAACAAAAACAAACTAAAAAAATAATCACTCAAAGCTACTCAGAATATTTATGAAGTTTACATGGAATCTGCCAAGCACTGAGAGTTTGCAGATTTCTGGAGACAACTGTACTTTCTCAGTCTGGAAGAAATGCAAGGATATTAACCAATTATTTATGGGACAACCAATTATTTTGTACTGTATATCTAAGACTGAACATCATTAAATGCTTATTAGTTGAGCAAGCAGCACAGTGGAGCAATTCCCTTTGGAATGGAATGAAGCCAAGGAGTTGGACAGAGAAGCACCCTTAACAAGAATAATTCACTAACATAGACACAATACTGCTCACATCTGACCAGCAAAATGTTTCAAGTGCCAGAAAATAAGGTCTACATTGTAACTGGGTTGAAGTAGAGTGGTCTGGAGCTGCAAGTGCTCAGCTCTACGATTTTTAAGAGACAACAGACAGTAGTTGAAGTAAGAAAGTCAAACAAGGAAAGATATATTTTTGCCTTGGGAACATACAGAATACAGAGCCTCCAGAGTGCCCTGTGTGCCCTCCTTTCCTTGCAGATGCAACACTGCTTTACCCTTTCCTGCCATACTGTTGGCTTGGGTCAGCTTAGATGTGTGACTCAAACATCCAGGTGCACAACAGTCACTCTCCTGCAATTTCTATCTTATTTCCAACAAAAAAAATACATCCAATTAAATTTACATCTCATTTGCCAAGAAAACACTAGTTGGGAAAGAGCTCTGTGTTCAAAATGAATGTTTGAGAGTATCCTCCTCTTTGGGAGGATATAACTAAGTCATGGTCCATGTATTCATTGTGAAAGCCAGAGCCATGGTGCCCAGTCTTTCTGATGGGCTGTTCAGCATCATTGGAAAGCTACCTACTCTAGTCCTTCTTCCATCGTGACTTGGTAACCAGGCACAACCGCCCCTACAATATGTGAATATTTTATCCTACAGATGTGGTATTCCCACACACATACATCCCACTGTGTCACCAGGATCACACCTCAGGGAACGCAGCTGGGGAAGACAGCATGGATGGAAGCTAGCTGACAGAACGGTTTGTCTGGTCCATAATCCCACTGCCTCAGGAACGAGGGTAGTACAAAATGGCCTGCAGCCAGGCTGATTTCCTTCCTGATGGGCCTCATGCAACCTTCTATTAGTTGGCACGTCTGAACTAGAGTATCAGAGCTTGGGTGAGAGGAGATGTGGACAAAAATGTAAAACCTTCCCGGTTCATTGCTACTCCTGAAAGAAATCCAGCTGAAAATCCTAAATCAATTTAATTTAACCCTAAAAGGATTGATTAATTTTCTCTCGCAGTAGGATCACGTCTTTGAGCAGTAGAGGTTAATAACAGATAGTGTTGCATACTTCCACTAATGTTGTCCGGTTTCTCATTTTTTAACCGAAATCCATAAAGAGGTCACAGCAATAACTAGAGATTATTTTCTTTCTATGCCAATTACTGAGATGCTGGGAGGATAATTTTCAGACTCTGACTGTGATTTTCCAAGTATGCTAGGAGACTTGATTTTCCTTCCTTCTCCATGCAGGAAGATAAGCAACTGCCAGGAGGAGGATAAAGCAAGACGCTTCTATCTTTGCTGAGAGGTTTAAATACAGGTTCATAGCACAGATGTATAAACTGAGTAGAAGCTCTAACAGGAAACTACATCAAGAAGAAAAAACTAGGACTGAATGTTTTTTGCACTGGATCAAAGGTAAATGAATAWGTGGCCAGTATCACTTGAATCGACCCAACTGCTAAAGTTACCATGTTTGTCCTCTGGCTTCTTAAGAAGAAGAGGAATGAATATGAAAAATCTTTTAAATATGGATTTGAAGAGTGCCCTACTCTAATAATGAGGCATAAATATTCTCTTTTATGTGGATCAAATACCCTACAGTAATTTCTAATTATCTGTGTTTGGAGCTACAAATTCTGTCCTCCAAAAATGGAGGACAAAGTGGGATCTTACAGATATCTAGTGCATAGTTGAGTGAGTTCAATTACTGGTTCAGTGGCTTTGCCCCAAGCTGCATTATGCTTTATCTGCATCCGAACAGTACTCAGGTAAATGAAAACTCTTAAAATAGTCACTTCCCAGCTCATCCTTGCAACTAAATGCCATCTGATCATAACAATCACGAGAGAAACACAGTAGACAATTTTCCCACATGGACACCTTCTTCAGGAAACTAGGAGCYGATTCATGTCCTTTAATTAAGAAAGCAGCAAAAGTTAGAACCATTAAAATCCAATTTCAGTGTATCTCTCGGAACAAAAGTAAGTAATCATGCTATCTTATCAAGACTGCTATTTTGATGTCCCACATTGTTCATGTTGAATACCCAGTATATTCCTGACTAATGTAAAATTAAAAAAAAAAGAAAATAAAATTATTTTCAACTTCTAGCTTTCATTCTTTACCATGTAGCCTTTTTGTCTCACGCAGGCACTGTAAGAATAGTCTGCTTTAGYTCTGGCTCAAATGATGTGTCCTCTCTGAGACAACCAGGAATGTGACCATGGAGCACACAGGGTTATAATGACGAAGTTGCACTTACTGATTCCTTGCTATTCACACTCTTTCCATTGGGTGTTGCTATGATATTAAACAGATTACTACTGGGACTGAATGTATGCATACAGRAAGGCATGCCAGAGTTTTAAGGTCTCTGCCTATGTTGCTTTGCCCATTGTTCTACGCAGCCTGAGTCTGTCGTACTGCAAAAAGTTGGTGTTGTACTTCATTAGTTTGTGTTGAGAAAACTTGTCAGCGACTACTTTTGAAAAAGAAATCCATAAAATGGAGTCTTCCAGCTTGTACTAAAAGTTTTATACTCTTTCACGAAGGTGATCTGACTAAAATTTATATGTACATTGCAGCATTCAATTACTGTACACAGTAGCTGTGCAGATGGCTCTCTTTTAATTAGAGTATTTAGTGCATCTTCTGTATAAAGAGCTAGGCAATGAATAAGGAGGAATTTAATGAAAGTAACCAAAAAAGGAAATAGTTTAATGGAAATTAAAAAGAGAGAGAAAAAAAAAAAAGATAATAATTTAGAATGTAATTCTTGCAAGGATTTCCTGCTCATTGATAGGTCTTTAGACCTGTCAGCTCTTTAGACAATCTGAGGGAGAAATCTTTGCAGATTTGTGGCCTCGGGGAGGTCTTGTCAAGCACTAAGAATCAGGCAACTAATCACTAAACTTTGCACAGCTGATGACCACATAGATGACAACTGAAGATTTCAAAAGCAAGACACTGGCTGGAACTGGGCTTCAGATGTGGCACGGACACACCACTGAATGTATTCTATGAGTATCATCAGAAAATGGCAGGATTACATTAAATTATGGCAAGTACAAATAGTAAAAAATCACTTCATATTTGAAATAGCCTCAGTAACACTAACTAGTAACGCTATCTAGTAACTGTAAAGAATACAAAGCTGTTACAACCTGAAATCCTGGCTATTTTTTAACCTACAATGCAGTTGCTGATCTAGKTATATTCCTAGGTTGTTAGAAAAGCACCAGCATTTACTTATGTGGCCTTTGCTCTAACTGGAAAAAAATCACACACAATATATGCATTAAAAAGGAAAAAAACGCAGTAAGACAACATGATTTTTATATATACTTAAATTTACTACTGCCAAACATAAATGCTTGAATAATACTAACTTGGGCAAGGAAGAAGTTGTTACGGGTCATAAATTATAGGCTTCAACCAGGAAAGCTGTACGCCCTCTTAGCAGGGCCAGTAATAYAAGCCACTCTCAACATAAATTCCATCATTTCTGTATTCTAAACTCTTCAGTGAATTTTAAATTTCATAATTATGGCTAGACTTACCTGGTAGACCGGGTGGGGTTTTCAGATATTTGCCATTAAAATGTTGAATTACTACTTCACATTTTTCGGTAGACTCCATTCTGGAAAAGAGAAGAGGGTGGGATGGGGGAAGAGGCAATACATGTTACTAGACTGTTATGAAAGTGCTCAGTCAGCAAAAACAAAAAGCAAAAGGAGAAAAAAAGGACAAGCACAGATGCTGAGAGAAATATTCAAAGCTGTTCTTGCTGATTTCTGCAGAGAAACTGGTTGAGCTCATTACGGTACGGTGTGGCTTGCAAGGAGGACCTGCCACCCTCAAAGCCTGCAGCTGCGCTACCGGCTGTGTGTGAGCTGCAGCGGTGTCAGTGAACAGTCCCCTTTTGGCTCCCTGGATCACCCTGAACAAGGAGATTCTTTATGCTCTCACGTGCTGCTTGGAAAGTCAAAGGACGTGTTTCTAGATTCCTTGTGCACCCGAAATAACTTCAAACGGCATGAAAAAAAAATACAGGATTTGGAGAAGAACCCAGAGGATTAAGCAACAATTATTAAGGATTACAGTATTAAAAAAATAACCTGCAAAGACAGATTGTATAGTAAAACCAAAGACAATGTATATATGCCTATTACAACATGAAGCCAAATTTTGGGTGAAGACAGAAATTTACATGTAATACTGGTAGGTGAAATGCCTTACTGTTCATCTCATATAAGATAACTTTAAGCATTGAGATATTAAAGCATTAACAGTGAACTGGTACATATATTATTGAATGAACTGTAAGGAATACAAAGCTACTAGTCAAATCCCAAACCATGGTTATACCACATCTGGGAATTCACCATTCTTTCAGGTCTTGTAAATCGAGTGCACACTAGTCCAGAGAACAGTTGACTTTGCTACAGAGTGGGTATAGAATCTCTGAAGAGAGGAAAAAGAGAAATGGAAAGCTAATAAGCAAGCAAAAAGCAAAATCATACTGCTTCTGTTTTTCTTAGAAAAATAGTGTTTAAAAACCATGTTCAATGCTCCTTCAATACACCAGTGCTTACCTCCAGGTACTCTCCGCAAAATAACTCCACTGACATAAATATTGCTTACTTCTCACTAGTCTAGACCTTTTAAAAATGAATTTATCTACCACCCTTCCTGTCACACGGTTTTGGGAAAGAATAACATGCATTCCATGTGGCTCACATAGAGTTTAGAGCAGCAGTTTGTCTCCTGGGGTACAAGTTTGCCAGAGTTTAAAGGACCACCCCACCATGACCAAAAAAAAAAATTAAAAAAAAATAAAAAATCCTGATTGCCTGATTAATTCTCTGTGCAAGTCAAACTCTTCTGTCAGTTTGTTTCAGGCAGAATCATTAAAAATTGTTCCTTCCAGGTTGTATCACTGCATATCATGTGGGCTGGGCCATTTCTACAAGCACAAAGACAGCAACTTAGATTGTTCACTTTGGCTTCATTCAGATTTAACTAAGTGAATGTCTGCACTGAGCCTTTAGAGACTCTTGTCTCTGAAAGAATAAATGCAATAAAAGTCTGTTTTCTGTAGCTGCAGGCGCTTAGTGTCAAACCATGTTATGTTGCACCACACAGCAGTGACAATTTCATTTTAATACATGGGGTACATTTTAACAAGCCAAAGCAGTCCCTGCAAAGAATGCAATATATAAGCTGCCAAGTGAAAGAGACTCAGTGCACTTCATGCATTTTATGTGGGACGAGAATAAAAGTGAAACCCACAGTGTTCTGGGATAAAAAGGCCATCATTTGAACAGCACTCTGAAAAAGAATGTGCGCATTTTCTTCTCAAGTTTCACAATTAACGGCTCTCAAATGCCATTGCTAGCTATCTGTAATCTGGCACACGCTTCGCTTGAAACCGACACTGGCATTATCGACTCAGTTTGAAAAGGCAGCACAACAGACAAAGCCGTCTATACACGTTCCCTTCAGATGTGTTGCTGAGGAACAACCGCGTCCGTCCTTCGTCTCCCCTACCTGAGTCCCCGCGTGCTTTCTGCAACGTGTGCCCGTGGGGTCAGACCTTCCTCCCGGCCACGCCGAGGCCGGCCCGGCAGCCGCTAACTGATCGGGCCTGCATCGATCCCAGGGCCACCTAGGTATGAATTGTAATTTTCACTTGTCCACAATACCTGTTTTTTTAGAAATAACCCTTTCAAATTGTGTTCTTCAGGCTGGTCTTCCCTGACTGACTGGGAATTAGAGGTACAGAGCAACCAGATATATTACTAAAATTGCCCGATACTTGCCGTCACAAGATCCTGGTTTTAGTTTAGTTAAAACTCGGATCAACATCAACCACTTAGGTGGCAATTCCTACGGCGGGCACCTACCCATAAGCTGAACGTATCTGCACACATCGATTCAGACATTCCTCCTTCTGTTCTTACTTGCTTTAGCCATAAAGACTAGCCATACCTGGGAGGAGGCCCAAAAAAATACACTTTTCTTAGGTCCACACAAATAAATTCCACCTACTTTTTCTTCAAAAAGCTGTGCCACTCCTCTTTTGTAGAACGCGTTTGGAAACTCGGGAGAGACGGACAAAATATGCTTTTTGCCATAAATTTATTCTTCTTGTCTGAGATAGAAATGTTTCAAAACGTTGGTTGASACTGGTATTTAATAGAAATATCATTAATGGGAATGTTACGTGTTAAAAGTTAGCCTCGACGGGAGAGGTTTTCTACAAAAGAATGTCATCGGAGCACAGGCAAACTTGGAGGAAGAGCACTCTTAAATCCATTTTTTTAGTGTTGGGGTTTTTTTCATAATTAATAGAACAAAAATGTGGCAAATGATAATATTCTGGAGAAAAGACAAAGCTCTTCGATGCTTCAAAACCTTCTGTTGAAAGATACAGATATTCAAGTCTCCTGCTGGAAAGGGGAGGACATCAGCTTCACATGGTAATAGAAATTTGCTTCTGACCAGATCATTCACAAAGTATCATTTTCAAATTCGCTTCCACAGTATGTTTTTGGTGCTGATCCTAAGAGGATCTTAGATAATAATTCATGTTTAAATGCAATTTGGAGATAATTATAATGCRTCTGAGTATTATTTTGAATCCGAAAATGCACTGCAGAAAAAAAATTGTCATAGGCCACATTCTTATGATATTTTTAAAGGTACAGTATCAGGAATAGTGCRGCCAGCAGGAGTAGGGAGGTGATCGTGCCCCTGTACTCGGCACTGGTGAGGCCGCACCTCGAATACTGTGTTCACTTTTGGGCCCCTCACTACAAGAAGGACATTGAGGTGCTGGAGCGTGTCCAGAGAAGGGCAACGAGGCTGGTGAAGGGTCTGGAGCACAGGTCTTATGAGGAGCAGCTGAGGGAGCTGGGKTTGTTTAGCCTGGAGAAAAGGAGGCTGAGGGGAGACCTTGTCGCTCTCTACAACTACCTGAAAGGGGGTGGTAGCGAGGCGGGTGTTGGTCTCTTCTCCCAAGTAACAAGYGATAGGATGAGAGGAAATGGCCTCAAGTTGCGCCAGGGGAGGTTTAGATTAGATATTAGGAAAAATTTCTTCACCGAAAGGGTTGTCAAGCACTGGAACAGGCTGCCCAGGGAAGTGGTGGAGTCACCATCCCTGGAGGTATTTAAAAGACRTGTAGATGTGGTGCTTAGGGACATGGTTTAGTGGTGGACTTGGCAGTGCTAGGTTAACGGTTGGACTTGATGATCTTAAAGGTCTTTTCCAACCTAAACGATTCTATGATTCTATGTTTATAGATAATGATCTAAAACAAAGAAACTAACAAAACTATGATAATTTATTTTCACCTGTGTCTATATATCTCCAGGTTCTGGAAACTAGGTTGTAAAGTTCCCAAATACAATATGAATAACTAGACTGTCTACATTCTGTCCAATTGGAAAGGAAGTGAACTTAAAAAAATCTGAAAAGGAATACTGTTTTGATGATTTTTTCCTAGCCATAGCTTGCAAATTTAAGATATTTCAATATGATTAGTAAAAGAACAAAAAAATTGGGGCTGCTTAAGCAAGTATCACAACCAAATAATTTGATGTTCATGTCTTGCTATGAAGTATTTATTTTAGATCATTTAAAAAATGTATATTACTCTCTCTACAGGCCACAGTGGCTCCAAAGTAGTCATTATGTGTTGTTATAAGTAATAAGTAACATTTACCATAAAAAAAAAAAAAAGGAAAAGGAATTTTTTTAAAAACTAAAGCTCTTACACATGCTTATTATAAAGATTGATGCAGTGTCAAGAAACAACTTAATAAAATTTAAATACAAGGAATAACATGGTGATTACATAATTATTACATGAGAAATATTCAGTACCATGTAATTACCAGTTAGTGGTAAAATGTGGGTTTGGTTTACACATACCCTATAGTCACTTTGCTTAATAATAATAATGTAAATGAGAATCAGAACTATATATTTTTTATATCCAGACTAAATATTTAAAGATTAAATTGTTACTAYCACATTTATGTTATGATCAGCATATGAATTTTGTTGTTTTCTTATATTTATAAGAACATGAATAATAGATCTTGGAGGGCAATGTTTCTTTATTATTTAAGTCATTTTGCAAAGATGGAAGTAGGTAGGTAGTAGCGGTATTATACAGTGGAGGAATCCAAAGAACTGAGGCCATAGTTAGAATACACACAGGASTTGTGATAGCAACCAGATAAATTTGAAAGAGAAATTAGGCAGAAACATTTAATTGCAAGGAAGATGATCCACCAGCACACATTCAATAGAAAAGAAGCGGCTTTTTTTTTTCTGGTTGATGTCTTCAAATAATTTCTGAAAGTTGTATTTTAGTAAAAGACAAGTATTATCTCAATATTAGGTAACTGGGAGTACTTCAACTGCCTGTGATATAAAAGAGGTCAGGGAAAATGATCTTCAGGTCTTTAATACTCTAAAGCTACAAGATAGGTTTGATAGGTTTGATTAGTATGAGGTTTCTTAGCACCTCCTTATATTCTACTCTTCATCCTTCTATGGCAACATGTTCACTAATTTCTTTACTTTGCTAATTTAATTCCAGGCATTCTAAGACCCTGATATGGCTGCAAACTGTGATTTTCTTCTCTCTTGTAACTGAATTAGGCATTTTATATGCCCAACTTTTCAGTTGGTAAGAGATTGCTTCAAGATGTTTGTGCTTTTTGGTTTGAATCCATTTTATGCTGGAAAAACTGCTCCCTTCGTCATTTACAGCCCAGGAAGAGATATTAATTTTGACAAGTTCTCCTCATCACTCATAAATTATATCTTTTCCCAATATATCTTGCCTGTATATTCTTCATGTTTGCATGAACAGCAGGAGATTATTTACTATCTCAGATGAATATACAAAATCTGCAGAAACCACTCCGGTGAGGACAGGATAGGCTCCTCTTCTCTGGGAATACTGTCCATGCTATACCTCGCAGCACCACCCATTATGCCAAGGTGACTGTTTTGAGCTGCCTGAGTGAGTATCTCTGCACAGAGCTCTCCATAGAGAAACCTCTTCGTTTCAGAAGAAATCCAATATAACTAAATGACACCTACGTTACCCTGAAAAACCCTGAAAGATGCACAGCTTCCTTTGAGGAAAAGAACGTACACATTAAAGGCTTGGCTCTCTTGTTTTGCTTCAATGGAAACTGGAGCACATCCATGTCTACTGAAATCCATGCAAAATTTCTATAAATACAATAATGATCCYGTGGGGCTCAAAATCTTGTTTCCCATTTTCTGTTGCTCCCTTTCAATTGCTGAAACAGTCAAATACTGTTTCCAAAGACTAAATTTAAGACATATAAAACACAGATAAGCAGGAGATAAGTTTAATAAAAAACATATGCAGGCAGAGAAAAGCATCCCCATTGAAAGGTCTTCCAGAAGAACAAGGTAGGGAAAACACAAAGATGAAGCCCAAATTCCCAACAACAAAATGGGTAAACGGCCCACTACAGACCCCCCAGCTCTGTCACAAAGGGATGGAAGTATCTCCTTGCTATATCGTTTTGCTCTGAGATGATAGACCCAACTAATTGAGAATCTCTTGACTTTGGTCGTTTGCTGGGAACAGCATCATAACATTCTTTTATGACAGTTTGTGTTGGACAAATTTTCTCATGTTACTGGAAAAGAATAGTATGAACACACAGTCATTTCTACCTAGACCCAGGCTGATTTATGCTACTGTCTTCACAGTCTCAGGTTAAGTATTATACTGGTGCCCGCCAGCAGTGCAATACTTGACTGTCTGACTGTCAGCATTTCCATCATAAATTTCTGTTTTCAGAGGCTTATGACTTCGTTGTAAAATGTCGCTCGGGGCGTGAATCTTGCAAGGTCGTTTTAAGTTACAAGACAGCAAACAAAATAAAAAAGTTAGTGGTTTCTAACTCCTTCTTTGCACTTTATCATTTAAAAGGACCTATAAAACGCTTGCTCCACTGTTCAGCTGAGTGTAGTACATGTATGCATGGTATTATTAATATTACTATCTCCATAGGGAGGATACTTAAATAATACTTGAATGGTATTTTACTGTGGGGTTATAAAATGCAATTTTTATTTCATTGATTCAGTGGTATCAGTAAGTGCCTCCCCAAGGTATATCCCAATGCCTCCTTGCCCCCTTTTCCATGTCCCAAGGAGTTCTTCAATTAAACTCACAGTACCTCGGGCTTCGATTATGAAAATTGCTCAGCCAAATTATCTGATGGCTCCTAACTTTCCTTGTTCCTCCCTCTTCACCTTTAAGGGCTTCGTATACATTTTCATGTTACGGAGTCCCACTGATATTTGCCCTGGGATCCTGCCCCACCTGTCCCTCTCTGGAGTTTGCTTCTGCCTGAAAGCGCAGCTCCATGCCTGGCAATTTTCTTAGGGATGTACTGAGTCTACCAAAATTTGGTCCAGGCTGCAACGCCAGATGGAAATGTGAGGGTCTCAGAGATACATTCTCCCACAGAGCTCTCCAGCACCCTGCAGTGATGCTGTGAGCCCCTTCCAGGGAGGCCTTTCAATGGAAATTTATCACCACAGGCACTGGAATATTTTACAGATATCATACAAAGTCTTTGGGGCATGTTTGGGATTTCCAGTTTCATCTGAGACATCCAATTAGAAAGCAATTTCCTGTGTAAGATGTAGGATGTGACCGATCATTCTTCCGACTGAAAGTAGGAATGATCCTCGTAATATCTAGGCCTGCACTACCATCCCAGATGATGGATTTGTTCAAGCAAAATTTATAGCACCTTTTCAACTGCCTTCAATTAAACCCTTGAATAAGGAAGAACAAAGCATTACCCCTCTACACAAATGCATCCTTAAACTTCCTGGATGTTCTCTATTCCCGGGTGCTGCTGACACTTCTCTGCTTCCAAAGTAGCATCATGATTGATCCTCAGAAATCTSCCTCTAAATATTCCCCCTTGCATTTAGCAAAACAGCACTGCTGGTTTGGTTCCACTTTGATTGTGTTACTTCTTTATCTTCTCTCACCTTAACATCTGGAACTCACCCTTTATGGGCCTGTGGAAAGTCAGGTCTTCCAGCACATACAGTTACCTCTTCATAGGTGACAACACATCTTCAGGATGAAGTTAAGTATTTCCCTCCATGCTCTCAGTACCTTCTCCTATCCCGTAATTCCAGCCTCCCTCAAAGACCTTCTCACTTACTCAATGCCTCTGATCTGCTTTTTACTCTCACCAACATGAGAGTAATGTCCTGTTTGCAAAACTCAAATCATAAGAGATCAGCTTTAAAATTGTATCTCAAAAAAAGTCTTCAAATCCAGTTTCTGTGGCTTTTTTCCTTTGKTTTTTTTTKGGGTTTTTTTTTTTTTTTTGAGGATGAAGGACTATGCTTTTGTTCTAAGCTCTGAGKAATCCACTTAAACTTTTAAAATGAAAGATCAGATGCTGAAGTCATTAGATGCCTCTCAGCAACAGGGATTTAACAGAAACACCTACTATATTAAGTCTTGTGATGAAATCCTGTGTGAGGGCGACACTGCGTCATTCTCTCTTTCAACATGCAATCTTACGACAGACTGAACTCAAAGCTTCTCATCCGTACCGCCTCCTTTTTCCAATTCCTTACTTCTAGTAAGTATTTCTTCCCCCTCTTCTTCCCCCTAATTTCTCTCTCTGCTACACGGTAGGCTGTGTTTAGTCCCAGCTTCTGCTTGCCCGTGTCAGCAGAAACCCATGCTGCCAAACGACAACAGCAACAGGAGCCCCGCAGAATGCCAGCTCCCACGGAGGGCCTGGAGCCAGGTAGCACCAGCTTTGAAGTACAAAGCACAGGCAAGGGGCAAGGCAGAGGCGGGTGTCCAGAGGTTACGGCAATTCCCTTTTAACCGGATGGACTTCTGTAGAGCCACAGTCGGAGTCTAAAGCTTCCCTTCTCTGGCCCCTTGCTCATAACTCTCCTCCCCAAAATCTCCCCTGGGGCGTACCTAGGCACAGTTGGGTTCAAGCCACAGTGAAATGCTCTGGAAAGCTTTGGGAAAATCTGTTCCGTTGCTTTTGAAGGATGCAGAAGAGAGGAAATACTTTCACAGCTTAAAAAAGAGAGCTAGCTTTGTACGTGAATACTTTAAAAGAGACTGAACTCTAATGTGGCCAGACATTACTCAGATAATTTTGATCCAAGAACATTTGAAGTTACCCGGGTTATAAATGATTAAGTAGCCACCTGCAGTACTGTGAAAGTGCTAATCATACCCATTTAGGAGAAAAATCTGACAATAGCTGTCTACCATAAGTCTTTACTTCCGATTGCTTTTTGAATATACTTATTTTGAGCTTGACTATTCACATAATTGGGCAGAATCAAAAAGTGATTTTTAATCATCATAGCACTTAATTAATAACTTTGAAACATTAAATTTCAAAATTGCTGGATGCTGCATCATTTTAGTGTATGCAAAGTTAACTTTTTCTCCTGTGTTTCTGCGGCTCGGTTAAGAGCTGTGCTAAACAGCATGGGGCATTTCCACAAGCAGGCAAGATATACTGTGACCAAAGGCCCCAGGTCAGAAGGTACACTAGCCAGGATCACCACATGTGTTGCTGATGTGACCTTCTGAAATCTTATCTGGACTGAAATACAGCTGCCATCTCCTAGCTGGACCATATTTATATCCACTCAGCATGCGCTCACACTGTAGGTAAACTAGAAYGAAACCTTCATGACTACAAATAAAGCTAAACAAATTCATCTATTTGGATTGACATGAAGGAAAAAGATACCAAATAGCACTTTATTACAAAAAGAAGGTCAGGTGGCCATATAATTAAAGCTTGTATTGGTAATTCTGCAAAGACAAGAGTCAGCATTCAGCTACAGTTCTAAATTTCTGGATTAACTCTGGCCTCATTCAGGTCAATGGGAGATCTGCTGTACACTTTGATGGAGCAAAGGTTTTACCTCTCTGTCGTTTGCATGGTGAATTACACAACCTTCATGTTAGATCACTAAAGGTTTCTTGAAATATGTTACATAATTAAATACATTTCCACCAACAAAGTCAATTTTTTAAAATGCAAGTTTATCCGTGAGTTACGCTAATCTATATTTAGTGAGCTAGAAAAATTCATGTTATTATCTGCAAGAATGCATAAGGAACAGTGTGTCATCTTTCAGCATAAATGTTTTGCCTTTTTCCATTTGAATTCAGACAATATTATCTTAACATTCTTCGCGCATGATGATCATCCACATCAAGGATAAAGGTAACACTACAATGTCACTTATCTTACAAGCTACCTTTTTATCATACAGTACCCCGTTTCACTCAGCAGTGTTATGACACTAGCAGAAGTGCCATGATATACCAAGATATGGAGTATTTCAAAGAAATTTGCAAGATGACTAAGTCATTTCGCCTCCTCTACAAAGCACAATGTTATGAATATTCTGTAGAAACAATGATTTGGGACTTTTTTTCCTTTTCTTTTGAAGCAGAAGACTGATTTATAGCACAATTGCAAATTTCTCTTCTTATTTGCCTTTTCAATACCTTTCTATATATAGCTCTCTATTCATTGGCTTTTCAAAAGAAAACTATTTGATTTAAGAATGTTTCAAGCTGAAGAGAATCTATGTAAATATTCCCTGAGAGTAAACATGGAAACTTGTCTATCTGTACTGACAATGAACTACATGGTAATAATATGTTGCCCATTCTGTCTAAAATATCTGACTACTCCGACAGGGCTTGTTATATGCAAATATTTCTTTTTGAGCTCTTCTCACAGGCTTGAGTTCCCTGCAGCTTTCAAGGAAGCCACGTTTCTTTTGTTATAGTTCCTCCCCTTTGCTCTTCCAACTGCTAAATTTACTTTTTCCTSTTGCAAAATCTTCACTAAACATTTAAATGGTTTCTTCACCAAGTGTGTGCTTTTGGCTGCAGGACATTTATTATTATCCAAGCTTGTTTCTGCATGGATAGCTCACTATTCCTAGTGATTTTTATTTACATATACATACATACAATGAACTAATTTTTAGAGCAATCAAATGAACATCCTTCTGCACTGGTAATCTTCAGCTTGGTGGAAAGAACAGACACACAATCTGATAAAGGTGCTGCTCRGCATTTTCTGTAGCTATGAGGCTTCAGAGTTATGGAACAGACAGCATTTGCAAAGGACCAAAGCCAAAAAATGTGCACGAATCAAAAAAGAGTAAAGGTTTCACCTGGCAAAGCCGACTCCTCTGCTGACTCCATTAGCATCTCTTAATATTCTGGTGGAAATGACATGTCCAAAGGGTTTCAGCATATTCTCCAGTTCCTGCTCATCCATGGAAACGGGTAAATTTGAGATGTACAGATTTGTGGGATCTTGCTCTTGTTGCTATGACAAAATAAGAGAAATATCCTCAGTTAGGCTTAGCACAATAGAATAGCTTATGGCTCATACAATGAGGGCTACCCAAAATAGGACCAAGCCAAGAATTTATAGCCGTATTAGAAGCAAAGCTGGGCAATCTGTTCACGATGACAACATATTTGCCAAATTTCTGCAAACTCTCATGCATGTGCTTAATTCTGTGCGTGACTGCTTTTAACTGAACTCAGTGACACTACTCATTTATAGAAAATTACTCTCATGCACAAGTGTTCTCGGGTTTGTGTCCTAATTTAGCAAACAGATTGTGAAGAAAACATGATTTCCACAAATGTGCTCACTGTTAACATAAAGAAAGAAAGAAAACTCAACACATGTTTTAAGCAGATGTGCTTTCCAGCCTACAGACTTCCCAGTCAACCTGTTCATCATGAGCAAGGTTGGTTGAAAACACAGAACACTTTCCATAGTATCTTTTCTTTATTTTCCCCATCAGAAATGTCTTGGTTGATAATGTGCAACAGAGCTAACTGGGCAGTTCAATCTAAGGTCCTGGTGAGGTAGGTAACACGTTTATTCTCAGATTGAATTAGAAGATCTTATAAAATAAAGTTTGCAGTTTGAATAATTGAGAAAACAAATTTGAAGACAGCTTTCTTGTTCTATTTCAGATTTTTAGGCTAAACTTTCCATTTTGGCAACCATTCAAATTTCTATTCTTGCTCGCCAAACTACTGCAAAGAAACATGAAAGAGGGATAGATGCCGTATGTAAAATAAGTGTATTAAAGCAATAAATAAAAATGTTCTCTACAGACAACCAGGTCTTGATTACACTAAATCAATTTAGTTAAACCCTTGCAAATTTTCATGGCTCTGGTTCCATTTTCATTGATACGAGCTTTACATAATATCTGATCACCTGTCAGTACAAGCCTGATTAGGATCAAGCACGATGACACAATTTTAGCTAATGCTTAATAACCAAAAATATAAGATACAATCTTTATGCTGTGCAGTAAGTCAGACAATACCTTACCCGACAAAGTCTTCTGAGACAGATTTTTTGGATTCTTTTTCATTACACATTTTAATGGGCAGAATTAATTTGTACTTGTTCAACACTGAGATTTATATGACAACAGTATTATCTTTTTTTGCTGTGAGGTGTCCTAAAAACAGATTAATAATCTTGCAGCAGCACCACAACCTTACACACAGTCCTGCAGCCATCTGCCCTGGTTTAACTAAACTAGTTTCAAATTACACTCCATTAAAATCGGTGCAGATGTGTCTTGTCAAACACAAAGAATCACATGTCTTATTTCTAGAAGATGTATGAAGACAGGACAGAACCAAGATGTCTGCTCCATCACTGCCTTGCACATTCAAGGCTTTGAGAATGGAAGCAGAAATCGTTTCAAGCTGTGATTCATACACCCCACATTTACAGGGACAAGAATGACTAAACAAAGTCTAGCTTAGCTAAATACCAGAATTAGAAGCCAAAGGAAGTTTTCAGCTTCCCTTACCCCASGCTCAAGGGAAATGTTAGCCCTTTTGGATGAGAAGAAAAGCTGCAAATGGATACTCCAAAGGGTCCAAAATCAGGAGGTCTGTAATACTGTTTTACTGCATAATTTGGATTCTGACCTAAGAGCTATGAACACTTGCCTTTGGACGTACTGCTTAATGCCCATTGATTTCTAGCTTTGCATCTCCAGACCCATTACCCCACGAAACAACACACTAGCATGCAGGTTGAATTCCCCATTATTTTACAAAGCAGAAATAAAAGAACAAAGTAGGCACATTTTCAATCTGCTGTCCATAAAAATATACCCAGTTATTACCATGCCTTATAGTAAGGGGCAGAAGAGAGGAAAACCACACACACATGAACTTACTGTAACTGAAGTTACAAACCCTAAATCTAGAAAAACATTCCTTCCCTTTCCCGTCATCTTTCCCTGCAGTCATCTTCCTTTCTCTCACTTCAATTTACATTCATACAGATCCGAAAGCTAGCTCCTCTCCAATAACCAAAAGATATTAGCGAGGGGTCAGAACTGGTACAGTATTGACAATGCGAGGAAAATCATGCAAACAGTCCTGGAGGGAAGGTAGGTAAGAAAAGAGAGGAATATGAGCTTCAGATCGCACTTTTAGCTTTGGTAAAAACAAACAAATAAAACCCCGAARCATTTTCTTTCTCCTTTATTTTTCCCACATTTTTCTCCTTTTCTGTGTGCAAACTATTTAAGCTTTATTGCTTGTTACTTTTTTCCCCCACACAGGCCACAGAAAAAAAGGAAAGATATAGGAGATTAGGAAGCATCTTCATTGTTACTAAGTACTTTGAAAATGTGAGCAATGGAGGCAGTTAAAGCAGAGGCATTATAGAAGCAAATCGAAGTAGAAAGGTTTGCAATTCCAACAGGCACAGTTCTTCAGAAATAATCACATTGTTATGCAAACCTCTCCCCATTGATTGGTTAAGGACTTTGATTAATCAACCAATCGGTGCTCAGTGACTGACATCGCTTGTCAATATTTAGGAAAAAACCTAACAGTCTTATGCAGATGAGATCCCCATAGCCAAAAGACAGACTAATGTGAAAAAAGCAGAGTTATGCATCAGTAACTGCACAACAGCCTTTGCTTTCACTGAAGCAATTCAGTCCCACAGAATATTAAAATGAGAACTTTTCTTTTGACTGCTCAGTTTTCAAGCTGGGGCAAACAAATAAAATAAATAAGAACCACCGCCAGTGTGTCTCACTTCTGGAGTAGGAACACATAAGCCTTTTAACTGTGTTAGAGATTAAATGCCGTTGTTTTAAATATCCGTGGAAAGTTTAGCTACACTCTGAGAATGAATGAAAGAGTAGCAGGCCATAGTCACTCTCTCACAAGGATTTACCAAGCCTATCTTTTATCAACATGATAAACAAGAACTGCAAGCAGAGAGAGACAGATGAGGCCACTCATGCTACCTCCACAATGCAACAGCGTTTTCTAAGAAAGGAAAAAAATTCCGTGTTGTTTTTCCTTCCTATACAAATATAACATTTAGAGAAATACTCTTTTCCTTTACAGAGAAATATCATGCCACAGAAGCCGTATCTCACACCACAAACTGAAACAAGATGAAATGCCTTCCCAGCGACGAAGCCTGGAGCGGAGCAGGCTTTACAGGAGGGGTGCGGAGCAGGGCTGCCCTGCCCCCGCCCAGCCAGACCCCACGGCCGCCTACCCTCACAAACCCCCGTTTCTCAGGCTCGGCCCCCGCTCCCAGCCGCTGGCACCGGGGCTCCTCGCGACCTTTTTCAGTTGTGCAGAGGTCCCCTCTGCCGTGTGGAGGTGCTGACACGTGCTACTCGTTTTGCCCGAGCCTTTTCATCCCAGACTCCCCAAGTGACGTACTCGCTCCCCTAGCCCCACCGTAACTGCTGAGCTTTTCAGTTTGGAAGGCAGGTGTCCTACTGTTCAAAATGTGCCTATTTGTTGACAAGATGAGCCTAACCAGAACCACAAGTCCAAGCACCCCACAAACTACTAGCCTTTCATAATCCCCACTAGTTGACAGTCAGGTGTCTGCCTTCAGTGAAGGATCACAACCTGAGGCTCCAGCAATGGTGGCAACTGTGGCGTCYGGATCCACACAGCGTGGCCCAGGCCCTCTCCGGTTCATTTAATTCTTTCTATGGCTTTTCACTAGGCGTTAAAAAATGCTACTTACCACCTTGGGATGCTAAAATCCCATTTATTATTGTGTCCTGTCCCAAACTGACCAGTCATCAGTGGGAGAGATGAAAGTTATTCCTGTGATACTCACYGTCACTTCAGAACTGCATTTTCCTCTTATGCCCCCAATATTTCGGACAGGACCAGAAGGGGTTGGGCAGCAGAAAGCCACACACTCCCCGCAAACGCCTCCAACAGCACCCTTCCTCGGATGCCCCACAGCTGCCGACTTAGCGCCACCGCAGCAGGGCCACCAGCCACGCCGAGCCCCCACTGCCACYTGGGCTTTGCCCTCCCTGTCCCGCTTTCCCCCTCCAGAGCACACCAGAGACACCAGGCTCATCCCGCACTGCAGGGGAATGACTCGCCTGTTGACACAGTCTTCCCCAAGCACAGCGGCCTCTCAGGTTGAATCCCCCACGTGTGAGAAGGGCCACCCAGGGGGACCAGGACCGGCCGCTGCAGCCGGCTGCCCCCCCGGGGGCTCGGAGGAGAAGGGGGCTGGCGGGAGCGGAGGAGGGCTAGCTGCAGTGCAGCGGCATGGCTCCTCTGTCTTTCCCAGACCCCGTGTGCCAAACGCGGCTAATTAATGGGTACAAGACCAGGCCAAGTTGCTKCTTCCTGAAGGGAAGGCAGCTGTGGAGCCTGCTGTGTGTGCCAGCTGCAAAAGCATCATGCTCAAGGCATGCAAACTTGCAAGCGCAGTCTCAAGGCACCGTCAAAAGCCTGCTCCTGGCCGTCCTTGCTGAAGTTCATTTTAGCCAAGATCTCCCATTTGACAGCCCAAGGAGGGTCACATTTTCCAAGTACAGCTTGCACTTGCACCGCAGCCCCAGAGAAACAGGGGTGAACTCATCCACTCAGCCCCAACCCTCTGAAATCCTGACACAGCCTCACACCCTAGACTGAGCTCATTCTGGGGTCCCCGTGTGTGCCAGTCTGCGTGGGTACACTGAGTGCCGCAGCATGGGCCAACAACAAAAAAAAAGAAATTAAGCCAGTTGAAGCTCCTCTCCAGACAAGTGCAGGGCTTTTTGCAACTCTCTTTGCTCCCACCCCAGCCTGTTTCACCATCGTTGTAGMCCAAATACCTCAGTTGCTCTGGCCTGTGGGCTTCAGGGGCATTAGCTGCATGCATTATGTTCTAGTTAGGCCATTCTGGCTGGGGGGTGTACATGATAGACACTCCCAAACTGGCCAAAACCACAGCTAGGAAGGTTTAACATTGCGAACACTGCAAACTAACAGTAGGTCAAAACCAAGTTTTTGATTAGCTCAGAGCATTTCCAGCATTCAGCAGCAGGCGTCCTGCTGCCAGGCTCTGGAGTTCAGCAGTCAGGAGCAGTTGTACTGGGGAAACAGCCAGAAATTTTGTCACTGCCTTTTAGCAAGAAGTGGGCCAGCCACTCGGCTCCCAAGGCCTGTGCCAAGGAGGCAGAAGAAGTTTATAATGCAGAGGATTTGAAACGCACTACACCAATAGCATTTGAAACGGATAAAACCCGGTGGAGGCGTGCTGCAACTCGAAGTTTGCTGTTTGCTTTGCTGGACCCTCCCAGCCACTCCTGAAAAAAAGGACAACATCAGATGGGATTTTCCCTCCCATCTTGAGATAATCTTTGGAAGCAACGCATGAAAAGCTGAAAGAACAATTCCTGCTGGTGCGAAAAGAGGCTGAGCCTCTTTACGTAGTATATTTAGTAATGCATTCTTTAAAGACACATGTGTAGGGAGGGGCGGGCAGTTTTTGGCTACATTATTTTTTCCCAAAAGGAACTCAAACCTCCTGTAACCTCAGTAGGGCTGGAAACCGAGTGTGTCTGGTTTATTTGGGAACCCTATGTACCCATTCTTTTTATTCAACCTAAATTATTTCTCCTTAGAGTAGCTTGCTCTAGGAAGCTAAGCGCTGATTATTAGTTCAAATCATAGAATCATAGAATCATAGAATCATAGAATCATTAAGGGTGGAAAAGACCTCTAAGATCATCGAGTCCAACCATCAACCCAGYACMMATGCCCACTAAACCATGTCCCGAAGCACCTCATCCACACGTTTTTTGAACACCTCCAGGGATGGTGACTCCACCACTTCCCTGGGCAGCCTGTTCCAATGCCTGACTACCCTTTCAGTGAAGAAATTTTTCCTAATATCCAATCKAAACCTCCCCTGGYGCAACTTGAGGCCATTTCCTCTCRTCCTATCACTTGTTACTTGGGAGAAGAGACCAACACCCGCCTGATTCCTTTATCCATCTTCCAAAGTTACTCTGGGAATATAACTTCATATGCGGATCAATATCAGATTCTGAACTCCTCTTTTTAAAGATACAATCAATATTTACAGTAATAGGTCATATGTTTTTCTTGTCTTTAATAAATTGAGACTTCATCATATTAACATTGACACAGGGCAATATCACAGCTCACCTTTAGAAGCATGGTCAGGTCTTTCTGAACATTTTAGACCCAGGTTCAAATCACCCTTAATTAGTATTTTCCCAAAACTAGTTCATCTCTGCCTAATGGCCACTGCCCAGGTCTTCAGGCTATGCATGTAACTTCCTCCCTCCTTTAAAGATCTGAGCTGAACTTCCGTCTCCCCGTAATATAAAAACAGTTATGCACGTTATGGAAAAAGCCAATTATGTGGAACCATTTGTACGAAACCAGATCATTTATATGGAAACATTTATATGCCATTTCATAAATTTTCCAGTGTTTGCTCAGTATTTTGAAAGCTTTAGTTATACGGTAGCATCAGTCTGATCTTCAGTTTATTACATTATTTCTAAACTGGATTCTATACAAGCCACTGAGCTTAAATGAAATTTAGAGGAAGCATGTAATACTTTCTCTCAGTAGATTCACATTCAATACCTTTTCTTGTTGTTTTATTATTTAACATTTACTTTTTTAGTACTGCAGATCATGAGAACTTTCCAGGACATCTGAAATAGACATTCATTTGAAAGCTCATTTGATATGCATTTGATTGGATTCACATACCAAAAGTCTGAATTAAAGGGTTTTTTTCCACAGTTTTCTATTGTTTCCCCATTTATTCCTGCTGCTTTTTCACATTAGAGTTAACGTGGCATATTTTTGCACATATGTGAAAGATGCCTGGTTTTCAAACAGAGTCAGGTGTTTAACTACAGATCTAATACCTAACGCCTGCAAGTAACATTTGGAGAGGTTCTCTCTTTGCTGACCTATCCAAGCATGGCAGGATGTTCCTAACTTAGTTAGCACAGTTAGATAGGATGAATATGAGCTGGTGGTGTGAAAGTTAAAAGAAAGTCACCCCAAACTCCACCACCTCCCGGTATCAGAGAAGTGATGGCAGGAAACCCTCTTCCTCCTTCTCAGCGGAGGCGCGAGGGAAGGGTTCTGTGCAGTGGTTGGGGACGGGGATCTCACCCTCGTACGTCCGTATGGCGCCCGCAAATCAATGAAGATACACTGATTTGAATTAAGTGACAGTAGCCCTGTTTTCAAAGATTTTTCAGATTACGGTTTCTTTTATAAAAAGAAGGAACAAACAAACCCACATGAAACACTTACTATAGCAATGGTCCAGACCATATAGCCTTTCAGAATTGCTAACGACATATTTTGAGCCATCATTGCAGTAACATGAGGTGAACAGAATGAATYGAGTGCAGCTGCCAGGGTTCCCTTTGACTTTTTACTAGCTTATTTGCTTCCCTTTGTGTGGGCACATTTTTAACGGTGCAGACAGCTAAATCAATGGCCAGTTAACTATTGATCCCCGGCTGGTTTCACTCGCTCGTTGAGTAGCACACCAAAAGGCTTACAAGAAAGCCTAAAYTTTACATGGATTTTATTAGTGCACTAAGTACCAATAATCCAACAGATACAGTGGAAAGAAGCTGGTAAAAGCGATGCTCGCCGCCTTGTCAAGAGTCCTCCCAAAGCTCTTTGCAGCAGGCACGGCCAGAAACACCAGCTATCTCCTCAACCCAGACTGTGTCTAAACACTGAAGGTTTCACATGGAAAGTACTGCAGAGCAAAAGACATCAGGGTCTTCAAAGAAGCTTATTTTGTCTTAGCTGCCATCAAAAGAATCTGTGTGTTGTTTGATGGCTTTTCAAAGACTCCAATGTGTCAAGACTTAACATCCCGAGATGTTAAATCTCTCTTTCACCCTGATACATCTACTTCACAGTAGTCATTGTACTTTTTTAGACTGAGTGCTGACTACATATTTCATAAATTATCTTCCGTACCCAACCCTACCCGACTTCTACACGACAGCTCAAAATTTATTAGCAACATGTTTTTTCCACAGCGCTGCAGGAGATTCAGCCTCAGCATAATTATGCAACTATTGTACAGCAATAATTAAGCCCAATCCATCAAACATGATAAATATATCTAAAACTAAACCTGCAGCATGCATTTCCTGTATAAGCTTGATTGTCAACAAGTCATGTCAAAAGCCTGTTAACAACAAGGACACTTTCTGAAAAGACACAGTGGTTCTGCACATAAACACAGAAAACACTTATAAGTGCTATTTTGAAGAAAYGCATTTTCCCAATTATTTTCAAAATTATTTTACTGTTATTTGCATAAGTAAATTTAAGTACTTCTGAGCTTTATAATGACCCAAGAAAAGAACTGCCATTAGAAATCCTTTGCCTGGGATCATCTAATCAGAAGAGAGATGTGACTCAGGCACCCAGCCTTACTCTGCCATCACTGATACGCTCTTTGCAGTTACTTCTTAAACAAGACAAAATTTCTTCTACCAAATTTTGTCAAAAAATTGCAAACAAGCAAATTCCTAAAAACCATGACCTATGAAGAGAAAAAGAACAAAAGTATTGTAGGAAATTATTTGTCACAAATACTTGTATTAGCTTCACAATGAAGTATTATTTATAAGTACTGTTTTAATTAAAACCATGAACTTTAAAAAGAGTTCACAGTTTATTATGCCCAGGATTTCTTCTCACTGTGCAAACTATCAGACTGCTGTGCTGTGCTGTGTAAGCTGGACTCAGCTTTCTTTTAATTAAGTTTGTTCATGGACAGCACAGCGTTTGCTAAAGCTAAATATTGCTGGAACCGAATTGTTATTCATCTGTCCAGCACAGAGCTGCTACAGAACCTTCCATCATGCATTTCATCTGCCAATGGTGATTTGATTTGCCCTTCGTCTTGTGTGGCAAATATGGACTTGAGTTGCTATGGTCACTGCCTTCAGAGCATTGTAAAAGATACATGGTACCTCCTTTTATTTCCACAAAATATGATCCTAATCAGAACTATCACAGACTGATATAAAAACCTATTTTTCATACTTCTGCCATTACGAAGTGAGATTTTTAGAACATCTTACTTCTTCATTTTCCTAGAAACAAATTTCCACAGTTTCCAACTTGCACAGTGCACTGCAGCCAAAAGGCAGCTCAACCTCTGCAAAAATCGTTGTGTCACTTTGAAGGTGTTCAGTTGCCTCCATATTCTCTTTCATACTGTTTCAACGACCGCTTTGCTATTTATATTGCTGTTAAGTAAGAATCAATTAATCACCTCAGATTACTTGGAGCCTSTCTATAAAAATTTCTGAAAATGCTACATAACCTCCTAGCCGTGAACCGTAAATTAGAAACTCACCGATGACCTCTGGAAGCAAAAGGCTGATTTGCCAGATGAGCTGCAATCTAAGTCAAACACCTTACCTATTTATTTTGATTTGTCACCAACTGTGTCCTAGTGAACTTAAGACACAGTGTCCTATTGCACGTTAGACAATATTGCATCGAGTATGTTTATTTGCTTTATACTATATTGGGTTAATGACACGCTGATTGATGTATATTTTCCAGRATTTTCTTACCGGTATTTAGACAGGAGTCAAGTCCTTTGCCCCTACACAGAGTCAACGAATCTTGCAATTTAACTCCTACTATTCACATTCTCACTGAATTGTGTTTTACATGATACTGTCCCACAGAAAGGGTGCATTTGTACGTGTGCATGTATATACTTACACAAACAGAGAAAGAAGAGGTCACAAAAGAGATTATTTGCTTTACAAAGGACATAGCATGCAATCAGGCCACAGTATAAACTCCATTATCAATAATGGACGAAAGAAAACTAATCTGAGCTAAAATGCTGTATGCACTAAATCAATACAGTTAAATTAACAGCTTAACTTAAAGTGGTCTTAAAAAAAGATCTTAGAAATATGCACAAAAAACACCCCGTTATCATGGATTCTTGTGATTATTTGGCATATTGAAAAACACAATCCACACAAATACTAAGTATTTAGTAGCACTGCTTACTTCAGTTCTTTAAAAAAGGTCTGCAGTGTCAGTGACACTAATTAGTTGAAATGCAATTTTTTTAATATGTAAAATGTTCAGTGCAAAAACGTCCAATTGTAATAATATCTAAAAAAGAAAATTACAGTTATTTTTGCTCTACTTAAAATCATAATACTCCCAAACACCTGACATAAACACAAAGAGTTTCAAGATAGAATTCAGACAATATAAAACTCTTTCAAGAATTCTACAGTTCTCCTTTGCATAAGCTGAAATTTGGAAAGTTATGATAACAGATCCTGAAAAGCTAGATTTCTGTATGAAGCCATGGAGATTCTAGAGTAAATGGTTAAATTTATTACAGAATTTCTAGATTGCGCTTTTTTAGCCTACATTTATCAAGGTGGCAACTCTAAAGCCATGGTCTCGTGACTCCTGGAGCTGACTGGGCTGTGCTACTTTCTTACCTCAAAGTTTCAAGCAGAATGTCTCTGTTCTCATGACAGTAACACTGGACCAAAAGGATTACAAATGGTAGTGGAAATAAATGGTTTTCTCCCTAAGCTATCTCAGAAAACAATAATACCACTCACTCAGCACAGACAGAATCTGGCATTGTAAAGGACAAACTTGGGTTCCTCAAACAGTAGATTTAAAGCATTTAGATCAACCTATGGATTAACCCCTCCTACGTACTTTGTGGAGACTGTGCCAGATGTTAGAGCAGAGGTTGCACGTTGCTCCTCAAGCTCAGAAAAGGAAGCGATGGGACTTTCTAAATGACARGAGTGTGGCAAAGGGGAGGGCTTTGCTGTCTGATCTTCCAGTGGCCATAGGATGTCACAATGAAGCAGCAGAGGCACAAGTTACAGACGTTTTCATGCACCCGTAACCCGTACTTGGCCAGGGTGGTTTTAGGACTTGCTGTCCACTATTTCTAGCAGCTGTTCTCACTAAGGACAGAGTACTTGCTCTGTCATGGCTTGATCCTTCTCTAACTGAATTCTACAGCAAAATTTTCATTGGCCTTACTTGGCAGTATCAGGATCTGTGCTTCGAAAATATTTTCAAAACTATATTCACATTAATAAAGACACAAAAAAMCAAGTGGATGCATCTCTTCTGATGATGATCACGCATTTATTTTTTGCCTTTAATATTTCCTTTCAAAGCTGCCAGCAAAATGAAGACCACATAGATTTGAAATGCTACATACGCACACGGGGTTAAATTATTATCAATATTGCATCTATCTGTAGATCAATAGGAACTTACGCATTTCTCTTCAGAAGCTTCTCTAGGTTGGGGCTAAGTCAGGAAACTCAGATTTCTTCATGTAAAATTCAAAGCCTTAGCATTTAACTGTCTACACTTGCACTGGAAAAAGATTGTAGCTATTAACGGTAGTAAATTATCAGCACTGGGAAAGCATTAGAAGCTTTAAGAGGACTTTTTGGGACAGTACAATGCTTTTTAATATTTGACCTATTGACCCAAAGGCGAATTCAAGCAGCACACAGATCCCATGTGATTGCTTGTGAAGAAAACTGAACGCTTTCTTTTGTCATGTTTTACGTTACTTCCTATAACCATAAATGAATTCAGAATTTTCTTGTCTAGGAATTCCTGTTGGAATAAAGGTTGAGGTCTACTTAGCTTGAGTCCATACAAACTGCTAGAGAACAGTTATTCATCTTGATGCACATGCCAGAAATGGAAACGTACGAGTCCTTGAGGATGCATCAATTTTCAGGGAGTCTGGATTCTTTTAACTACTACAGAAACTTAAGAAAAAATCTACATAGATACTGCTTAAGGAAAACAAAATCCACCATAAAACACAGCCTTGACAGTTTTATTTTGAGAAATCTGTATTTAACACAGACAAAAATACCATTCCCATTTAAGATCAGGCACAACCCGCAAAACGTACACTGCAGAAATACTTATACTTTTCCTAAATACATCAGATATAAAAAGGCTACCAAGTCATGTTTCGAATGTGACAAGTGATGGTTATTGCTCAGAAGCAGGACAGACACAGCAATACCACATTTTCCCTGTATGTGGAATTCCTGGTGCTGAGTCCGCAAGTCCCAGCGGAGGGTTAGCAAAAAGGCCTCGAAATACTCAATTTCCACCCGCACAGATGAAAATGAGGAAATATTATTAGTAAGTGAAGAAACTGAAACTTTGTTTTATTTAAAAAATAAAATATTAAAATAGAACAAAAAGGCAGGGTTGAACTGCTGTGATTATCCCTGCTGAACCCCCTTGCACAGAGCAGCTGAGCTGCCTGCGCTCTCCTCAGYGTCCATCAGAGCAACTCTTGCTCTGTGTGGTGAGATTGCCCTGGTAAATGAAGTTGAGATTAGGAGMCAACGGCAGGAAAGCAAGGGAAAAAGGTTAATGATGGGGCCAAAATCCTGCCCCTTTGCCAAATCAAGCAGGCATGGTCCCATGCTCTCCAGGCTGCAGCCTCAGCAGCGCTGGCCCTGTGTTGTGGTTTAACCTCAGCCAGTAACTAAGCCCCACACAGCCTCTTGCTCACTCCCCCCCKCCCCAGTGGGATGGGGAAGAGAAGCGGAAGAGTAAAAGTGAGAAAACTCATGGGTTGAGATAAAGACAGTTGAATAGGTAAAGAAAAAGCCGCACACGCAAGCAAAACAAAACAAGAAATTCATTCACTGCTTCCCATCGGCAGGCAGGTGTTGAGCCATCYCCAGGAMAGCAGGGCTCCAYCACGCTTTACGGTTTCTAGGGAAGACAAGCGCCATCACTCCGAACGTCCCCCCCATTCCTCCTTCTTCCCCCAGCTTTATATGCTGAGCATGACGTCATATGGTATGGAATATCCCTTTGGTCAGTTGGGGTCAGCTGTCCCGGCTGTGTCCCCTCCCAGCTCCTTGTGCACCTCCAGCCTACTTGCTGGTGGGGTGGTGTGAGAAGCAGAAAAGGCCTTGGCTCTGTGTAAGCACTGCTCAGCAATAACTAAAACATCCCTGAGTTATCAACACTGTTTCCAGCACGAATCCAAACCATAGCCCCATACTAGCTACTATGAAGAAAATTAACTCTACCCCAGCCAAAACCAGCACACTCTGTCCCACCACGTTTTTGCCGACAGAGAAGTCCACTGCCCCACAACTGCAGTCAATGTCAAAAAGCAGAGCCCAGACAGCTGGAAACCTGCAGGGAGGACTGGGAGGTGTGTGACCACCTCCCTTCCTGCTCTGGTCTCGGCTAACCTGAGGAGCAGCAGAGGCCACAACTAATGAATGAGAAAAGCACAGCAGTGACATGAGGCGAGTGTGGTGGGTTGACTCTGGCTGCCCACCAAAGCCACTCTATCACTACCCCTCCTCAGTTGGACACGGGGAGAAAAATACAATGAAAGGCTCATAGGTCGAGATAAGGACAGGGAGATCACTCAGCAATTACCTTCACGGGCAAAACAGACTCAGCTCGGGGTAATTAGTTTATTACCAATCAGATCAGAGTAAGGTAATGAGAAATAAAACCAAATCTTAAAACACCTTCCCCCCACACCTCCCTCTTCCCCAGCTCAACTTCACTCCTGATTTCTCTACCTCGTTCCCCCGAGTGGCACAGGAGGACGAGGAATGGGGGTTGCGGTCAGTTCATCAGATGTTGTCTCTGCCGCTCCTTCCCCCTCACACGCTTCCCCTGCTTCAGTGTGGGGTCCCTCCCATGGGAGATATTCCTCCATGAACTTCTCCATCGTGAGTCCTTCCCACGGGCTGCAGTTCCTCACAAACTGCTCCAGTGTGGGTCCCTTCCACGGGGTGCAGTCCTTCAGGAACAGACTGCTCCAGCGTGGGCCAGCAAACCTGCTCCAGTGTGGGCTCCTCTCTCTCCACGGGACCACAGGTCCTGYCAGAAGTCCGCTCCAGCACGGGCTCTCTACAGGGTCACAGTCTCCTTTGGGCACCCACCTGCTCTGGTGTGGGGTCCTCCACGGGCTGCAGGTGGATATCTGCTCCACCGTTAACCTCCATGGGCTGCCGGGGGACAGCCTGSCTCACCATGGTCTTCAYCAGGGGCTGCAGGGGTAGCTCTGCTCCAGCACCTGGAGCACCTCCTCCCCCTCCTTGGTGTCTGCAGAGTTGTTCCTCTCACATATTCTCACTCCTCTCTCCAGCTGCTTTTTCAAAGCCGTTTTTTCCCCTTCTTAAATATCTTATCCCAGAGGTGCTACCAACCGTCACTGATGGGCTCAGTTTTGGTCAGTGGCGGGTCCATCTTGGAGCCAGCTGGCATTGGCTCTATTGGACATGGGGGAAGCTTCTAGCAGCTTCTCACAGAAGCCACTCCTGTAGCCCTCCCCTCCACCGCTACCAAAACCTTGCCAGACAAACCCTGTACAGTGAGGGAAATCAATAACCCATGGTGGCCATTGGACAAGCAGAAGAGGAGACACCACACCAGTCTCCAGATGGAAAACATAAGGAAGAGGGGTCAGGCATCTGTCATTCTTCACAGCCCTTTCAAGAGAGGGAGACAAGCAAAGCGTCAAAGGTTCCATTCCCTGACACAAAAAACCCAGCACCACTGGGGAAGAAAGCATTATTTAAGGGTATATTATGCTTTGTGTAGACAGAAAATTGGGATGTGAGTGACCCAATGCATCAGCTAGAGGTTTAGGGAAAGCCAGAGGAGAGTAGTAGACTCTCCTACATCTGTACAATATTGGGGGGATAAACAAGGATAGAGGGGCCAGTAAGAGAAATGTGGTTCTTCTTTTGGCAGTTGATGAAAGCAGAGAGTAGAGGGAATTTTATTGTGCTTTGTCATCTACAAAGAACATAGTCTCTCCACAAGATGTGGGGCAGAGAACAAAAAATGAGTCTATGAACTCTCTTACTTCCCAAAACCAAGGAAAAGAGTTTTCCTACAAACCTTTTCATTAGTTCTTTCTGCCTTTCATATCAGCTAGAAGAGTGCAGTTTTCTGAGCAGTGAATGATGACTCAAGTTTTTCAAGCCAACGAATGTTTCCAGTTGCATATTCACATAGGAAAGACAAAGTCACGATTTTCTGCAGAAGGAAGCAGAAAACCACTCAGAAATTAGAATAGGTATAGCAAGGTGGACAACATGGCCAGTTCTGTCCACYTACTAAGGATCAAGACAGAGCTATAAAGCAAATTTTGTTGAGTCTTGAGGAGCCATAACCTGGTCCTACTGTGGAAAGAAAACTCACAAAACTGATGTGAAAGGGCACATGTGCTGTTCTTGTGGCAGAAATTAAGAGCTTTGAGAAGACCAATAAGCAAAGATGTCTGACATTTGAAATGAAAGAACAGATGCAGTTGTCCTGTACAGGAATGGCACAAGACGATATAAGAGAACAGTATAGTAGAGACTGAAGGAAACTGCAAGTTGAAATTCAAGATAGAGCACAATGCTTGAACCCAAGTACACATGACCAGTCCCTGTGAGGAGAAGGAAAGGAAGAAGGAAATGTTCATTCTGTTTCCAGAAGTCTGGACTTGGTCGCCCTGCCTAGCACACAACTGGCTGTGACTGCTCGCGTGTCAATGATTTGCTGTGTTGTACTAAGCTGGCCTGTGAGAAAATGCACTAGCATTCCAATATTGAGCTCTCCGACGCTCGTGCTTATCTGTTCTTCTTWTGTCTATACCGTATTTCAGCTATAGCTAATGTATCTATGTATATGCGTGTGCCCGTGTGTGTGTATATGCATGGGAATGATGCGTTTAAGTACATAAGTACTGCTCTATATTACATAAGTAACAACAAAATATATTATACACACAGAAGTGCATTCCAGTTTAAGCATGCTTTCAATTTTGAAGATCTGGGTAAACAGATGTCTATGTGTAAAGACATACAAGACTATACCCAGACTTCCAAAAAAGGAGGCACATTTGCAATTATGCATACATATGTGTGAGTGACTGTGTATACAAAGGAAGTATCCCCATACATTGTCACTTAATGTGCTTAGCTGGTGGTATGCTTGTGTGTGATTAAATATATCTGCATGTAATCATATTTTACATTTATTTGTATATGTGTATAAACCGTTCATATAAAAAGTGATGGCCGTATCAGTCCAACAAATGAAGGATGTTATTATCCTCTTTCTCACTTATAAATCATAAGCAACTCTAAGAACTTACTGCAGTAATAAAACTGTGAGGCAAGATACAAAGGCACTCCTTGAGTCCCAGACTGGAAAGGAATTACAAAGGCGGCATTTTGGATGTGGTGGATGGTTGGAAATTAAAAGCAAAGGAGAATCTGCAAGCAGGGTGTAGAGGGAGTGGTGTGGCTCTCCTCCTAGGATGCTGAAAGCTGGACCTGACTCTTGGGTTGGTCCTTAAATCATAGAATCATAGAACAGTTTGGCCTTTAAAGGCCATCTAGTCCAACCCCCCTGCCGTCAGCAAGGACATCTTCAACTAGATCAGGTTGCTCAGAGCTCMGTCCAATCTGACCTTGAATGTTTCCAGGGATGGGGCATCTACCACCTCTCTGGGCAACCTGTTCCAGTGTTTCACCACCCTCATTGTAAAAAAATTTCTTCCTTATATCCAGTCTAAATCTACCCTCTTTTAGTTTAAAAMCACTCCCCCTTGTCCTGTCGCAACAGGCTCCGCTAAAAAGTCTGCCGCCATCTTTCTTATAAGCGCCCTTTAAGTACTGAAAGGCCGCAATAAGGTCTCCCCGAAGCCTTCTCKTCTCCAGGYTGAACAACCCCAGCACTCTCAGCTTTTCTTCCTAGGGGAGGTGTTCCATCCCCCTGATCATTTTTTGTGGCCCTCCTCTGGACCCGCTCCAACAGGTCCATGTCTTTCCTGTGCTGAGGACCCCAGAGCTGGACACAGTACTCCATGTGGGGTCTCACCAGAGCAGAGTAGAGGGGCAGAATCACCTCCCTCGACCTGCTGGCCACGCTTCTTTTAATGCAGCCCAGGATACRGCTGGCCTTCTGGGCTGCGAGCGTGCATTGTCGGCTCATGTCCAGCTCCTCATCCACCAGTACCCCCAAGTCCTTCTYGGCAGGGCTGCTCTCAATTCCTTCATCCCCCAGCCTGTACTGATACCAGGGGTTGCCCCAAACCAGGTGCAGGACCTTGCACTTGGCCTTGTTGAATCTCATGAGGTTCACATGGGCCCACTTCTCGAGCTTGTCCAGGTCCCTCTGGATGRCATCCCGTCCCTCAGGCGTGTCGACCACACCACTCAGCTTGAGGTCATCTGCAAACTTGCTAAGGGTGCACTCGATCCCACTAAGTCATTGATGAAGATACAGTACCGATCCCAATACGGACCCCTGTGGGACACCACTCKTCACCGATCTCCATCTGAACATTGAGCCATTGACCACTACCCTCTGGATGCGTCCATCCAACCAATTCCTCACCCACCGGACAGCCCACCCATCGAATCCGTACCTCTCCAGTTTAGAGAGAAGGATGTTGTGGGGGACCTGATGATCTGAGTCATTTTGCTCCGGCTTTAGAATCTTTTTTATAACTGAAAAGACAGCGTTAAAGAAAGGAACTTGAACTACTGAACACTTTAGACTTCTGGATTACCTCTCCCAGGTGCTGTATTTGCAACTTGTTTTCAAACCAGTTTTAGTGAAAAGAAAAGCCGAACATCTTAAACTCTCAGCTATCTAATATTGCACCACTAGGACAAAGAACTAGAAAGAGAGAGCGGCACTTTATCACATAAATTAGGAGTGTTTTATCAGAGGCACACTCCTTATGCCAGTGCTTATCCTTGCTGATAGTGGTATCAGCAGTTGAATGAAAACTGGCAGAAAATCACCCAATACTTGGGAAACAACTTCAACCATTTTTTGAGGAGGTAAAATGCAGTTGTTCCTAAAGGAGGTAGGACTGAAAGGTACCATGTACACCACCTTTAAGTGGATGCCTATGAAATTCCAGAGTTTGCTTGTGAAGTTCCCATCATGACTGTAGCAATTCCTGGTGGCTCATGGTAAAACACATACAGCTGTGGACGTGTGTGTGTTTTTCACAAGCCATGTAAACGCTTTAAACCTAAGGGACCAAACTTGATAGCTTACAGTCCTGAGAAATTTGTGCTCAGCTCAACTTTGCTCAACAGACCAAGCTAATGTTACAAGTATTCTTTGGGCACAACCCCCCCCAGAAAAAAMCCCTATGTTCTAAACATGGAAGCTGGTCGTATCTACACAAAATCCCTTAAAAACTCTCAGGTTCCCCAAGAGAAAAATAAATATCCACTGGACCCCACTGAGTAATGTCTCAGCCTGATGTTGACTCAGTTGTGGATCTGCAGATCAGTGACTCTCACAGACGGACGCGCATCCAGCAGCCTCAGGATGGGATGTGACATTCAGAGGCTTCCCAGCCTTACCCCGTCAGGGAGGGGATGAGGCTGGCTCCACTGAGAAAAGCATCAACAGCCTCTGCAGCTTGTTTGCTTTTTAAGGGAAATAGTTTCAAGTTACATGACCCTATTTTTATAGCTCAATCAACTTAACCTGCTAGGCTGCCTTTCACAGGTTTTTGAGATATTACACTGTTTCGAAAGATCAAGCAATTCCCAGAAAAAGTGAAAAGTTAAGGAGTAGAGCCGTTTGCATTTATTCTGCTATTAATTTTAAGACATAAAATAATAATATTTAAAGAGTTCAAAATAGTGAAGTGTGGGGAGAATATTTTGAGGAAGCCAACCAAATCAGAAGGTCATGCAGTGAAACAGGAAGAAAAAACAATACACAACCAGCCTCTGTCACTTGAGATACACATAGAAAATTGTACTGCACTGTCCCAATGTTGCTGATCCCCACGTAAGTAAAAAATTTCCCCCCTTTTCAATTCTGCTAAACCTGCCACCCATTGTATAAGCTCCAAAATTAACATGAAGAAAAAGAAATACTATTCAGAGACAAAGCACACTTGAAACCAAGGCCTGACTACTTTGGGACAATTAAAGCACAGCCTGGGTATATTAATCACAGTCTTCTGGCCCAGTTCCAAGTTGGGCAATTACAATCTGCCTACCTCAAATTCTCCCCAGAGTTTAAAACGCAAGAGTTATTTGTGATTTCCTTCCTATAAAAAGTGTTGTTTAGTGCAGCCAGTAAAGACTGGTTTCATTCAAGTGATGGGTGAATGACCCACATTGACTATAGAAAATGTGTAAAAGCACTTTGGRATCCTTCAGGAAGAAGGACACTTATTACATGGTCATTTTACAGTGCTTTTATTATTCTAGGAGGAAGTACTCCTATCTAGATGTTTCTTCACATGCTTCTTAGTAACTGAGTAGTTCAGAGTTTGGACTTGTTTTTCTAAAAATTAAATTAGGTTAGGCTATTTYTTCTGTAAATTTAAGATGATAGATTTGAAATGCAAGCACTGTATCACAAAGACAGTTTAGGAAAACATACACAACTTCTTCTACTTTAAAAACTATTCAGATCATTTTTTGAGCCAAAAAAGATTAATGATTTATTATGGGGCTCATTAATCAAAAATTGTGTGTGCATGTTTTTTAAAGGACCAATTCCACTGTTCAAGTCAATTAGGTCCTCTAAAGCTATTAGATCGGGAAGCAGCCGCAATATTACCAAGACTTCCTGCAATATTGTTGAGACTTCCCCGAGTGTATTTAGAGTATAAAATAAATGCTATTATTCAGGAGATACTGAATTGCTAAGCTTCTTAAATTTGTACAATTGGGAACTTGAAGTACATTAAAATGCTGAAACTCATTAAGAGCCCTTTTCACAGCTGCGAAATCGTTGGCATTCACAGCACCGTGCAGAACAATAAAACACTCCCCACACCTTTGAACAGGGCGACTTCCGTTCCTCCAGCTCCGCTTTAATGAATCACTGAGGCAGAACTGGTATCTAACCTCTCTGTCAACCTCCTCCATTGAAAGGGAGAAACAAAAAGCCACAACAACGCTAATATTCTGAACAGAAAAGCAAAATGTATGAGCATACTGTATTAACCCTCCCCCAACACAAAACCCTCAGCTATCGCTGCTACTTTGTTAGAATATAATTCAATTTTCTCCAACAACACCAAACAAAATACCTTCAGAGGCAGAAAACAATCCATGTTTTTCTCCCAAGCCACCCAGCAAACTATGCCCAAGTAGACTTTGTTTCCTTGGGTGTCATTTTYCTGGACCCAAAGCACAGGACTCAGCGCTTTGGTGGGTGTTTTCGCTAACGCTAGTTGCATACGGTCACTTCGCAYGCCGAAAATGTCCTCCTGCCCTGCTCACTGAGGGGCTGGATTTTGTGTCTGCAAAGTGGCACCACAAAAAACAACCTGAGTCCCAAGCAAACCCGTGGATGTCCCATAGGTGTTTCCTACACATCCTCCAGCAGACGCACGGTGCTGGTCCTGACAGTCATAAGACAGCACCTTTCCAAGATTCAGCAAAATTACATCTTTCTCCGACTGCATCAGGATAACCAGTGCTCAACCCGTCTCAGCTAGAAGCCAGCCACTTTGCATACCAAGCGATCGCAAAGGGCACTTAAAAACAATCCTTCTCTTTGATCCGGTAACAGCATGTTCTGCCTCCTCCTCAGTCAGGAGGGTCACAACTGCAATCTAATATCTACAGGTCTCACCAACCCCAGGGCAAAGAAGCCCAAGTCTTATCAACACTAGTGTACATCAGTCTGATTTCTCCAGCTGAAGGATTTGTTTCTAAGTAAATTTCCACTGGGCCACCTACCATGCTTCCTTTGGTATTTGAAAAACAGAAGAAAAAAAATCCAGTAACTGACCAAAAATTAAGTGTGAGTAAGAACTATGGGAATAGCGACTACTCTAGAGATTTCACAAGATTCATCATCATAAGCTTGGTGCTGGACAAAACTGAAAGAAACAGTCTTGGGACTATTATTTAGCTTGTTAAATTCTAGTGCAAGCTCTATCTGTTTATTCCAAACTATTCCCCAAAGCAATGAGTGGATTGTCTCCCTGAGAGGGGGAAATTGTTCCCTCTCCTCCTCCAAACATTTTTGAGAGGAATGGAGGGAAGTGTAATGCCAAACTGGTGAAGAAGATTATGTATTTCAGAAGTGGGTTTGAAAGATTCAAAAACAGATATTCACATTAAAGATTACAGAATTAATTACAGAAAAAAAGGGGGTGGGGTTCTGCGTGGGTGTTCCCATCTACATCAAACAAACTCAAAGAAAGCAACATTATGAGGGAAGATTAGAGTACGACAAAAACAAGGCATGTGGTTAAAGCAAAAGATGCTTTGATAGTGTACAAACTGAGGTGGTTTTGTTACAGGCAACGAAAAATGTAGCTTCCAGAGCTTAGCTGATGAGTACTACTCAAGCCCTATGGTTCTGGACAAAACACAGTATGATTGCTCTTGAAATCCAACTATTTTGGCACACGATTCTGACTCCATATTTTCAGTTGGGAATACCCAACCCATGCCAAGTGAGGAGAGCAGGAGAACCTGCCTGCTGACCGACACAGGAGCGCACACGCGTGCGCACCCACACCCCCCCCCCCATGATCACATTCCTCTGTTGCTCCCCAGCCACAGAGAGAGGCTTGGGAGCAGCCGCCGCTGGTGCGTGGCCATCGGTAGCATAGGCAAAGGAAGTGTCTGCCTCTGTGTCAAACCCTGCAAGTGACACAGCAAATCCCAACTTTCCCCCTGAAAACAGGCCCAGTAAGAAAAGGGCTGTACCAGTTTTAGCTGGCCAGTTGTTTAGGGTTTGGAACTGATTGATACTTGCATGGAGACAACAAAAAGAAGACGGAAGGGAGCCCTCCAAGCTTTCCAGCACATAACTGTGTTAGAAGGTTTTGCCATTTGACCAGGAAAACAGTCCCCAGAAGAAAAAGAAACACTTTTAACAGCATTTCATCTTTTAAGTGTTTTGGGTTCCCTACCTGAAACCATCTTACTCCTTCTATCAAATCATTTCATTACAACAAACTAGGGTACCCAAGCTGACAGCTTTAAGACATAAATAAGAGGGGACGCGACAAGAGGTTTTCAGGGAACGGATCACTGTTGAATTCAACCCCCTTGCCAAGTCCAACAGAGCTCAACTCCTACCTTCAAGTCATGCTGTAAAAGCTCTCTTTTACAGACAACTCAGGGCTTTCCTCGTCCTATAATTTAAAGTGAGTGAACTTCTGCCATCTTGCATTTTGTGAACACTTTAAATTGAACGATCACTTTCTAACACAATCTTAGAAACAATCTGAATTTATCTAACCTAAGCTTTTGTTCTCTTGGAAAATAACACAACAGTGCTTATGTGCAAGCAGTGCAACTAAGCATCTCCCTTCTGTGTGATCGAGTACGCACAGGTATGGTAATCTTATTTATTCTAGAGAATGGGACAGTATTTTTACACAATAAGTACCCTTCTGAAGAGAAGATTTGGCTTGCAGAGATTTTCTCAGGATCTTTTAAAAATACTGTCCTGGTTTCAGCTAAGGTAGAGTTAATTTTCTTCCTATTAGCTGGTGTAGTGCTGTGTTTTGGATTTAGCAGGAGAATAACGTTGATAACACACTGATGTTTTAGTTGTTGCTAAGTAATGTTTACACTAGTCAAGGACATTTCAGCTTCCCATGCTCTGCCAGGTGGACAATAAGCTGGGAGGGAGCATAGCCAGGACAACTGACCCAACTGACCAAGGGATATTCCATACCATATGACGTCATGCTCAGTACATATACTGGGGGTTGGTGGAGGAGGGGGATCGCTGCTTGGGCATTGTTTGGTGGGTGGTGAGGAATAGCATTGTGCATCACTCATTTTGTATATTCTACCATTATTATTATTATTATTATTATTGTTATTATCTTCTCTTCCTTTTCTGTTCTACTAAATTGTCTTTATCTCAATCCACGAATTTTACTTTTTTTTCCCAATTCTCTCCCCCATCCCACTGTGGTGGGGGGACTGAGCAAGAGGCTGTGTGGTGTTTGGCTGCCTGCTGGGTTAAACTACAATAAATGCAAATTAAAACTATKTTGCACCCCAAATCATTGCATTAAAAATTGTATCACTGCAGTTGAATAATACTGGGCATTTTGCGCTGAAGGCACATGGTTGCACTTAAAGCTACTTGCTAATGACTGAACTGCACACAAAGGCAGAGGTATGTGCTCAGATGCCTGCATGCCCACACCACGGAGGTTTGGATGGGTACTATGCACCTGGCTTTGTGCAGCCTGGCTCTCCAAGGAAAGGGAAAAAGAGACTTCCCTGATTTTAAACACAGTGCCTTTGAGCATAAAGTATTTTCTATTTTTCAAACTGACTTTTAAGAACAGTTTGAATTATTCACTTTATTCATTAATTATGCTTTGGCCACTAATGTGGACTGTGCTTTCCAAAAAGAAAAAAGGAAACCTCAATACTTTATAGGTGGTGTCCAGGCTGTGCACTGTGGAAAGAAAAGCATTTACTGAAGTTTAAGGCTCACAACAGAAATATGAATATTTCTGTGCAGTGTTTGGGGTATCTGGCTAAAGTGAATACTAGTGTAGGAGAGCAAGCCCCTCTGGACATGCAGGAGACGACAGCCCTTTCACCTTCCCTCGTTGCACTGGGACACAGTGGCAGAAAGGAGAGTTGGGAGTAGGCACCTCATCGCATATAGTTACCCTGCAGCATAAGCGAGAGACATTTAAGAGCTGTTTTAGCTTAAGCTTTTGTCATAGGGGAACTCAATTATCCTAATCCAAAACTGCTCTGCATTAGCACCTGCACCTGGTGCTAAAGTCCCTGTGAACAGGAAAAGAGGACTGCATGGATTGCAGACCCCAGCCAGAGGACTGTGTCCAATTTTGAAAGCTTTTTCTTTGCTCTGCCTATGCTTAAATATAAGCACAGGATGTAAATGAGAGGAAGGAGTTGTTCTAAACGATTGGACTAAATTTAACTTTGCTATCTAAAGTCAGCCCAATAATTTTTGGCTAAGAGTTTGGGTTTTTTGCTTTCACTCCTAAGCAAGTTCCAGCTTGATCCTAGAAGACACTTGTAGCACCTGAAAGTGGTACTGTCCCTTCAGATCTCATCCTCAGACAGGTCTCAATACTATCCCCTGCAATCCCCTGTGGTTTTGAGCATCTGGCCTTTCCTTGCCAGATGACGTTAAAGGTATAAGTGGAAAGCTCAGTTCAGGCTCATTTTCAGAAGCAACCCCTGATGTGTAGATATGGCCTTGAAAAGTATATGCAACACTAGAACCTGTATGTCTAAAACAGACAGTGAGCAGAAAACAAAAAAGCAAATGAACCCAGGAAAAAAAAAAAAGACGAATATCTAAATGGATTTTCATTTCAGTCGTTTCAAGTATATAAATCAGTGATGTCTTAATCAGCTGACCATTTTGCTGATCTAAATTACACTAGCTGCTTGAAAACCTCTACTGCCAACAGGACCAAAATTAAGCTGCAAAGGAGTACCTTTCCTAACCTTTTGCTCTAAATACTGTATGCATAAGTAAATCTGGAAATGAAAGACTTCTTACATTTTTGATACAAAGTAGCTAAGCTTCGGTCCAACTTCACTGGAGCAGTTTGTCAATTACCCAAGTTTGAAGGGACAATAAAAACCAAATGAAGAGTAAATATTAACTTGGCCAAGCAGGTTCAACACCAAATTATGCTGAGTGGGATGGGTTATGTACAAGCTGAAGCACAATACTTGTTTGTAAATCGCAGGATGAAATTCTATAGAAACAATAAAAAAGTGCACATCACTAATCTCATAAGCTCCTGAAGAATACCTAAAAGTCAGGAACATTCTTAACCACCATCGGGAAAGCATGTACCACATGCTGTTTTGATTTACTTTTGAAAATATAGCCCTCTGTTTTGGGGTTGGGGTTTGGATTTTGGCTCTTTTATGCTTGTGCCCACTGCATTATAAAGAAATATTTTTTATTTTTCCATTTTTTAACACTGTCAAACTTCTAGCTATACTTGGGCTACTGGACTCCCATGTTCACATGGTTTTAACGAAATTCTCCAGTTCGCCAACACAAAGAGGACCGAACTTAGTTGAAATCTTCTTATGAAAACATGTTCAAAGCTAGGAAAGATTTCTGTTCCTAGCAAGCTGAACAGAATTCGCAAGTTAGAGTTTAAGCACAGTTCAAACCCTCTGAGAACTACTACAGGACCACTTTCTTTCTGAAGATACATAAATAGTTAATAGAGGAGCTAACAGTAAATGATGCTTAAAATGCGGATCTTAATTCATGAACTTTATGAGAACAATAAAATATAGTGATGGGCTTTTCTAATGGCTTCCACAGTTCAGCCATCATCTCTTAATGGGTAGGACCTCAGGCTTTATAGTAAGCATAAAAAGGCAGCATTTGCCATCCTGGGTGAGGCTGCTGGTCCACCTAACCTGGAGGTTGCACCCCTTTAGGCTCAGTTTTGTAATCACAACGCAAGAGCAACAGCAACTTTTACTAACACAACAGTGGAGTTTACTCATATATAAGGGAAAATGAAAATATGAGAGTCATCGCTGCTWATGTAGTACATAGAAAATAGCCTAAATTAACTTACATTTCAGACCTAAAGTTTCTTCAGGAATGCTCCTTGTTTGCCATTCAAATGGAAGGCTGGGTTAGGAACTTCCAAGGCCGTACGTACAYCGTGACACTGGGTCCTGCTGGCCCCTGTCTTGCCCAGCATGGCAGTGGCAATGGAAATCCACCGCCCCCTCTTTGGAGACCCCAGGACAATACCATGACTTCTGCCGCATGGAGGAACGGCAAAATGTTTTCAGCAAAGCGTGTCTTTTAAGTTGACATCATCCTTCCAGAACATGTCTAATACAGCCACTAAAACTGCAACCTACATATGGTCTAGATTAAAACTAACAAACAAACAAACCAGCCCTTAAATTATGAGGCCTTCCAGAAGCAAGGAGCCAAAAGCACAATAATTGCTTTATACTGTACTGCAGGGACCGACAGCGGAGCCGGCCGCGAGCGCAGCGCCGCAGCGTGCCCAGCAGCGCCCGGGACGGAGACGGCTCGCCGCACGACGGCGTAACGCCCGCTCCCAGGGCAGAGGGGCTGCCTGCCGGGCGGCTCCCCGCCACGCTGCCAGGCACCCCGGAGAGCATCTGCACCAAACAAAGAAGAGAAAAACGTAACACAAACCGCAGAAAAACCCTCCGTGTAACTGTGCAACAGGCTTCGGACCCCAGCCCTGGGGAGCAAAGAGCTCCAGGATGGTTCGGTATTAATGACAAAAATGAAGAAATTAAATTTGTGCAGCTTCCTACATTTAGTAAAGGAAATTATGCATTTCCCACAAAGCCTAATGCCAGCTCCACAGGGATTATATTACTATTTATTGTTTTGTTTGCTCAAATAAAACACCTGTCGAGGTCAGCTATTCGAAGAATTTTTAATATACCAGCCTTACACTACGGAGAGTAAGAAATGTTTATAGAGGCACTCCTGGTAAGATTGTTGGCTTTTTTTCCCCCCAGGTAGGTGCATAATGATTTAATAACAGAAACAGCATGCCCACAAACCTCTGAACCTCAGATTTAAATAAAAACTAATATATCTGAAATCTGGGTATCAGTCTCCGCAGCTCCTTCAGCTTTCCCTGTTATGAAATGAGGCGTAACCCTAGGATACGGCATCCTTCTTTTATAAAGTCCCGTCTTAAAGTGTCAGGAGTCAAGGAATTAAAAACAAAAGCGGCATAAATCGCTGTCAATCATTAAAGTCTTTGATCTGCTCTTTGCTTCAGAAGGCATTATGCCTCCTAAATGGAGGGATCAATCACCGTACGCCGGACCTGCTGCTAGGCCCTCTTGCGCCGCGCCGCCCGCGCGGAGGGCAGCTCCTCACGGCGCGTTCCAGCTCGCCTTTCAGACAAACCATCGGGCAAAAACACGCCAGCAGGAAAACAAAACAACACGACACAAACCCCTTTGTGCAGCTACATGACATGACTACATCCCAGTTTTGGCATTTTTTTTAGGCTTTTCTATTAAATGCCAGCTCGCTTCGGCCTGTTTTTCTCGATCCRGAACATCCTCACCAGGTGTTCCACCATCACCATTCCTCACTCGCAAACAGGATTATTTTTTTTTTTTAAAAAGGAAAAAATGTTTATGTTTTCACTCATTCATAACCCTATGAAACATTATGTTGACCTGCCTTAACCTGTTTGCTGCTTTTTTACAGTGACTAAACAGGTTGCGTAAGTAAAGGGAGAGAAATTTATTTACCTCTTCTTCCTCAACTACAAAACCTCCCAAAATGTGGCACATTTCTCGCTAAGAAGAACGTACAGGTAAAAGAAAAGAAAAAAAAAATCAAAAGAGAGATGAACTTTCTCACTGAAATGTGTCACAGTTATTTTGGTATAACAGATACGTACGCTGACTTAGAAAGCCACGGTTCAACCCAGCCGGGCCCTGCTGTCCTGCGGGGATGGATCCTACAAGAAGGCTCCAGAGGAAAGCAGCCGCAATGCTCTGTGCCTGCCCAGGAGGAGATGCAATGCACTCCAAGAAAAGACGGCAGGATTAGGCCCTTAATTACAATGCTGGCTACTGATAGAGTTGCACAGATTTGGTGAAAAAAAAAGGATTGTAACGACAGCAAATGGGATCAACTGCTGGCCAAGAGACAGTATGAACAGAATACCTGTTTAATAGGGGTGTACTTGGCCTGTGACAAGAGTTAAATAGTTTTTCATCCTAATTCAAACAGGTTTGTCACTTTAAGGCTGCTATTCCTCACGTCTCCCATGGCTGAATTCTGTTGCCCTTCCCCAGTTTGAGGAGTACTCTTCTCCATAAGCACTCCCTTTAATTTCAGATTATGGCAATCATGGGCACAATCTGGTCTTTATAAACAGGGAGTTGAAGAAAAAACAAATGTCAAACGGAGATAAAAGTAGCATTGTACTTTTAATTATCAAAGTATTTTATTTCATTTAAAGGAACAGATTTGCTGGTCTTTTCCAGCTGCCTTGCATCATCACAGCAATGCAAAGCATTGCAAATCCAGTTCAGTCAAATGGTTACAGTGAGTTAGCAGCTGCTTTACATCACTGGAGCTGCATAAAGCAGCAAGCGTTTCAACCTAACCCACACTCTTTCAAGGCACTTTTCTTTAAAAAAAAAAGTTTTTCTTCTCCATCAGTGACTGCTGCTTAACTGAGACAGCACAGCCATCTAGCTAAGAGGAATAAAAGATACCAGAAAAAATCTCTGCAAACAATTTTGAGGTAGAACTTGCTCCCTTTACTCTGCTTTGGCTAGCAAGAACATTTCAGTCTCCTCAGTGCCACTGATGGGAGAAAACTGTTTAAACTAATATGCCTCATTTTCAAACCTGATTTTAGACAGTTCCCAATACAATGCTTCAACACAAGTTAAAAGAGCAGATTCACTGTTACTTAGGGCTCGGAGCACAGTCAAATCAATACACAAAGATAAAGACAGATAAGCACTTTGGGCAGATATGAAATAGGAAGAAAAATGCCGCTCCCAAAACCCTCCTGCTTAGCTAATGCAGTGGAAGTGGAAGTGTGGTATCTTCCACAAGGTGACTGCAATGCTTCTTTCACTTGCTTTCAGTCTCATGTCCATTCAAGGCTCTCTCTGTTCATGCATTGCACTGTAGCACGATTAGCTGAGCAATTAACTATGCCCTATGTTGTTCTTTTTTCACCTAATTATTGCTTCATTTCTCAATTGGATGGAACAATTGCTCCTGTTCGGCTAAGCTCTTAGGAACCACAACTACTAATTTCCCAGATTTTTCTTCTAGTGGAAGACAATCTGCAGCTCAGAGCGAGCATTTTCTTCTCTCTGAATGCCAGAGAGAACAGGGGAATAGCTGCATGGGAATGGTCTCCCTCATCAACGTGTGCTCCACTCCATGTGCTCATTCACTTTCAGTTGTCTTCTTTTTGGAAGATGACTAGAAAAACAAAAGTAGACTTCATTCCCATCTCCTGTCAGTAAAYAGTGGCTGTTTTATCCTAGTTTCTAGGGAAATGAGGCAAACATGCTGTTTGTCTGTGTTCATAATTTCTTAACATAATGGCAGCTTACTGCCAAACCCAACAGAAAGCTAAGGTTTTCAAAGATAAACTATAGCTCTACATGTCTTTTGCCGTAAAGGGAGATGAGAGACCAAGCAAGTTCCCCCAGCTGTAAGAAAAAAAGTAGCATGTGTTCACATTTTGTTAGACAGCAGAGTATCCACGTAGGAGAAACGCCTTATAAATGCCTTCATCGTGAAAAAGATTCGCTCAGATCTTGTGAGCTTCTGAAACACCCCCATCAATCAACTTTCCGACAGAAATCTGCAGGAAACTGAGCTTTGTTAGTTCTGGTGCTAAGGGAATGATGTGTTAACAATACCATTGCAGCTAACTGTGCAGCATCCTTTCTTGGCTCCACTCTCTGATAGGCCTGCACCATGGGTGGCTGGGTTACRGGAACATTCAGGTTGCCCGAGTTACCTCTGTATTTGCATCCCCATTTGATCTGCACTGACGCTGCAAAATGCTGAACTTCATTTACACACAGGGCTTCTGCATGTGAAATTGTTCATCCTTGCATCCCTCTCTCCCATCAGCTGCGGCATGTCTTAGGTGAGGTTGGGCCTGGCACTCTAGCCTGGCTGATGCGTCGCTCCTGATGGATGTCCCAGAAGCGCTGTACCGGCTTCCCCCTCCAGAAAGCGAATATGGAAACTTGAACGCAGACAATACTTTCTCCAAATGACAATTACTTGAGTGCCTTCTTGCAAGCCATTTCAACTCAATTACTCCAGTGAGCAGTAACATTTAATTTTACAGCCTGGGAGCACAGTGATTCTGTAATTTAAACGTTCCTGGCAATTTCAATCATACTACGGTTTTCATGCAATTTTCTGTTCCCGACATCCAGTGGCAGAAACCGCAGAATTGATGCCACTTGCCACAGTTACACACGCTCCCAATCGTGCTGTCACAACAACCTGGCAGCCTGGTGCCCATGCCACCAGGTCCTGGGCACGTCCATAGCTCAGTACTACTGTCCAGCCGGATAAAAACGACACCAGACGACAGGGAAGAAGGCAGAGCCCTCACTAATGCACCTGCTGCTACTTCAGGAAGCCAACAGCAGTAACAACAGCAATTCACCCTCCAACCGTCCCATTTTCTGGATTACTTATAACACAGGAACTCCAGCACATTACATCCTAGAGATCTCAAGCGCAGCCCATCATGYCAGACTGCCAGCCACGTTTCCTATTGCTGGCTTTATCCACTCTGAATTTGCAGTAGGGACAAGCACTCTCTCTTCTCCTCCCTGCACCGCAAGGAGGGGCTCAGCGTGGTGGGGCAACGTGGCGATTCACCAGGTGACAACGCAGCTGTGCAGCTCTCACAGTCGCATCTGCTCTGTATTTCTGAAGGATGGCTGAAGCTTATGTCTCTAAGAAATGAGGACCCTGTCTTTGGAGACAAGCGGAGCTGCTGTCACTCACAGATCAGAAACGTGTGCACTCACAGTGAATGCGCTTACCTTATTACCAGGAAAAAATAATAATTAAAAAAAAAAAAAAAAAAGACATCCCCATTTTAGGTTTGACCTCAGGGAAAAAGCATAGCTTTTAGACCTGTCTTTCCCTTTTCTACAATTAAAAAGAAAGGAAAAGTCAGGTTTAATTTAAAACTCCACTTTGAATACAAGTCATAAACATTTCTCATGACTTTGTGGTATCCAGTTTGGACTGTTTGGACTCCTGATTTACCAGTACTGACACCTTCACCTTCTATTTCCGTGCTTGAGCAAGACAGGGATGAGTGACAGACGTGGACAGTGCCCATTCAATGTAGGCACCAGTCAGAAAATGAAGAGTTCATTTTCCTCCTTCCCCTGCCAAAACGAACAGGAATGAGATGCCTACCATGGCGAAACAGGGGGTAGTTGAACACAACGCCAGTGGCACTGCTGCCGTTCTGCATAGGCGCTCTTTCATTCCTGCAGCTGCAGCTCCCCTGGCCACCTCGCCAGCATGCAGCAAGGCAAGCTGGAAGAGATGCAAAGGACGGCTGCCCGGCCACYGAGCATGGAAAAGTGCAGGGATGGCTCGGCACCAGGCACAATCCTCCTCCCTATATCTAGACTAGACAGGGAGTAACATTTCCCAGTCTTCCTTGCCTTCCCTCCTTCCTCCACCCAATTCTTTTCTCCCAGAGGACAAGCATTTATCACTAGGAAGGTCACTTCAGAGATGCAGAGATTCTCTCTGKCTGTGACTATCTCAGCTGAAGTTGAAGTTAGCACACACAGATAATGCTGGGTGTGAGGCAGAGCCCTGCAGACCAGCTTCTATCCAAATCCCCAGTGCTATAATTAAAGTAATTGCTATGTCCAGTGAAAGAGCTTTATTTTCACAGGAATTCAGGCAAAGCCAGAATGCATCTTTCCTTCACGAAGGCTACATAACAAATTCTAATGGCACAGGATTTTTCTTTTGTCATTTTTATTAGCTATTAATTTTGAGAAAAACACCTCAAATGTTTTCCGCAAGTACAATCAAATATGTTATGCTGTGGAAAATGTGCTATCTGCAACTGAAAACAATTACAGACAATGTATAAAAATGCACTACAGCAAGTCACTTCTTTCAAGAAAAAAAAATAGTCTACTCCAAATGAATATGCTTCCCATGAAGCAGTAGTTTTACCTAAAGAAAATTTTTGGCGCTGGAGCAAGTACTTAGTCTTGAAAGACAATTATTCTTTGAGTTGTTGGTGGAAAAATTAATAATACAAATTAAACCTAAAGAAAATTGCAAGCAAAAAAAAGGTACCCGGTGCATGACATCAATGACATCAACACTACTTTTTCTACCCACACCTTATGAACTTACCCTCCTGGGTGGACTCCAACAATTTTTATCCAGGAATTTTTTAGAGAGAAATCTATGCCCGTAACTATTGCACATACTTGGTAAACTCAGTTTAGGAACATCATACTCTGTATGTTCTTTACAAACAGTTGACATGTCCACATGTAAATCCCAACACAATAAATGCTGGATTTATTGTCTTGCACAAATCATCTGGGTGACACATTCATGGCTCAATGCTTTGGATTTACTGTGCATTGCAACACAGCATAGCATGCATGAGCAGTGGCTCCAACCACACCGCACAACATCTGCACACTGCGGACACGGCTACAGCCCACGGAGTTGCCCCAGGGATCCCTAMGACAGTTGGCAGTGAAAGTGGAGTTGAGCTGAGTTTAACAAAAGTCCCATATACTGCCCAAACAACAAGCCTTGAAAATCTCCCCAGACAATTCCATTTGGAAAAGAAAGACTTTAATGGGAAAAAGTGGGTTACGCTCTTTTTATGAAACTCTCCTCCGTACCTTGGTTATCAAGGGTTGACCATTGCACGAGCAGGAGGACTGCTTGGGTGGTTACCTGTTTCCCAGGGAGGTACAGGAGCTGTCTGCAATGTGCCAATTCCAGAAAAGTAAACTCAAAACATCTGGAGCCTTTCTTTTGTTTCTTCCCAAAGAAAAAATTAGTTAAATGCTTAAGAGCCCTGGGAGAGTTGCCGTTCTACTACACATAAAACATCCACTCCCCTCAGTGTGCGAATCGGCTGCTTGATAGAGCTATGTGGAAATCGGGGGGCTGGGGGACCTGTTGAGTAAAAAGGATGAAAGTACATTTTTCCCTGAGGCTGTASTTTCAGTCCAGCTCCAGCTCCAGCGAGCCAGCGCTGTTGCTGCCAGACACCATTTCAGTTATTCCCACAAAATGATGGATGGCCTCAACCCATTCCCTAATGAAGATTTCATCAGGAAGGTCGCCRTTGCAATTAGCTTCTTTTTTAGGGCAGCCTTAAAGGACACGCTAAAGAAGGAAGAAAAAAAACCAACCCACCCCACCTCCCCATGCACAGATGCGGGAGCAATTTTGTGAGGCTGGAGTTTAAGACAAGAGGTAGGCGAGAGTCCGAACTCTGGCATCACAAGTTGTACCTATTTTGTGGGGAGAGTACAGCCATGGCTGCTTAGCTCTCCCTTTGCCTCCTCACACCACCATCACCTATGGATAAACCCAGGGCCCCAAAATCTCACACCATCTCTATACATTTCTGAAAAATGAGGTGCTAAATGGCAGCAAGAACAACTGTGAGAGGTTCCTCTATTGCRTTTACTAATGTCTACTTTGTTTAAAGGAAAGGAAAGGAAAAGAAAAGAGGCCTCTCCTACAGGCTAACATACCTCATTTTTCCCCCCTCCCAGCAAGAAAGGCAATCTTTAAAGTGTAGCACTCAATGAAGACTAATAAAAGGCAGTGGCGGAGGAACAAAACCACGAATGTGGAATAGTGGCACTTAAGCTTCCCAATATAATGCTGTGACTTCAGGAGGCCAGCTAGTTATAATGACAAGGAATTTCTATTAAATTTTATAGCATCATAGTGGTCAACCGGAAATGTTTCATCAGATACTCCTTCAAGAGTTGCTGCTGAGTGCTCCACCAAAACCTCTCTCAGGTCCCTCTTCTTTTCTCCAGTGTGTTTAAAACAAACTCGGCCATGCTTTACGTTTTATTTGAGAGAGAGTTAGGAACAGAGGAAGGCTATACCCTTGTATACAAACTTACACATTATACCAACCTGCATTATAAAACAGAAAAATAAAATAAATGTCCTTTTTTGAGTCTTTTTTATGGCAATGGCTACACTAATTGGAAGTGCAAATAAAGATAGACTAGCAAAATTAGAATTGAGAGTGTTCATCTGAACAAGAAAATAGAAATTATTCATGTCTAGTAGCATGAACGATGTATTTAAGAAATAACATCACAGAGCACATCATTGTATTTGCTGCAGTGTGCAACATTTTTGTTCTCTAAATTGACCCGGTGCTCCATTTTGACTTAGGGAAAAAAAGATTCCTCCTCCTCAGTGCTTTTGGCCATAAAATACGCTTTACATGTAGAATACATAAAATGTTTACATAAACCTCCGAATATTTTAGAATAGATCTGTCTCATTGATTCACAATCCTGCAGCCATTGTTCACTATACTTCCTTTTTCGACACAGTCAAACACCCCCATTCTCAGATGGAAGATGACATTCAAGTAAATCAATTTCATTACAAGTTAAACTATTCTGGTTGATTGCTTTCAGTAAACAGAGTATGCRCTGTCTTCTTTGTCTCCTATAGATCACTAAGGTCTAACGCTTTAGATGTTGTTTACTCTTATTCATGATCTTCCARTAAAAGCACATACCACTCCAACTCCTCACTCCAATTCTGGTTACGGCACTTAGAGCATGGAAAGTATGACAGGCACACATCAGAAATAATGTGATACAGATATATGAATTATATTTTTATAGCCTATTAAACCAATATTTATGTAATTCATCACCACCACCATCAAACTGGCCACCACAGCTGAGGTCTGTCTATGACAGTTTGACCCATCCCCCAGCTCTGATGTGTCTTCATCTAAGAACTCCCTCTCTCCAAACATCTTTTCAAGACTGTAGACATTCTTGGGTACCATCATAACAGTGTTCCCAACTACACTGTATTATTACTGGGGCTTACAGCTGCCTCCTCCAAATCTCCTGACGGGACAGCAGACAAAAACCCCAGAATTGCTCAGAAAGGAAGCGAGGACCTTGCTGTTGCCCAAGAAAATATAGCAAAGTACAAAATTTGAGTTGTAATTTGAATGGTTACCAGCCAAATTTCTAGCGTGTCTGTGGCTGGTTGGATTCCAAAAGAATGAATGAGGGTTCAGAACATTTCTAATATTATCTGAAATGGGCAATGCAAGCCCTCCTTCATATAAAAAGGATATAGCATAATGAAACACAATATTATTTTAGCTGATGAAAACAGAAAAGAGCAATTCTTACCTCAAACAGTCTCTTGTATTATCCAGATACAACAAGGACAGACCAAAACCTCAGCAAAATAAATACAACCAGCCATCTAAAAATTAATGTTTATTCTTTTAGCCATATTCTTTTTATCTCAAGTACTATAGTCATCTTTATCCATCTTTTGGGGAGGAATAGGAGACTAACTGTTCACCAGTGTTATACTACTTTTTCAGTCATCAGCCACAATGTTAAAAAAGCTAAGTGCTATTTAGTCATCTCCTCTGTAACAATGTTTTATAGGAGGATTTTCCCGTCCAAGATTAAAGACAGAATAATGCAAGTAGACATGGTACATTTTTCTAAAGAAAAGAGCACTGTCTCCCTTAAAGTAGAATAAAGCCCTAATCCTTCCACAAAGCCAGCAGCTGAGTGAGAGTGGTACCAAGCTGCCCTCATCGTCTTCTGAGAAGCCATGGAAACTTGCTTTCAGAGCTTAAACAACATCGTTCCTTTTAATGTACTTCCAAAAAAATGCACCTGCCTTAAATTTGCCCATTCGTAAGTGAGCACAAACTGGTCATCCCACCACCAGCAGACTAGCTGAACAATTTATGTGTAACACTCCTCCAGATGCAAATATGAAGTTGAAAAATGAGCGACATCATAGCTGAGGAAGGTTTGATTTTACGAGTGCCGAGACCTGTAGAGTCCAATGCACTGTATTTATCCAGCTTCCACCGTTGTTAGCAGGGGGGAAATGCTACAAAGAATATTGATAGTCACTGTTTCCATGGCTCAAAGCCTAATGAAACATTATCACTTCACTTCAATTCCCATAGCTGTTGGTTATGAAGAAGCACTGTTTCAAACAGCAGCAGTATTGATAATGCTAGACTTCGTAACGGTGGTGCACGCGTGACGACTTCAGGGCACTGTATCTGAAAGTGCCTGATGCACTGTAGGCGCTACCATTAATGGTATAATTTCAAGTTCAATATGAAAACTTCAGGGAAAACAAATGTGTCCTCAAGATAATTATATTCAAATGCAAAACATGATTTTACTTGATGCACATTTTGAAACAGACTGCTGGGCTGCAGACTGTATTTGCTAGTATTAGCAGCCCTCCTTTGCATGCSAGTGATATACTTTCCCCTTACTCCATCACCTGCCATGGGTAAGTCAAATCCTACACGCAGTCAGATGTTTCAGGGTTAATGCAGATCGATTAGGTGAGGTTCTAAAGACGGTTTTGTGCAAAAAGCTGTCTGTTGCACCAATACCTATGAACACTATGGATGCCCATTACTTTTAGAAAGACCTCATATGAAGAGAGGTAGTGGCTCACAAACACACACATTTTTCCACATAGCCTTTGTGGAAGGCTCCTTCTCAGTGTTCCCCTCACATTCAGGGCATATGTGAGGTTGTACACTTTAGCATCATAAATAGGGGGTGGCTCTTTTAGGAATGTGTTAGTGTTTCCAACAATCATGTTATCTGTTTTGTTATTACTCGCTCGTTTCCTGTGTCGATACGCTTTCCTTGTTAAAAAGTGACCACCAAAAAGAGAGCAGAGAACAAGAACAAACAAAGATGTTTTAAAGTTTTACAGAAAATTGTTTTTCCTCAGCAATAATAGTAGGATTTAAAAGTCTAAAGTCATTCAGAGATAAAATTAAATCTTAGATCATTGAGAAGTTGGGTGTCCTTCTTCTCATTTTATGGAAATAAAATTCCCCTCCTAGCTATCCAAAGGCGTATTATTATACTGTTTAGAGAAATATCCTACTATGTTTTCACAGTGCTTACTCCTCTTCATTAAGCATCTGCTAAGAGCCACTCTGATGAGCCACTGCATTTGGCCAGGTTCAGCACAACTGCTCTTATTTTGTAGTGGACAACAGCCCACTCCAAAATTGTAACTTCCATCCTTTTTAAAGTGAAAATGAGATCACAGCAGAGAGTGTCCTCTCCTTTTCAGATCACCAAAGTGATGCGTCCTTTATGCTGTTCAAAAGTTTCAAATATGAAAAACAAATCCCAGGGAAGATGAGCTAGATGAATTGCAGGTCAAAATGTCCAAAATTCATCTTGTACACAAGCTGGTACACTCAATACTTCATTTTTGTACATTTATTTCCCCTTACATATAAATGCAACTTCAGAAGTAGCTGTCACATTCTGCCGTCAGACGTGTAGAGAGACATGTATAGACACAATATTCCCTTCACTGGTAGCTGGTATTATACTCTAAAGTATACTCATATAAAGTATACCTGTTTAAATAATTCTGGTTGCTGTTCTTTTCCTGTTTATATTAATCCAAATTTTTACCTAAATGCTATTTTATTCTTACTTATCAAATCCCTTTATCAAATAAGAAACTGGAAATGGCTCTCTTAACTAGCCCCATAATATTATAAATGCAATGTGACTAAACTCTAATAAAAGAAAAGGAACAAATTGTAAAAGATGACAAACTGGCACTGCTTTGTAGCTCACTTGGGCGTTGTGAGGAGCAGGTCCAACCTCAGCAAGCACCGCTTAGTTTCAGCACATTGTAAAGCTACCTCATGTTGGGACTTGGGGAGAAATTGAAGCTTCCATTCTATCCAATAGGCCATGTTAGAAATTTACCCCGGCTGGTCTTCATTAAACTTGTAAAACATGACTGCTAGAGTGCAGTGCGTAACACCCTCTAATAACAGTTTAAACACCAGTCAACACAATAGAAGAGGTACAGAAACGTGACAGAAGTATTAAAGCTAAGTCAGCCCTGAAATGTCTGGAGTTATTTAAACATCTATCCAAATCTCTTTGGACTTGGAATCAAGAAGAGAAGTCTACTGTGAACACAGAAATGTTTTTTTCCAATACCTGTTTGCAGTCAGGCTTCAAATACCAAGAAAAAAGACCAAAAATATCAAGGAAAAAAATATATTGTTTGAACAAAAAGAACCATGTTTTTCCTTTTTACCTCTCACTAGCTGAAATCACTCTGTCACCCCACAGAATACTTAATTTCAATGAAACGCTTCACTTCAAAGAGTTCCTCCATTATCTGAAAAGGGAAATATGAAGCAAGTATTCTCCAAGGGAGAGTAAACAGTAATCTAACTTGCTGCCAAATTTTATAGTGTGGGTTGGGGGAGAGAGCATTCAGTAAACACCAAAACCAGCCCCAAATAAATGAAAACAAAATTAAAAAAAAAAAAAGGCGTAAGTTACAAATCCAGTGATAAGGCAAATTGGTTTTGAAAGAAAAGAAACTTTTTTCCTTACTGTTTTCAGCATTAGGACAATTTTCTCTTAAAAACACTGTATCTGTTATTTGTCTCCGAGCATTTTGAAAGCGTATGTGTGGGCTTTTTCTCTAGCTAGATTACTAGCTTACGGCATTATGAACAGAAAGTTAGGTGATACTTAAGGGGTTCAGTTTCAGAGAGGTGTGCCTAATCAAACTTTCAAGTTTTGCAGGAAAGAGCGTGCTTGCCTTCAATATTTTTAATCTTGGGAGAGTTTTCCCCTTTGACGCTGAGATCTAGTAAAATTTCAGTGCTGTTGACTTCACAGAATTTATCTGATTTCAAACTTCAATATTAATAAAAATTCAGTGGAGATATCTGAAAGCGGGCTTATTGAACTTATCTCGAGCTGTATTGATGGATAGGAAAGTAATGTCCAACACATAAATAAACGTACAGAGCATTTGTAAGGATCTGAAAGACTCCCACCCAAAAGAAGATTGTTTCAGTAAGTCTTTTTCTATCTTTCTTGCTTAAGTACTACAGGCAATAAAATTATTTCCACAATGTTTCTTCATAAAGTAAGTGTTCAAGTGAATCAGTACTTGTAAACAAGCTCTACTGAGGATTCATGCTGCCAATTTAAGATAAACTATTTTGGATATTCAACTCCATTTCTCTGGTAAAATTTCCCTAATGAAATGTAGTAAAACTCACAAACCATCAGATCAACACACACCAGCAAAATTAAACCCCTGAGAATATTCACTGCTTTATTTTTATTAGCATTGCTTTAAATATACAAAATGTATGGGTCATAAAATTATGCTTAGGGCAACATTTTCTCATAAGTTCATTTGTGCATGTTTTTAAATAGATTTAAAAACTAAATAATTTCAATCTCAACCTTAACGCAGAGACAACCAGCAGAAGTAGTGATGGGGGCAAATCTGAATAACCCCCTACTCAAATTGTTAACTTTAGGGTATTTTAGGGCTAAAGAATGCCCCAGGCAGCAAAAGGAATGTATTTAAATGCCTGCAGCAGTTTATATAACGCTTCAAATTTCTAGAGCAGCCCCCACATTCCCTTCCTTACAAACACAAGATAAAATTACTTGGAATTTCCTTGTATTATTACTGAATATAGGACAAACAATAACACTGTCAAGAGTCAGACAAGGTGACCTGTGATTATTTTTCATGAAAAGATCACAGGACAATATAAAATCTGACCAGCCGGTTAGAAAAATGGGTTTCCACGTAGTTTACACACATTCCCCTCAGCATACAATTTATCATGTCATTACCCTGGTCACAAAATCCAAGAGGAAAAGTTCACGTCTTTACTTTCTTGTAAGAGATGCTCTGGCACGCCGACCGGCTCTCAGCATACCCAGAGAGAGCAAAGCACTATCGGCAGCACCCAGACTCAGCCCCGCAGACTTATTCTCTGCATATCTCACGGAGGTATCGATCGGCATCGCTGCAGCCCTATGCACAGAATAAGTGATGGAAAGCCACAATGTGATTTGAAGGGGAAGATTTTTTTTTTTTTCTCTCAAGCAAGCCAAGACAGCCTGCGATATGATGTGGATAGCTTCAGGAGATAAAGGATGCATTATCTGCAGCCACTGAGAGAAGGGTGTCCTCGCGTTCACCCCAAAAATCAAAAGATGCTAGACCCTTGCCGAGTCGCAGAGGACAGCCTCGCAATTCCTCACAAGTTTTTTGCCAGGTCTGAATGTAAAAGCAAGGCTGCGGAAGAGGCGGAGGGAGGCGGCAGGTTGTGCAGGGAGCCTGGCAGGCACTGAGGGGAGACGAGCTGCCGGTAGCGGGATCTGCAGGGGGTGTGACGCCTCATATTTATCCACAAGAGCTTGGAAGCATCGGGGAAGATATTCAGCACAAGCTACGCAGCTCCACAAAGTGGGCTCTGAATTGAGCTGCAGTCTGCCCAGCTTTCAGGTTAGCATGAGATAGGCAGGTACTAAAGCCTTCTGCTGAGGTAGGGACATCATGAGAAGGCGTCAATGCATTGTCGCAGGACTGTGTGTGCTATCAGGAGAGGATGCGGAAGCTGGAAGAAAAGCCTCTACGCGCAGCCACCTCAAGCACATGAAAAAGCTTTTCCTTCTTTCTTTCCTTCCTCCCTCCCTTCTCTCTTTCTCCTTCTTCTTTCTCCCTCTCTCTCCGTCTCGCTCTTTCTTTCATCGCTGTGTCCCCTAGGAACGGACATTAATTTTCACTTTCTTTTACCCTTTGCTTGCAGGCAGGAGCAGAAGCTTCCACAAACAGAAAGTCCCGATGCCAGTGACTCCTGGGTATAGACAGTGCAACTGCCCAGTACTGTGAGGGATTCCCTGTGCGAAGAAGTCAGCTGTGAATACCTAACTGTCTCTTGACTTTGTAAAAAATGTTGCCACAGTGCAAAGTGGTTGGAGACTCCCTGGAGCAGAAGACTGCCTAGCTGGAGCCTTTCTCGATGTTGAGACAGACATGTATCACCCACGGACAACACCAGTCGACAGCCCGATTGGCAGCATGGCCGAGGAATGCTGGGAAGGAGCAACAGGTCAGGGGCTTGGATCCAGCAGTTATCACCAGGAGAAGCTTGGAGCAAACCCCAGACCGCTCCTTTGATCTTGAGTCAGATCGGGGTGCGGAGTTTTATCCTTCCATGTTAAAAGTTTTGCATCCAAGAAAAGTCTGCCTTGGCTCTCCCTCACAACGGGTCCTAAATGTAATTTCACAGAAAATTATTCTTGAGGAGACTCTGAAAGTGTTCATCTGATTATCCTCACAGGCCCTATGGAGAAGATTGTTTTTCTAAGGAAAGGAATGAAATCCAATGCATATCACATAGTACACGGCTTTAAGACAGACAAATGGATCCAAAATGCACGGCTTATGTAGCTTCTCTTTGGTTTCTTTTTTGGTGCCAGAAAATGATGATAAGATAAGAATCCAAACTGATTTGCCGTACAAAAAACACTTTATTTGACTACACAATGAAGTAAGAAGAAATTTTTGGCTAAGAGTTTAAAAAAACTTCTTGGGGAATCCAGTGAAGTCACAGGGTAGACAGCAAGAAGGAACAACACCGGGGAGGTGCAGAATATGATAACCTTTCTCTAGCAAGTTGTCCATGTTCAAAAGTGACAGGACACAAACCCACAAGTGAACACGTAGAGAGACTGCCCCAGAAACACTGTGTGATGTGATAGCTGGTTGAAAACCATTTTTAACAAAATAAACCTTTCAAATGCAGGAGGGAGTATAACAGCCAACAAATCACCTGAATGCTTTTCTTAACAGATTCTGAATAGTATATTATTTAAATATTAAGACTTAGAATAGATGAAATTGCTATTATAAAATATTATGTTAGCAATAATATTTCCTGAAACCTCCTCTTTGCATTATACTGCTCTTTATTCTAATTTCAGGCAGCCTTTCTAACATGAAATGCCAACATGGTACACATCAATGGCCTCGAGGGTATAATTAACACTTGTTATTTACATTTATTTTTTAAAATAATTAACTAGGAGCATGTCTAATGAATGGTAATGGGGCTTAAATTGAGACACAATATGTCAACTACCTTGCCATTTAGAAGCGAACACCCACGCAGCTCGGGTCTGATCAGAAGGACTGGGCTGAAGCGAGAGCCCTGCGGATAACGCTGCTGAACGCGTCCGCCTGTCTCTGCCAGTATAAAGTCAACGGCACAACACGCACTGGCTGGCTGTCGGGAACTTCCAAGAACCTGATTTTCACATACATTGAATATCAATGAGTTAAGGCACCGATTTGTTTTTTGTAGGCTTCAAAGATTAAATGGAGGCTTACCCATACGTCAAGCTAAACCTGCTGCGATCCTTTGTTACTACGCTCTCTCTGCTTTCCACTACTCAAAGGTATGTCCTCAGTTGACACAGTTTACAGGACATGGCATAAGCAGCTACTCACGCCAGAATAAGCTTCTGACTCAGAAAGAAGCTATGCATAAAGAAAATCCTCACACAGTGATGTACTTTCAAAATGCATGACCTCATTCTTCCCCAGTCAGGCTCTCAAAGGGAAACAGACCCAAACAAAACATTTTGTGGAGTGAAACATGAAACCAGTGTCTGCTAGTTCACTTTCAAGAGTAAAAGGCAAATTGCAAATGTGTAATCGATGTAACAACGTTTCTGTCCACTTAGTAAAGGAATAAATCCATTTTCCCAGCATCCTGAAAGATTTTGCCATCACAGGACACTTGGGGTAAAAGCAAAGAATTGACTTATAAACACATAGTCATTCAAACCTGATCACTGACTGGGGGTGCTGGTACTAATCATGTCCATGACTTAAAATAAAAAATATGCTATTTGCAATGTTTCTCTAATGGACTCATGTAATCAGTTTAACTCTTATAGGTTTAGACAAACTCCCTAGTTTTTCATGTGTGGTTTCAAATGTATTTTCATAAATGATTAGCAGCTGTTTACGTGTAATACATATATTCCATATGACGCACAGAAAATCTCAATAGGAAGAAAAACAGAGGGTCTTTGTATCAAGAGCAAAACACCTATTACGTATCTAATAACTATATGAATGAAGCTCCAGGTTGTAAATACAGTAAGAGAAGGAAGCAGAAGGAACACGATATTTTTCAGACACAGCACCCATAAGCAGAAGAGTACAGTTACATGTGTATAACACTAATTATCTTCCTCCCCCTGCCTTTAACTTCTTCCCTAGGTATTCCATTTTCAGGTTATTTTTTTCTTACTTTCAAACTCCTCCTTGTCCCCCCCAGCCTATTGTTGTGGGCTGTACTGCTAATATTTGATGCAACCTACTTAACTTAGGCAAGTCTTGCACATATCGACACTCATGAGTTGGTAGGAAAGGCTGCAGTACCTAACAAAGCTAACGTGACATCAGCACAACTACTTTATATAACTCTATGATGACAAATTAAAGAAATGCAAGATGAGGATTAAAGAAATACAAGGATTTATTTATCTAGATCCATATTATGCTGTGTGTTATATACAGGGATACAGTAGAAACCACCCCAAGAAATGGGGCAGAAAAACATGGGTGAGTTCCTTAACACAGCTAAAGCAAAACTGCAGCCCATACAATTATCACTTCAGACTATAGGAAGTCTACCCTTCTGGCCCAAATGTCTATTCATCTTTCTATAAACATAAATGTGCATGTAGGTGCATCAGCTCAAAGTAAAAACAGAAGAGAAACGATGCTCCTATTTCAATCCTAAATATTTGAAGTTCCAAAACAGCCAAATATTTGGAATAATTGTATAAGCAAGGGCGGTTGCTCTAACTAAAGAATGATTGTTTTAAATACCACGTATGATATACAAAAAAACGAAGTGTATCACAAACACATATATACAACCGGGTGCATTTCTATACTGAAAGCAGGAAAACAGCAACCATAATGCATATGCTAAGAGAAACTAGAAGGTGGTATTCTAGACAGAAAATGTACTGTACCTGTAATATCTGTCAGTGTGAATAATTTCTTGGCTGCTGGCTAGAATATATTCTGCAGTTCATTTTGTTTTATCACATTATTCACACTTTTTTCTGGAACAAGCAGTTCTCTTCTTATAAGACTACAGTCTAGTGGAACAAATGAGCTCAAGCCTATGATTGATTCTCTAACATAGTTGAGATGCTATAGCTTTATTCACTTTTTTTTAAAATGGCTTTATTCATTTACTACCTCCAGCATGACTCCAGAGTCTCAGTTGCTGAGAAACTGCACTGTGAAAGGTTCCCTCTGTGCTCAAGGAGGTGGCGGTGGGGTTTTTTTTAATAGTAAATTCCATGATAAGGAGGAGGAGAAGTGCCCGATACAGACAGACTGTCTCTGCTCACCAGTTCAAAAAGTGCACTCCCAGAAATATTTTCTAAAAGCTTATCAGTCTAAACATTCCTCTTCAGCTCTGTTTCCCCAATGAAATGCTGTGCGAATCTATTTGGATCAAGGCAGCAACTCCCTCTTTTATTTCCTGCCGGGGAACTGGAGGGACGGGAAACCAGCAGCGTCCTGACCAGGGCCCCTTCAGAAGCTAAAGCCATGCTATGGATGAGAAGGTTTCGCACAACACTGTCCTGTTACAGCGTCACCAGAAAAAAACCCTTTTTTTCAAAGACTGTATCTTTCTATTTACCTCTGTAAGAACCAATGAAAATGAAGGTATTTGGGGGATACACAGTTCACACAGAAGTCACCACATTCTCTTCTTGCATGATGCTCACGCTAAGAGTAGAATGACCAGGACTAGCGGGGAGTCCTGTTTCTCTGGACTTGCCTTTTTTTTTTCTGGTGGAAATTTTGTCTAGGGAGAAAAAAAAATAAAAGGCCATTTGTCCAGGATCTTCCTCGATGTCTCAAACCCACAACACATGGGCTGAATGGCTTATGCACAGATATTTCTGCTCAGGAAATCCCATGAAGAAGCATGGGACAGATTTATTCATCCTAATTTTCAAAACCAGGCATTCAGAATAATCACAAACAAACAACTGCATTCCTGAAACCTCCCAGTAAAGCAAAGATCTCCAAAAAGCCATCAGGAATAAAAAAAAAAATTGTATCATCTGCTAATTTTACAACTCAAACAAACAGTAAAAAGATTAAAGGAAAATGTGTCTGTTCTTCAGGTTTAGGTACAATCTAAAGGTGACCTAAGCCGCTTTTCTTTATGATGAAGGAAAGCAGATAAACTGCGTTGGGCTCCATCAACTGGAAACAGTATCAACATACAGCCAATTCTACAATATAAATGTTAAGATCTGTGTGGGTGAAATGCGATGGCAAATAAAACTGGTTTTAAAATAAATTGTGAAAATAATGTTACACATGTGGGTTGATAATATCCACTGATCTCTCATACTATAATGTTTATACTGTTTTTGCTCTTATTTGTTCAAAATAATTTATTTGTTCTTTTAAATGCAAGAACTTTACATTGCATAGTAACCATAGTTTATAAAAATGTAAGTCTCTACAAGGCACAAGAAGTAAAACACGCATGAATTTAACTCAAATTTCACGTAATAAAATGACCTTTTTAAGTTCCACTTCAAAAAAAAAAAGAAAAGCAGCTGCATAATTTACACTGCCACAATCTTTAAAAGGCTCGGAAGGTTGGATAAGGAACAAAATTCAAATATTTGGAACTCAACCACTGGGTTTTGGACTCCTTCCTTTTCCAAAGTCTTAACACTTTATCAGTAACTCTTCTGTTGTGCAAATAAAATTATAACCACGTAACTGAACAAGCAAGAGATGCCTTAAATTAAAAGCGCTCTGTGAAGAGAACAACTGTGTAAAAGCAACATGCAAACCAAAAATGACTAGGAGCAGCAGCAAGCTAAGCAAGCTCATGAGCTCAAGGATCTCAAGAGGAAAAAGTTTTCATTCTCCAAAAGCTCTACCCCCCTGCTTTTCCAACGGAGGACACAAGATATGAAGGGAGCCGGACTTCCCAGGGACTGCAGGGGCACAGAGACAGATGAAGCCACAGCTGGTTCTTGCTTCTGCTCATAGAAAGGCTCCTTCCTTTTAGAAAATGTTTCATCATGTCAGATACTAATCCTCTTGTGGGGAGAGACTGAGCCCACCTCTCTGCTATAAAACTAATACTCACTACGTGCTACAGGAGTGAAAAAAAAAAGAAGAAATAGTAAACATCACCTTCATCTCTCTGAAGGACATAGGGGTGAGAATCACCGACTTCACACAATTCCCTTTAAACTTGACTTGTAAACGAACAGCAAATCCTTTCCCCTGCAGTAAGGGAATAGTCTTGCAGCCCCGCACCCTGCCCCCGGTGTCACAAGCTTATCTGCCATTTTGTGCTATTACAGTTGGTATGATTCACCTCAGGTTTGTACTAAACGCGAAGCTTTTTTCTTCCTTCCCATTTTTTAAACCGTTAATGTTATTTTCAGCTTAGGGGAGAACCTGTAACTCTTCTGGGCTAGCTACAAGCCATTCACCACTTGCCAATTTGTGGTTCACATGTTTTCTTTCTTTTGCTTCTTTTGCCACCCCTGTCAGCAGTTTCAGAAGAAAGGGAGTTGGCAGCTGCTGAACTACCCGGTCCCCTCTCACCCCGAGCGGAGGGCCATCCCGACGGCCGCAAAGCACCGCGCCGCTGCAGTAGCATCTTCCCTCTCTGCCTGTAAAAGAGGCTGAGCATTTGGCACTCTGCTGAATGTTTAATTCAACTACAACTAATCGGAAAGAAATGTGCGCTTGATCTTAGCCTCCTCCTCACAAGCAGGGACTTCTCATCTCTCCTCCTACCCCTTCAGCGCTGTAATTTAGAGCACAATTCTGGGTCTGTTATACACTACTTGGAAGTTATCATTGCTCCAGCTATTCATGGCTCATAAAGTATTGTTCTGTCAATGGCATTGTATGGCTCTTTGTGTGGAAATGATGGATGAAATGGGATACATATTACTTAATGATTAGACTTCTGCAAAACATGTTCAAACAGATATGCCAGGCTTGATGATACCTTATTATCATCAATGAAACAGAGACAGCATAATGGTGCCATGTATGTGTTTCTCGGCAGTAAATGCAAGTGAAATGTTTCTGTTTCAAACCCCAACAGCTCCTTAGTCTCAGTTATTTCAGTTCAGCTAAAGATGACATGCTAAAATGAGGGCATTTATTACTAACTGGCATTAAGAAGGGGGATATTTAACCTACCATTGAAATGCTTACAGCAATGCGTGGAGAAATCATCTAATGTGTGCTGGCAGTAATTTATGACATTGGAAAAAATGCTATCATCTTTTTTTCCACCGTCTGTGGTCTGGCTTTGCAAACTGCAAGCCCTGAGGAGCAAGTTTGATATAATACGGCTAATGAGAATAAGTGAGCACACTGCAATATTCTTAAAGGGTTACACTGCTGAGTTTTTGACTCTTTATACTTTTTAATTTCCTTGTACAAACAGTGYAGTGAAAACGGCAAAATCCATTTGGCTGGTCTGTGCTACAAATTAAATCCTTGATTAAATTTTGGCAATTACTTCTCCGGGTCTTTTTCATTTAAACATTTTTAATTCATTTGAATAAGCTTCTTAATCATGATTCTGGCAATCCATTGTATAGCAAGACAAACTCTAATAAACACTATAATGCATCAACAGACAAACAGAAAGATGGATGGATGCTGAAAAGGAAGGGTTCTGTCTTTTTTATTATTATTATTTTGGTAAGTGTTGCCTATATCCATCTTTCGTGAAAGTTGTATTCCAGTCTTCTGTGATGTTGAAATTTATCTCATTATGTGCCAACATTTCCCTTTGTGATGTCAAAAGCTAATAAAGACTCCAGGTAGGGTTTCCAACCCTCTTAATAAGAGGGTGGAAGAAAGATTAAATCATCCTTAATGCACAAATCAATACTATAGTCAACCAAAGGGTACAAATTAAGAGGGAAATGTGAAGGGCTGTCACTCTTCCAGCAGGAAAGATGCTAGATGGACGTTTTCAGCGAAGGTGCTTGAATTTAGCTAGTCAGCCTTTACTGCACAGCATTGTATTACCTATTGAAAAAGTATCCCGCAACTTGAGCTATTCTCTGGAGGTTTTGGTTTCTTTTTTCCATCTGTGAAGACAGACATGAGACAGCAGGCGGTTAAGTACCTCCTTAGTCAGAGAGGAAGGTCCAGAGCCCTCTGAGCATGGAGAGCAGCGCCGTACCATTTTCTGTGCAAAAAGGATGTGGGGAAAAGCAGTGGCAAGTGGATGAGCAGAAAGAGGCAGGAGAGAATAGAAATTAAAACAAACCCTTCAGGACAAACAAAACTGAGTGGAACGAATTAAATGTTAACCATTTATTTTTAATTATTGTGCTACCACTTTACTGCTGGTATAATGTGTAGAAAATATTGATAAATATAGAGGCTAAAAAATTCACACAATGTTTATCAGTGTCTCCAGAAAAGAAAGAGTTAAAATCTTACTGCAAGGCCAGCCCTGTCGGACATGAAATATGCTAATATATAACCTGCAGCATCCCTACTCCTGTAACCTCTGGAAATGCTTAATCTCACCAAAAGAGAAAAGACCACCTCTGTGATGCTGAGAGGATAAACAAAGGGATTGCAGATGCCCTGTTTTTTTCCCCTTCCCTTTAAGCCAGAAAACACCTGTAGATGGATTTTCTTCTTTTTCCCACTGCATTCTGGAGGCCTGGCTTTATGTAGTTCAGAAAGGAGAAGAATGTAAAAGCCATGCATTTATTTAGGTGCACTTAAGTGCAATTTCACCTACACCTTACATTGTGAGCTCAGTGTGAGGTAAAGGCGCAAAGCAGCCAGATAAATACAAGACTGAGAAAAGAATCCATAGATTATATTAAGACTTAAAAAAGGAGAGATGCTAACTTTTGGCAAGCTGTAGTAATGTTGTAACTGTCTCCCCTTGTCTCCAAAGAAAAGGGGACTGAGTCTTGGGGATGTAAGCTGAAAGGTGAAGGTTCTGAATACTGGTTAGTTAGCATGCAGGGGATATAAAGAGTGGGTAAGCTCACCTGCTTGGTATAAAGCAGCAGCGGATAATGATATATTACCCAAATGAGAAGTCTGTCAATGCCATATACCTGTGCTTACGCTCCATTTCACCAATACATAGAGCCATTTTAAACTTCAAATGTTGGGCCACACAATTCAGTCTACAAGTTAATAAAATTGTGGTTTTCTTTTTAAAGCCTCTTTTCATGTCAGAATTTCATTCTCTAGAGTGTTCTTATCAAACACGTGTTATGATCCTGAATGAAAAGCTAGTGCCTCAATAATACCACAACGAAGAAAGGAAAAAAAAATCCCGAACAAAGCACAAGAGAGGAAAATCCTTCCCAAGATAAAAACCTTCAGTATATCACAACAAATCATATTAGAGCACAGGAGACACACACTCCAGATCCATCACCAGCAAAGAACAATAAGCTACCATGATCTATTTATACAAGTATAGTGATAGAAAAGGAACCAGGAAAGAAGAATTCACAAGAAAATTACAAGCTCTGGGCTTCTAATTTTGTAGATTATTGCCATTTTCTCTACAGATGTTGGCACAGAGAGGCTTCAAGAGCCATCTTTAACCCTGGATTCTCTTCTTGTACAAATGAGGGGCTCTGAGCCTCCCGATACTGGAGTCAACATAATCGTAAAATTAAGTTTGGCACAAGTAAAAGTAAACTGTCATGTATAAATGCTGGTGTGCCAAATGTTGGGCTTCATATGTAAGTTTAGATGATTGAAAGGGTAAGACCCAGAAGTCAAAGATAGTACCTTCAGGATCAATATTCTATTGCAAATAGATTTTATTTCTGTAGAATCACTTTAATTTAATAAAGACTGGTAGAAGATGCAAAGACTTTCTCACCATGATTAGAAACTAGGCCCAAATTATACTTCTTGATGCACAGGGGTGTCTCTAAATGAAGCGTGGCAGTGTAAGAGAGACATGCAGCTCACCATCTTCTAGAAGTAACCAGATGTTGACAACAACGGCAACAACTCAAATTCTACTCGCAGATGGGCTCTTCACAGATGCCTATCATTTGCTGGTAAGACACTTCTGTTTTCTACACAGTCTGAACATTACCTCAGTTTTGGTGTGAAGGAAAAGGTCCTCTGTTTAGAAAGCAATGGGAAATATGCACCAGTTAACTGGCTGGTTAACTGGTGCATCAATAAATTTTTGACATCAATTATTATGTATTACAAGCTTGGCAGCAGGAGGGATGTATGACTTCCATAACCAAAGGCTGGAAAAAGATGACACCATGTTCAGACAATGCCCCCTCTCAACTAGCCATCACCTGGCAAGCTTTTTTCACAGCTCTATCTTTTGTTGTTGTTGTTATTTTAACATAAAATCTTCCTATGAGCTTCAACTCCAGCACATCACAGCCTGCCAAATTCATCTGCTTATAGCCTTAGGCTGAAACATCTTTTAAACCTCAGTTTCTACAAAGCCCGAGAAGGACAATTCCTACGCCTGTGTTGCACCCACTCCTTCCCTACCCTACCCTGCCCAGCTGGCACCTCCTGCCCAGCCGGAGGGGCACCTTCAGGATCCGGCGCTGGCAGAGAGACACCCTTTGTTAATAAATGCTGGGGGCAGGCTGCAGCCCAGCGCCTGTCAGGACATTACCATGCAAGCCAGCATGTTACTCTTCTCTATTCAGTCCCTAAAGGAATCGTGTTTGACAGAAGTGAACAGCTGCTGTGTATTTAGAGATGTGAATGTATTGCATTATTTAATGAATTGTGTCATTTTAATATAATTATTACTAAAAGTATGAACGTAAGCCTATTTTTATTTATGCTTAGAATTTTTACCCACTAAGCATTTTCAACTCTGTTTGCAGCCAAAAGGGCTTTCTTCCCTTTCCAGATAGTACCAGGACTGTAGCTGCACTGCTTGCGCTTGAGCCAGCTCCCCTGCATGCCACTAATATTGGTATTTTGTGTACAGTATTTCTGGGCTTTTAACAAATTACAGCCACGCAAGGATTCCCGTTCCTCCTCCCTTTTTTGTAAAACTCTTTTACTACCCCAGCACCTCCACCTACATATTCTCTCTTACTTAATACCACGACAATAATAGCTATGCCAAAAAGTCTTGCACATGAATTACTCCCTCATGTGCAATGCGAGTACCTCACATGGAGGAAAGGATGAATTTCAACATGCCACTTGATGCTAGCAATATCTTAACACACTTGCAGCCTAACAGGCACCACTGCAGTTCAGCAGCTCTCGCTGTCAAGCCCCCAGCAGAGCTCGGCTCCCACCACGTACAAGGATATGAGAAAGCAGTTTWGATCCCAGTGTTCGCTTTCCCTTCTGAACGGCACCGCTAATAAATCTCATGGGGTTTTTGGAACAAGAGGGAATAAAAAGGGAACACAGGTCATGACGCTTCGCTTCCTTATTACTGGAATCCAGAGCATGACTCAACTCTGCCTACTTGCCACTTAAAATTACAGCGAGGTAAAAAGCTTTTAGAAGCGGCGCTGTGCCTCTAGCAGGGGACGGATACAAAACGACTGGTTGCAAGGCTCTGGTGACCACATGCATTTGCAGGCATCTCATTTTATGCACTTATGCAATAACCTCATTTTTGAAAGTCATCTGGAATCCTTCTCTGGGGCCGGGACCCTGGGCCTGACACATGTTCTTTTTGGAAGGTGTTTCTGGTTTCCCAACTGTTCTTCTGCATTGCTTTAGGGCTTACGGACACTCTAGCTGGACACAGCCTCACGCCTCATCCACATACCTTTATATTGCTACATTTCTGGGTGGATACTGAATTACTCATCACCATGGGTCACTGAAATATTCACCTATTACTTCATTTGCAGTAGATGTTCCTGTGGATGCCAGCCAAGTTAATGCTGAATATGTTTTTCACTTGTAGCATTAGACAGAAGATGCCCTTCTTTTTTTCTAAAATATCTATTGCTATCAGGAGGAAAATATATCTCTATGTATCTTTCCATATATGCTGCACACCTCTAACATCTGAAATCAATCAAAGACAGGAATGTTGCTAGCCTGCCTTATACAATGCTTAAAGCTAAAATGTGCGTACACCAAACTACCCCACTCTGTGGTTTTTTTTAAGATACCAAGTAGGTACTTCAAATAGTCAGACTGAATGACCTGCTAGCATATAAAATCCAATTCAAACTTAAACAGCATAGAGAAGGTGACTACAGAAGGGTAGTGCCCTGTTTCTCTCTAAAGAAGTAGAGAACATCATATGAAAATATCAGGCAACAGGTCTAAAACAATTACACAGAATTTAATTAAACTGTGGAACTCACTGCCGCAGGACATGTTAGATGTGTGCCTTCACAAATTGGTTAAGTATGGAAAAAAGTTCCAATCTGTGTGGAGCAATACAACCCAGGGACCTCGTTATGTTTATGTCTCTATTTGCATACCGTACCCTTACATGCCTCAGAAGAAAGGCACAAGCACATTGAAAGCCTCTCGCATCAGGGCACCCAGGCATGATGCTCTTTAATCTGTCCCTTATTACTAGTTTTCATTTGCAAATTGAAAGGGGGAGCTGTGGGTAGGAGGGATGTAGCTTGTTCCTCCCAAAGGGGTGCTTAAAATCCAACCCCCCTTCTGAGCAGCCGTGAGTGCAGAAGGCAGCAGAAAAATCCTGACAGGCACTCTAATGAAAACACAGTCTGTTGTAGTCCCTGTGATGCAGAAAAATTCAAAGAATTGAAAAGAAGCAGCAGCCAGAGGGGCTTCACAAGGGACTACTCTGAGGATTTAAAGAAAGCGGGTATACTGGAAATAGAGAGGATCCACGCAAGACCACAGAGAATCAGTTAAGACTTGCAGGGAAAGTAAGAGTAACAGAAAAGCAAGGGGAGTTCACGCTAGCCAAGGGGATTAAGGGGAGTAAGAAAGGCTTTTACAAATACTTTATGTCAGGCAGAAAGAAAGATGCAAGAGGTTCGCTAATAAATGAAGGCTGGGACAAAGAAAATACAGTGACTCTAAAATGAATAAATCGGCTTTTAAGAAGGGACGTAAATAAGAAGAAGTTGGATAATAAAAGAAATGGCAGGGGGAAAGGCAGGTAGGGGAAATCCTGACTGCCGTGTGCCAGCACTGCGGGCGCAGAGGCGCAGGAAGGCCGGGGCAGCAGAGCAGCCTCTGCAGCAGGCGCCCCGCGGGCCCCGTCCCCACCCGCGTGGGGCAGAGGGGACGGCACAGCCCGCCAGGGCTCCCCGCTGGCCTTACAAGGCCTCCTTCTGCCGGCTGGTAACGAGGGAGTGCAGCAGCCTTCCTCCTCCTTCTCTTCCTCCTCCTCGTCACCTACCTCGGAGCCCATGGGAACAACGGGGAGCTCCTCCTGGGATCTTGCAGAGCTCATTGACCGCATGAAGCTCAAGACAGGAGCATGTGAAGCCAATAGTTCCTATCTTTGACCCAGAACCACGTTGTGAGGCCATTGGGCAGAGGATTAAGTGGGGATTCCCTGCCTGTAATTTCCATGTACATACAGGCACTTCACATACGCTGTCTCCCTGTGAAGATATGCTGGTCTCAACATCGTAGTGCACAGACCAGACCTGCTGTGATACCTCTTACAGCAACTCCATCAAGAGTTTCAAAAAACTCCTCCGGTAGACTTGTCCCGTCAGTCACCACTGGTGGTCACCTATGGAGGCAGGTGATACATAAGGGCTACCAGTGCACGTAGTGGTTTCCAGATCAAAGATAATCTGATCGCAGAACATCTATAATACAAGTAGCAACAGATCAAAATCACCCATAGGTTTTAAACTGCTCTTCAAGCTTGACCTTGAAAAATGCCCCTCTGGAAAGGATCAGACTACCAGCACAGAAGAATGCTACAAATATGATGGAAATGTATGGGCCGCTTGGTTGCTGTGTGCCCTTTACCATCTCTAAAACTAGGGCAAAACGGTAGAAACAGAGTAAGGTGTCAGTGCCTGAAGAACCACACAGCAATTTCTGAGAAACCTTGAGAAACTTAGTTTCAGAGGTTAAGATATTAAATAATTTAAATACATTTATGGAAGTTTTCATGACAACTAAACAAACTAAACATTTGTTAAATGTAAACTCCGTATTGTCGGACTCTCCAGCTCAGCTATATTAATTTTTCTCTGGGGAAATTTCGCAGCTCCTGAGTGTAGCCCAGACCCAGGCAGGGGAACAAGCCTGCAGTTCCCACCCCTCTCACCCTCCTATGGCCCCGTGTCTGTAAGACGGTTTGAACGGTATCTGAGTAAAGCAATGCTCTACAGAGAGCGGCTCCCATCAAACACACGGCTGTTAATCCAAAGTCACCCAAAGGTTGTTACCCCAAGCAGTAAGCCTTGGCTTTGCCTGCAGGGGTGGTGGGATGATGCCTGAAGCCCTTGGCCTCTCTCACGTGGCCTCCTTCCCTCTGTGTGACCACTGCCTGCTTCTCCTTCCTTGTCAAAAAAAAGCATCTGTAAACAGTTTACTTATATTCTGCGTGGAGGCTCTGGGCACAGGCAAGGAGGGTTGCTGAGCCCCATGGGGAGGCACGGGTCACCCCTGCTCTCAGCAGGTACGTCCCCGGCGATGCCAAGCCCACCTCCTCCACTGCTGCATTTACTGCTGCACTGCTGCATGGTTTCCTCCTAATGGTCGTCTTCAGCTCCATGCTAGCAGACAGGCTAAGACAATTTATGCTGGTAAATGAAGGTGCACATAACAAATGTACCAAAGAGTAGAGATATTTCGCTCGTTCCCACTCAATTCTACTCTCAAATGCACCCGGTCTCTTTAAATTGCTGATCAGAGATGATTAACTCCGAGTACGTCCTTTCATTTTGTCCAGCTTTCTCTTGGTTTTCCCTATCACACCCCAGGCAAGCTCACTGAATTTGTACAAGACTTTTACTCAGTTTAATAAATTAAAGAAGAAGCAAGAATACAATTTGTGCCAAACCAAAAGTAGTCAGAGCTGAGCTATCATGTTGTTGGAAAATAAGCAAACCCAGCCATTTACACTGAATCTTTCTCCATATATCAGTCTCTCGACAAAAGCATCTGAAACTGCTTCTCCTGTTTCAGATAAGACATAAACTAAATTCACTTTAAATAAGGGTGAATATTTAAGCGCGTGATGGTTTAAAACCTTGAAATCTGATTTCAAGTACAAATAAGATTGTTCTAAATAATATCCCAGTATACATGAAACAATATGTGTCAAAGACTCCAGAAATATCCAGGCATTAAGACACAAGAGAAGCAAAATGCTGCTAAAGCACTGACCCAGATTAATTATTCCACTGGAAACCCAGAAGCAGTCAACATTACTCTAAGAATGGACATAACGAAATATGCCAGAGAAATAAGAAGTTACCTCAAAGGCTATCCATTATTCTTTGTTAATACCCCTAACCTTCCCCTAGGTTTTTTGATGAGCTAATGACACAGGCTGCTGGGGGAAAAAAAATCTGCCGTGGAGAGAGAATTGGGTAAAGCCAGAAATCACATCTCATGCGGGAGTCAGAAAATCAAAACCTTTTTTAGACATTTAAACAGACTAATTTATGCACTAACTTCGCTTTTCAGAATAAATTTGCTGCTGAGGCCCCAAGGATGCCTTTCACCGAACTAGAATATTATCAAACAGGAACGAGTGCTTTGCTTTCTCAAAATCCCAAACAACTCTAAGAAGAAAAACTGAAGCTTATTTACAAGTATCACTTGTGCACCCTCAGCCATGAGTAACAGATTTCCATTAACACTCTGAAAAAGAGCATTTGATTTTTACAGACAAGCTACAGGCTGTACTTAACTTTGAATGCAGTCAGTGACCAAGCTAGATTCTTCAGTGATTAATTTTTATGTGAACCACAATTATTATGAGAATGTCTGTGCTGTTTTCTTCATTTTCTGATTTTTCACTTTCATGTATTTATGTCAGAGACTTCAACAAAACAGATTTATAAACAGAGACTTGCATTATTATCCTTGACTCTTTCATCTTCTGAAATAATCTAACATGTAAACTTGGACAAAACCAATATGATATACACAGTTTATCTGTTCACAATAAAATTACACAGAATAAAAATGACTTAAAGATTATTTCATCTTTGCTTATCTTTCATGTAAATTGAATTTTGCTACTGTGAGCCCTTTCTACCCACACAGGGGGTAAAAACAACTACTTTTCATGGCATAACGAACACTTAGATAGCTGCAGAGAGAGGCATTCAATTGCATTTACATTTGGCAATTATTTAATGTCACCTATTAATATCCAGCTACTGTCTCCGGCACTCCTACCTTGCAAAGTGGCTGAGCATGCTAAACGTGCTAAAAAGGAATTTCCTCCTCATTTCCATCTCTGTTATACTCAGCCAGGGCTCTCCCTGTCCCCGCGCACCTTCCCCAGCAGGAAGGCAGCTCACCTGTAAGCGCTCCCTCCGTTGGGCAAGCCTGCTGCTGGCACACCGCAGCAGATGCACCGCTCAGCTCTCAGCGCTGCTCCTCATTTCTGCTCGCACGTTACAGTGCCTTATTCTTTCTGTTTTTTCCTATCATCACTACCCTATTGTTGCCTGGGCAGTTGAGTTCCTTGTCTGCCTTGGAAAAAAAAAAAATCACAGATTTGAACCCCCCAGGTTGTGATCTTGTCTTACCTTTCCATCTAAGCAGAATTGGAAGATGCAAGTACAATGTTTAGACTTGGAGAGCCAAGTTCACACCATGCCACTGATGTTCCAAAGGTAATTTTCTGAGAATCAGGCATCTGTCTAAGATGATCTCACGGCTAAATTCCAGTTTTCCTAGTTTGGCTCCCTGCACACCTTACCTTTGAGCACTGTTTTCCACCTGCCTAAAGCACTGAGTGGTACTGCTGTGCCTTGAAAACCTTGTGGTGTACTTGTACAAAGATGGATGCATATCACCAATGCAGAGATCCGTGTAAAACTGTGCACAGAGTGATCTGAGGTCCTGCAGCATTAGAGGAAGCTTGTAAAGCTTTCAGAGCTTTACCATATTATTGACCCTTTTCTCTCACTTGATCAGTCTTTACAGTTTTAGTTTCTTAACACACCTTCCTTCACCAAATCCACAAGTTGATCAGCATCTCCCTCAGGAGCCCTCATCTCCCCTTAAAAGGAACATACATGGAGTCAGATCAGCTGGTGACTAATCCCACTACAGTTCTAAAGGGTCCAAATGTTGGCAACAGCGTAAAGTCAGGAATTGCTTGAAATCAGTGGTTAATCTTGTAACGACCTCAGCAGGACTGTGATTTCATCGGTACAAGACAGCTTACACAGAAAGCTTGCTACCATGTGGATCTACTTTGGAGCCCCCCAGGGTGTTACAGAGGTTGGCAGCCAGAGCAAAGATGGGCAAAAATTCTCTCAGCCACATTTGCAGATGGACTCCTAGGTACGCTGCAAATAAGTCCCAAAAGCCAGAAAAAAATCCAGCTTTGTTCCTGGTGTCATTTCATTGCTGATGGCTGTCAAGATCTTTCAACTCTTCGCCATTATCTGTTCTATCTGTTCTAAGTTAGGTCATTTGCTCTACAAAGACACTGCTAGCAGAATAGATCCCAGTACGTGAATCCATGAAAACCAGTGGCCCAAGATCTTGGTATCTATAAACTCACACTCATGGACAAAAGACGCTGTGCAAGTGCAAAGATGGTTGGCATCCTCTCGTGGGAAGAGCCCAGACCAGACTGGGGGAGCCTCTCACCAAGCAGCGCAAACAGCCCACTCGGTGTTAGGGCTGGCACATCACATCATCTGGCCGGTGACCAGCTCTGAATTAAAAACTTGGAAAAATCTTCCTTTGTATTTTACCATCTCAGTGCTAATTTTTCATTCAATTAGGTAAAAACTTGTAAAATGACAGGAGGACCTTACCTAAGGTCCTGGGTATCTCTGAAAATTATTTACAAAATCCACCAAAATCAGCATCTCCAAATGCGCAGCAGCTTTTGTCTGCATGCAATTGTAAGATCAACAAATGAGTAAAAAAATTAAACTTAAGTCTCTGCCTTGCCCATGCCCATTTTGTATATAATAGCTGTTTCTTCTGCAATACTCCTAAATACATGCTAAAGGAGACTCCTAAAGATCTGCTTTGAAGGATTGAGAAGCAGAGTAGGAGACAGGCAGAAAAAATCAGCTCTTACAGAGAACATCTAATAGCAAGCCACTACTTTTAGACTCAGGCACCTTTGCATGCATCAGCTACAGCAATCTGGTATCTTATAGGGTAGAAAGTCTGAAGTCACTCAGCTCCCTGATATAGAATAAATTTGCCCATTTTGAGGAAATGTCAAGCCTCTTTGACACCAGTGGCAAAACCTCCCTTGGCTTCAGTGGAGGCAGAAATTCACTCTCTGAGTTTCATTCAAAAAGGTTTACCCAGCACTGTTCCTCTGAAAGCTCATAAACAGATTTGGGCCAAAATTTGCAGAATTCCTACAAATCTACCATGTACGATGACCAGCACAGAAAATACATTGATTTTAACCTGGAATATGAAAACAAAACTGTAGAGAAAGGCCTGTTGTAGACCAACTGCTATCCTCTCCAAATTATAAGAGAGACCAGCAAATGTTTATGCAGCATTAGTGGCATGTTCTTTTAGCTACAAATAACTACTCTAATGCTGTCTACTGCAGTCACATCTGGTTTAGTCAAACGTTTTCAACCCATTCTGCCTGGGTGGGAATTTATTTAGATACACAGGTCTGGAAAGAGAATTTAAAATCCAACCACAAAAATGACACACTGTTAGTTCCACATTCACAATTTACATACTTTTTGGAATCTTAAATAGTATTCAGAAGAGTAGTTGCTCAAATTCTTTGCCAGAGACCTTATTTTCATGCTCTGCATTTTGGCTAATCCTTGTCTTTGTCCAGACTCAAAGCAATCGATATCAAGAAGCAGCTGATACCAAACGGTTCTTTTTCCAGGCTCCAACTCCCTCCACAACCTCCTCACCTGGACATTTTGAGCCTGTCTGGGCCTCACTCATTTCCTTCTTTCTCTTTACTTTCCGCTCATATTCTCCTTTCCATTTTTYCTACATACACCTCTCCAGTGTCCTGTTCTTCGCCAGGCACTACCATCCCCTCTGCCCTCCAATCCACCATGTCACAGACAACACAACCAAGGCAGAAGAAGAGAGCAGGCTTTTAACTTCAGAGTTAGTAAACCACACATGGCAGGTAGCAGAACTGATAATAAAAACAGATTCATTGTTTAAAAGCCTGAATTTCTATAGAGTCCAGTGAATCAAGTTGATGCAAGTGTCAACCCCAGACAATGTTTCAGTCCAGATCTTGGAATGGCTTCTGGGTGCCCTGTTTGATAAATCCCTTCCTTACTGCTGGGTACTGTAAAAAGCAGCATGTGAGAAAAGCATCCAAAATTTTAACACTTTCCCAAATCTTTGTAAAACTTCTCCAGATCTTTTTGGAAGAGGATTGGAGAAATGCTGAGAAGGGACTACTTCACGTAAGTTTTCTGATACTCTAGTTTGAAGAGAGTTGGGTCAGCAGCCTGCCCAGATGTAATTCTGAAGCGTTGCAGATAGGAAGATCATACCGAGCGCGTGAAACAGTCTCACCGAGAAGTAAAAATGCTGAAGAAGTCACTGTGCCAGTGCCAGGGCTCTATAGCATCAGCACTGAGCCCATTCTTTTTGAACGGCATTAATTCGCAGCCATGGAAAGACAGCATAGTTTCCATGGATGTAAGGAAAATCTGAGGTGCAGTTTGAAATGGAAAGCTTTCGAGAGAGGTATGGCCAGCACTACAAAGTCTCTGTACTTGTTTCTGGGGGGGAATTTTGCTCCTTTTGTTTCCAGTCCCAGACAAAACAAGGAAGGAAGAAAAGTTCTCAAAGATTGAAATCTGGGTTTTAAATAAATGTCCCACTGTCTTGCGAGAACCAGTCTTTTGTGGAACCGGCGTCCCTCCCTCATACGGGGAGAAAAAAGGGAAGGTTTTAGATCTTGACTAATAAAATGAATCTATGAAATACTGACCAGAGCTACTCCTTCTCACAAAACTGCTACACAAAGACATCATTTTGTGTTGCTGATATCTGACCAAAGGCAAAGAGGCTGAGCAATGTGCCTTCATGTCAGGAAAAATAATGCAATGCTTAGATTGTGCCAAGAGTGTGGTAGCCCATTGGGGCCGAAGGGGAAGAAAAGCAAACAATAAGCCTTTAGTTTCTCACTCCACAGCACTACTCCAAGGCTGAACATCCCAGACCCATTCCAAGTGCTGCCTTCAGAGCCAAACAGTCTTCCTTCTGCATGGCTGAAGCAGCTCTAGCTTCCCTTGCTCAGGGCTAAATAAAAAATAAAATAAAATAGAACAAAACAATTTTTTTAAAAAATACAAATTAAATTATAATAAAATTGTAAATCACAGGTTACCCTTCTTCCTCTGACTCACTAGGCATTGCTATTAAATCAATCAGACAGGGGTTTTGCCCAAGCATCTCACAGCCTGAGGCTCACCTTTGCCAGCAGTTACATTCTGGGATGCCCCCCAGATGTTAAGAAGGCTTTGCAAACTGTTAGCCTGATACCCCTCTTCCAAAACTCACAGCTAGAGTGCTACTGAAGTACTAGGGATGAAAAAAAAACCACCCAAATGCCCCAAAGTGAACAAAACTCAGAAACACTGCTCTGCCACCATGTTTCTGYGCCTTCTTGCAGATTAAGCTTTGAAAAAATTAACCTGCTCTTTTAACTTTTTTAATTAAAAAATGAATTAAAATGAATTAAAACTACTTTTGAAATTAACCTGTTTACCTCTTAACTAAACAACTACCTTGAGACAAAGGGTTTGAAACACATGTAAAAATGAGTATTAAACTCTTAGTATAAAAATACCTCCTGTGGATTTCAATTTTGCTTTTAGACTCCTCGTGGGAAAATTATTTTAAACACAGGTGCAGATAACAGTAGGCTTAGATAAAAAACTGGTTTTCAATAGTTCAGGGCTGGATTAAGGGCTAGTAATTCCTCTATAAAGCCACAACAGTAAAGATAGACTGGATGGGCCCTGAAAGCATACATATGCACCTTATAAATCTTGCGCAAGATTAGATATTGCTTTTAAGGGTGTTAAGAACCTGACAAAACCCCCACAGCTACAGTGAACAGAGCCAAGAAAGGCAACTAAAACTTGCCGTTTCGGACACCTTTTCCTCCCACAAGAGGCTTATTTGTCTGAGAGAAATTCAGAACATACCATTAGCCCAAGACTTTCCAAAAAACCACTCTGGGTCAGTTTTTTATGGAATTTCCACACTTAGGGGTTAGGTACCTATCTGCTTTTTAAAATCTCCCTGCAAGCCTATTTGCATCTTTAGATATCTAAAATAAATTTTAAGTTCTGGCCAATAGTGTCCCGGTTTCTCCCATCTAGCCTCCATAACTTAATCGGCCAACTCATCACTTTGAAAGCAAGAGCAATTAAATCCTTGTATTAGAACTGGGTCCCATTAGATCTCCTCCAGCAGAACATCTTCTTAAATGAGATCTGCAGGAAAAAGACATCTGCTGGAAGAACTGGGCTGTAAATTACTATCTGAATGCTGATGGCATTTGAAAAAAAAAAAAAAAAACTAAAAGCATTTAAATTTCTATACCTAGAGAGGTATGCTTTTTAATTAGATGGGAGAGTTGACAAAGCTTGGAATAAAAATATTTTCATGTGCTGTGCCTGCAAATATAGATCTCTCTCTTCAGTTCTAAGAAAACTATCATTTGGATGCAACTGTGCGCTAACTCTATTTATGGTGTAGTTTAACACATTCCACTAATGTGTTCCAAGAGACGGCTCCCTGGGAAAAGTCAGCATCCATGCAAGCAATGAAAAAATTTGTCTGTGGAAGGCACGCCTTGCAGTGCAGTGGGAGCAGACGACGTGTTTGTACGTACTGCTCCTTCGTGTCTGTTTTCAGATAGCCCTGCATTCTCTGAAGGCAGTTAAATATCCCCAAAAGGAGTACAACCCTAGTGCTCCACATATTAAACCAATTTGTCCTGAAGGAGGCTGTGCTAATGACGGCAGCAAAAAAAAAAAAGTCTCACTCTTTGCCTAGTCTGACTTTGGAAATAAATCTGTGGCAAAGGAAACATTTGTACCTGATCCAAGTAAATTGATACTGAATGAGTTTGACAGATTGATAACACTTTCTTTGACGCAGTAATAAAAATTTTCAAACAGAAATCAAGATGCCTCCTCTCTGTTTTAAACAAGGATGCTGAGAGGTCCAGTATATTCAATTCAATATTCCAGACATATATTCAATTAAAAACAACTTGGTAATAAATATTTGTATTATTTTGTCAAGTGCTATAATTAAAGAATGCTGTGCAAGGGCACCTTTTACCTCCGTACGCTGTAGAGAGCACAGAGATGCCCAGTAATGAGGCTGCATGTGAAAATGGTGGCAGGAAGGCCAGCGGAGGTACAGAAATGTCTTCAAGAGGTCTCCCACCTGCCAGCCCGGCACAAGGCCGAAGCACGGTTATTCACCGTCCTTACAGGGCAGAAGACGGATTTCAAGTGCTGGATAAGCAACACAGATGAGTTCAAGGAGATGGTTTGAGGGAGCATTATTATGCAGAGTGGATCTCTACCCATTTGGCAGGCCGTCTGACCAGAGACGAAGGGGACCGCTTGCTCCCATGAATCTATTTAGGGTCGCAGGGCACCACGTCTCTTGTGATAAGCAATCAGAGATGAAAGCAGATCTCTGAGGCTGCCCGGTGCAAGATGCCAGACGAGCAGAAAAGTCTCTTACGGACTTCCTAACCCCAGACCTTCCTTCCTTTCTTTCCTTTTTTTTTTTTTTTTTTTTGGTTCACAGATGCCCAAAGATCTCTGACATTTTAGCAACCTGCTGGGGACTGCCAGATGAGTAAACGGCAGAAGAGCCACAGTAACAACCTACACCTTCTTCTCTTGCCTGGATTCACCAGGTAACACCGGGAGTTTCATACGCCCTGGGAGCTCAAAGAGCAGCAAGGGTGACTGATTGTCTTGTAAAATAAGGATGATTAAGCCAGATCAGAATCATTGTTTGCCTTTATGACCCAGGTCTAATCTTTTACCACATTTACAACACTTAATCCTTAATAAGAAACGCTCCATTTATTTTGACCACTGATGTATTCAGGACAGTCTCAAGGGTCAACATGGTTTCCATCTTTCTTTCTCATCTAAGCTACGTTATTATTATTACTGTCCCACAGGAAAATTGGGCTTCAGCTTACCACATCAGTTTCTTGCAATCTGATGAAGGAGCTCCCTGAGAGGAAAGCGAGGAGGAGGGAGAGCCGGGGCGCTTTCCAGCAAGGGCCTGAACTTTTCCCCACCTTCTGCGTGTCTGTTGAAAGGGTGTGACATGAGCTTTGGTTGCTGGTTCACAGAGAGTTGCCAGAAAGGTTTGGCTAATATCAACACCATTTCCCCCAAAATACAGACTGTGAGATATTGTCACTCCACCTCAGATTGTATTATCAGTGGTATTTACGTAATACAGCTAACCTGGGGTGATAATCATTGGTATTAATAATTCTGTTCGTATTATTTAAATGTTTAGCATATCTGAATGCTTCACATAAGGAGAGAAAAAAAAATATTGTTTAAGGAAAAAAAATACTTATTTTGCCCCTTCTTATCTGTTCATTTGTTATTTACGGAAGACCAATAGATACACATTTTTGCATCATGGCATTTTTACTGACGTCTGTTCCTTTGTCAAGTTTTGACGTCAAGGATTTCATGTCTCAGAGAGATTCACGTTCTTTAAACTGACTTCCCAACTTCTTTTAAAGAGTTTTTGACCAGGATAAAATATTTTGCCTCACAAACACAACGTGTCAGCTTTGCACTCCACATATTTTATGCATTTAAAATAATGCAATAGTAGACAACCAATGGAAAACTGACAGACTAAAATATATAGGCTTATAAAAGGGGACTGCATAGACAGGTACATTTAGCAAAGTCATTTTCTACCAGCCTGCGAGTATCGAATATCTAAATTCTTAGCTCTTTATTCATTCACCTTTGGAAGGTTTAGTTGCCAATTCATTTTCTCAATCTCTCAACTTCATAAATTTTCATTATTTGCATTTTAATACGAGCACAACCTTCATTCTAGATTCAGAATGGGTTAAGATAGGACAATAACAAAAGAAAAAAGTATGCTTATAGGTGGCAGAAGTAGAGTGAAATTAACAGAAGGAAAAATGTTGATCACAGATATGGAAAACTTAGAAACAGCAGGGAGAAAGCTATTTGTTAAAAATTGGAAAAGAAGAGAGAAAAAGCAAAAATAAATGGAGTAATGGTTAACAAAAACTTATTATGAAACAGGAAGGAAAGAAAATTAAGTCCTTTTAAAAGAATGAAAAATAATACAAATATCAGAGGAAACCATGGGCAGGGGACAGCCTGAAGATGAGGCTGCAGATGTCAAAGTGGAGAACATGGAGCACAGAGGAAGCGCACCCTTAAAAGGTCATTCTTTCCATCCATTGCATAAGTTTGACTTTGCCACATATTTCCAGTACTCACAGCATTTTCTGTGGTATGTGCTGACCTTTTAGGGTTGTCTACTGTAGTATTTTCTTTTACTTCAATATTTTTCTTTAAACATTTTGAATCGATGATTTAATGTCCTGTTAGGTAGAGCTCTAGTAAAAATAAACCCACATACAGAACAAAAAGAAAAACCAAGAAAAATAACCCTTCAGAACATTTCCAGCGCAAGACCTCCTCTTCAGAGCTAGCCTCCGAGGCTTACAGGGGTAGCTTCAGTGTTGTGTTGAATAGCTGCCTGGAACAAATGCCTTTATATGCAGCGTCTCGTAGGACTTAAGGGTTGACATAGCAAAGGTGTAAACCTGTGACTGGTGCAGCACCTGAGTATTACACTGGGAGCCAAAAGACTTGGCTTATAATGCCAAGCTCTGACGTAATGGCGCCAACCAAGTGATTTGAGTTCTTTGGGCCTCTTTCTCCTCCTGTGGTCTTATAAATACTGTACAGACCACAAACCCTTTTGTCTCTCAACATTGCCTGTTCACGCTGTACCACTTTAGGTACACTCAGCCAGCCAAATAGCAGTCCACTGCTGGCCTTGAAGAAGGGAAAGTGAACATTTTCACACAGAGCAATACTACTGGTAGCATTGGTATTTATGGTCTGGCAGTAGGATTGAGCAAGCCTGACAAAAACAGAACTAATAAATGAGGCTGGAATTCGTGGTCTGGTTAAATAGAAATGTTGTAGTTCCAACCCAAAGTATTTCCACTTGATGGGGCAAAACAGATTGAAAGACTATAGCAACTACATGGATTAAATCAGTCAGGAATGTGACCACAGATTATTAATATGAAAAAGCAAAGCGAAACAAGTTAAAAATTGGATAAAAATGGAAGGCCCTATATATTACATCAAGATTTGAAATGATAACCCCATCATCTTTTTCCAGAGTTCAAAGTCCACAGTTATTTCCTTTTACAGCAAGGCAGACTGATAATTCCCTTACGTCAGTTAAAGTCTTTTTTTCCCTTTACTCTTTCCACAAAGCCCTTCTTGTCACTGGGAAATTCCTTAGACAGCGGCAGGCCCTCTTGTTAAGAATGAACAAGACACAAAGCTCAACTTCTGCAAAGCACTGCTCATTCAGCAGATATTAATTTGAACACTGAAATCAAAGTATCTGCTGACAAACAGCTCAACATCACTGGAGAAATGTAAGACCCAAGGTAAAAAGCAGTGAAAGGACCTTCACATTTGTACATACCTATGCATTGTTGCTGCACTGTTGAGCAGGAGTTTTAAAACTGATGCTCTGAATCTCAACATCTCACTCATTAAACCCAATTTAAATAACCAATTAAAATGGACCTCAAAAGACAAGGAAGCCTTTCACTTCTCCTGTCTCTCCTGGAGCTGAAGGTTGAAGATGCTTTTTTCTACTTAATGAGGTTGGTTCCACAGGCCCCTATCTGCAGATTGAGGTAATTTTACTTACAAAAGTTCTTTTAAGGAAAAAGTCAAGCAAAGCATGTGTATCTTATTTATCCACGTAGGGAATACTCAAAGCAAAGCACAAATCTCTAAAAGCAATAACAAGTCCTGTTTCTTTCAATACGCTGGTTTCAGAGTCTCAAAAAGTCAATCACATAAGTAAATTGTGCACATAGGTAGCATATCCAAGAGTAGGAATTTAATTTATTTGTACTTTGTTGAAGAATAACATTGAAAGAGGGTTCCTGAAGAAGTTCAGAAGGGGAATCTCACTAATATTTCTACAGATTACCAATGACTTGTGACCAGGAAAAAATAAACTAGAAAGGGAGGATCTGAGGCTACTGAATGTTTACAAGAAACATTATTTTCATATTAAATACATTCCTATTAATTGCTAGTCACTATAAAAACATAAATACTTTGGGCATRCTAACAATGTGACCTACAAGATCCTGGTACGTAATGCTAGCACCTTCAGTTCTTAAGAGGTGCTGTGTAACTGCTGTTTCCACGAAGTTAAAATTAAAAAAGGAAGCTTTTACATACTTTGTTTTCAATCTTTGCAAATGCATTTTTTGAAGATCAGCTCAGATCTGGTACTCATTTGCAAGTGAAATGCCAAACTTGGCATGAATTTTAGCTCGATTCATCTGGCRGGGTCATTTCTTCCCATTCTCCCTTTTGGCGCGTAATGCCTCCTTGTTGACTTCTATTTAGCCACTAGTGTTTCAAAGGAGACATTGGTATCTCTTTTTAAGGAATTATTGTTATTTTTAATTGGAGCCATTTGCCCTTCTGAAAAATCCGCATCACTGATGCCAGCTCCTCTGTTTCTGACCTCCACCACCTCCCTGTCAAACTGAAATGGAAAACAACCAGTTCTTCCATTTAAATCAGCTCCTGCTGTCAGTGACAACACCCAGAGYTACACAAGTAACAAGAAAGCTGAAAAAATGCACGACCAGTCTGTATGGACTGCTGCTGCAGAAACTGTCTTCACTCAGTTCAACCTCTTTAATCCGAACAAGGTGAGAAAGATGAAAGGAATTCAGATAAAGCAGAAATCAAATTGAACTGCAACATCTGGATCCAAAGTGTTCTTCTTATGTCACTGTTGGAGGGAGATACAGGGAGTTTCAGGGCTGAGCTGAGACCCAATTTAAAGCCCACTGCATGGGAAGACCACCAAACTTCAACTATTTTACTAATCGGGCCTTTTCCAGAGATAGGAGGAAATCCCATTCCTGGCTTTCCAGGCAGAGCTGACATTCTGGCGTGGCTCGAGAACAAGCAGCCTTGCAGGCAGGTCAGGTGCATTAACCGCTCTTCCAATTAAGCAAGGCTTAAGGAAGGGATCCGACTGTGCGTTTTTCTTTTCTTTCTTTTTTTCTTTTTTCTAATTGAAATCCATTTCTGCTTTATGTACGGGTATCTTGTGCATGTACCGTGATGCCATCCAGAGGCAAACGGTTACAGTCCCACAGGAATTAACAAAGCCACAAGGTGCTCGGTGATACCTAAACTTTCAGGGAGTTCAAGCCCTCTTCTGTCACAAGGAAAGCTGAGAAGCAAGCACTTAAATATCTTCTGGCAGCACCCAAGAATCCTCTTTCAAATACCAAGTGTAGGAAAGGCACACACTTAGAATATATCTTTCTTCTTCTACTGAAATAAGAGTAAGACATATCTTGCCCACTTACGAGAACAGTGGGTTGGACTGCAGAAATAAATATATGACAGCACCAGGTCTGCTGTCCTAGCAAAAAATGATGAAACATTCAGGGATCAGCACTTTTCCCCCCAACTACTTRCAATCCAAAGTAGATATTTCAGGCTGGCAAGTTATACCTCTGAGGACAGKGTTATGAAATAATTTCTCCCCCGGCTTGACAATAAAATGTGGGGGGGAGAAATGACAGGCAGGATAGATGTGCCTGTCACACAACTAGCAAATAGTAGAATCAAGCCTTAAGCACTGTTAAATAAAAAACAACAAAAGCAGAAAACCCAAACCTCTGAACTTTTGTCACAAACGAAATTAATTTCTCTCCCTGAATAATCCCTCCAACCCGCCTTCTATACAATAGATATGTCGTGTTGTTTGACACCTGGCCTGAAGATAACTTGAYAGTCTTTGGCTAAACACTACGGTTTGGGGTTTTTTTTATTCATTATGCCCCTTAGTTTACCATATTGTGGCCATTAGGGAGAAGAAAAAAAGGATGGAGAAAGGACAATTTTTGACACTATTATCAATGGCAGAGGACGATAGCCCTTTTCCTCCATCTTGGAGCTTTTCCTCCATCTTGGGATACCCAAAATTAAAAAGCGTCTTTTGTAGTTAATGTCTGATGGTGAACTGAGAAATTATCAACAAAGGATTACCTCATACAGCCAAACCAAATCTGAGCAGAAACACGTTAGCATAATTTAGAAAAAACAACCCGACAACAAACAAAACCAATGACATGATGTTCCTCTTGCATCTACCATGGGCTACACTGGGCTAAGAGCTCACCCCTACAAGCTCTGCATGTGCAGTTGCTAATGCATGGGAAATGTGATTAACTGCCTGAGAAAGGCCTAGAATTACTCYCATTCTGACTAGATTACTGGATAATTAGATTGGTGGCACTCTTCCCTTACTGGGCTGTCAGATTAAATCCTGCTGGTTTTCTTCAGATAACTGTCATGTTCCACAATAACAAACAGGGACTGACACCAAGTGCTTTTCATGTTCAAAGGATGTAAATGCCTCTTCTACCTCCACTGGACCAGTAAGAAAAATGCCCAGTGTACTTACTATTTCATTGAAAATGTCATTAAATTTGATTAAAACTTACCTAGTTGATAAACCTGGTCAGAAACATTTAATTTCACTTGATAAATGGGAATCACAAGCCTTTGAATACTCATCTGGCCAATTACTTAATGGATGGGCAAAATCGAATAATGCTTTAAACGGGGTAAGAAGGAACATTTCAAAGTTCTGCTTACCAAGAAACAAGTGTCTCATTCACATGCTCCTTCTGGGGAGTCCAAGAAAGGAGCTGGCAGGTATGTTTGGATCTTCCACATTTGCTTAATGTGGGAAGTGAAAGCTTTTCATATTCCTGAATTCCCATAACTGGTACTGCACCACATGTTGTTAAAACAGTAACAGGCAGATTTATGGTATTGGGTTGCTCTATTCTCTCCTTGAAGAGCTTGACAGAGCTTGACATTAACTCTGTTATCTGACCAGACTGGAAAGTTGAACTACTAGTTCCCAAAATACAAAAATAATGCTACTATTTTCAAACCTGTACATTTGAATCTCATGAGTTTGGCTAAAAAAACAAACCAAACCAAACCAAACCAAACCCAAACCAGGACAGGAACTGAAACTTCAAGAGTTTAAATAAATGTCAAGAAGTATAAAATCCCAAATGGACTTCTTTGATTCTGTGAGTCCTTACGATGTCATACTTTCCATTTTTACTCAGCAACAATAGAGTTAGAAATATACTGCCCCTTTTTCTGTTTACGTAAAAGCTGAGATTTTTGCACCGAGGCTTTTCAACAAACATCTGTAAAACACAAGATTTGTGTTAAAATTGCAAGGGCTGGCAATAATCGCTTTCTTAATTTACTGTAGTGCAAACAAAATAATGTATTTTTATTATTTTATTTATTATTTACTTACTCAGTTCTTAATATTATAATATTAATAATATTAAGAACTGAGTAAGTTCTTAAACCTAAGATAAAATAAGTAAAACACCAGGCATCGGCTTAAGAGGATCAGTAAGTGTGGTGTTTCTTCCTGAAGTGATCACTGGATGGAAAAAGTCTTCTGAAAGATAGCAGCGGGCGCAGACCAAACCTGAGCCAAAATCTTGATTCAGCTGAAAATAGTGGTGAGTCTCCCATCGCCCTGAACAGCAGAGAAGAAGGGTCCTTGGTGGCCCTTACACAGTGGGGCTTTGCTGCCCCATTGTAACCCAGTCCCAACAGCAAACCAGCTATCCCGACCGAGGCACCCACCAGCTATGACAGCACCACTGGGTTTTTTCCTGAGGATTTCAAGGAGGCTGCTATTTGGAAAAAGGCACAGAAGTTGATGTTTTAGACACTTGAGTATTTTTCCTTCTCACTTTAAATTACACAATACTGCCGTATTTGGAGTCTTTCCACAGCTAGTTAATAAAGGTAAAGTTCTCTGTACATCTGGTCTCACTGGCAAATTTATGCAACGTGATGAAAAACGTATCTTTTGAAGTTTGTACAAGAAAGAGAAGATCGAAGCCAAAGAAAAGGTGGAACATCTCTGATAACGCATGTCAGAATATCAAAAACATTTGAAGCTGTAAAGCTATATCTGCATTTCTTTTTTTTTTTTTGCCTTCTAATGACTTTTTAATTTTTTAATTTATTTTAAACTGTAAAAGCAGTTTACACTTGTATGAGATTATTTTCCAATGAAATAGGGAAGGGKTAGAGTTATAAACAACGGCAAAGAAGTAGAGAGCAGGTAGGCAGCTAAAACAGTGAACTATAAATGTACAGAGCAAAAGCTAATGTTAAGGAACAAATCACTGTTAGATAGCTTGTATTTACAACAGTAATGTATATTTATCATATCTGATATGAATAATAGTTCCAAGGACTCGCAACAATAGTTAGAATAACAAACTTAATCAAGTTAACGATATGGAGATATTTATCTAGAGAATTGTTTTATTTTTTTCACCCACAGGTTCTGTTTTTTATAAAACTAGATAAGAATCATTTGTCTTTTTCACTTACGGCTGAAACAGAACCACCTTGGAAGGAAAATGAACTGGCTGATTTACAGTGCCCAGCAACATCAAACAGCAAGTCTGGATAAGAAGTGAGTGACACTTTACCTAAGGAAAACAGCAGAGGGATTATAACAGGTTTCTTGAATTAGAATTTGACCAAAAATGTTCAAATTAACTCTTTCCAATCTTGCAGAATGAGATGGACGGTAAGTATTTTGAGATTCTTTCTATCAAGGCGCAATAAAAGGGAAAATATACTCAGATATTTATATTAACTCTATTTGTGAATACATGCTAACTTATTGTCTTTATGTCATGAGAGAAATGCAATTGGCAATATAGCACCTTGAAGAGACCTTGCCATTTACATATGTCTTTTGGATGCTACAGAAAACTAAGTTCCCACAGAAAACTAAAGTTCCCAACAATTAGGGCCTATGTGCACTTAACAGAGAACGGGTGTAAAACCTCAGATCTCCATTCACTTCAACGGAGCCAGGCTCATTCGTATCCATCGATGGCATGATTTATCACACACCCTCACCCATTCTGATCCCAGAGCTATGTATGACATTTCTTACAAAACTATGCATAAGGAAATTGCTGACAGGCCAGAGCCTTGGGTTGATAATTTTGGGCTACTGGGTATAAACACGTTCTGATCACTACTCAGTGGGGTGGGATTAAAATCAATACAGAAAGGGGTTTAGAGTCATCTTTYAATAAACGATTCTTCATCTGAGGAAAAGAAGGAAAAACGTCTTTGACTACTTGACAGAAGCAAAATGGCATTTGTTTAAGGTTGCTCGGGGAATTGGAATGGCAGAAAATGACCTGTGAGAGATGGATTAATATAAAGTTAATGCCGACATAAGTACAAATACATTAGTCACCTGTCTATGCTGTTTATCAGATGGATAGATACATGCGCATGCAATCAAGCATTCATAAAACCTTGACTAAAATTTGAAATAAGCTCTTTTCCTTAACTGCACTGTAACTCTTCCCCCTTTGAGGCTGCTTTGATAATGCTGTTTGAAGGAAAACTTTCCTGGCAGTGGCTGCAGGGGAACTCCATTTCCCTGGGATTTCATCCTTGGGCTCATTCAGGAGCACGTGTGTTTGTGCTCACTGCGATGGAGGTCTTCTCTAATGTGGACACCTGTCCAACATGAGCTGAATGGAAACCTCCGACACCTTTCACAGTGCCTAACAACTATCAGATGTTAATACATCTTGGCTAATAACGAGTGGGATTATGATTAAAGCCAGTATAGTAGGAGTAGGAGGGTTTTAATCCTGTTCTTACAAGCGCGGGGCAGTGAGCGCTCTTCACTTTGAAAGGCTATCATCCAGTCCCTTCATGAGAACTAAACGCACTAAAGCAATAATGTGAATAGTATCCACCACTTCACGTACTTTGGGTGGCCTTATTTTAACAAAAGGTTATTCATGCTGTTACATTATGAGGATCCCTAAAACCTCATTAGCAGCAATGAAGCAGATCCAGTGGCAGTAATAAACTCTAGTTTAAATTAGAAACAGCTACATTTTGCACATTCACACGCATACACACGATCTGTTTGCTGATAACCCAAAATGACCAATTTGTTAAAGTTTACATAACTTAAAGAGGAAAAATAATAATAAACAACCTCTGCATCTAGAGCAATAAATCCTTTATTCATCCTACAGCTGAGCCGCTCCTCTGATCATTAAGGAAAAACTAATTAAAGCAGGGCTTCATACACCTTTGCAGAAAATTGCATCCCAGGGTGAGATGTGGTAGAGCCAAAATAGGCTTGCATTTATTTGCAGTGTGTGGTCCCTACTGTGAAAAAACACACAACTTACAAGAGTCACTCACATTTTAAATATTTCTAGCTTGAATGTTCACTGCAAAACATCATTGCTAAGTTTGTATTCAAATGGCACTGCATAGTAAAAGTTCTCTTTAAACACAAAAGGAATGCTTTTCGTTTTACAGCTATACACCCCCCTCTCTCYCCCTTTATTCCACTGAGAAAAATGCTACATACTGCAAACCCAAATCAAGTCAAGTTTGCTTTCCTCTATGAAAATTTCTATTTCAACATCACAACTGCTATTAACTTCAAAGGAAGCTGACAGTTCTCCAGTTATTAAGTTAAAAGAYGGCCAACTTTCAGCTGGAGTCATTGCAAATTAATTCTGCCTTACAAGGCCACATTAGGTCATTTCCTGAGCTGATGGTAATAAATAGCCCTTTCCGTAATGTAAGAACAAACGAGTACAGTGAGGCTGTCCTGATGTGAAAAAAAGGAGGACCGGGCTAGGCTGGGCTCAGGGAAATGGTGTAGGGCAGCCTGACCCAGCCACACTCCAGACCCGCCTCCGCCGCAACTCCACCTGCAACTAGAATCCGCATCTCGATGTACCATGAGCTTAGGCGTGTGTCCAAGCTGGAGTGCCGCAGTAGGTATGATCTGACAGTACCTCTTTTACAGCCCCCTTTACTTTCTCATTTTACATTGAGTCCTGCGCACTTGCCAGCTACAGGACAGAGCTGGCAGACTGGAATCAAAAGGGGCTGAGATCGGCAGGTTTTCTCTTACAAGCTTGATCTCTACCATGTCCTCAGCTTTGAGGGGCATTTATTTACTAATGGATGTATAGAAAGAAATGGAGTTGGCAGGAACATGCTGTGCAAACAAACATTGAACTACTGACATTTTCTTGCTGAATAATTTGCCACAGTCATGTGAAAATGTTACTAACAAAGCCTAAAAATCCAGGATTTTCTCTTCCTACTAAACTATTCTAGTAGTGACCTCCAGGCAAAACATTTCCTCAAGCAGTGGGAAAAATCCTGCCTAAACCTTGCACCGCCTCAAGCTTGTGCAACCCTCTCCTTCTGCACGCAGAGATAGCAGTGAAGAGGCCACAATATCCAGGTATGAGGCCAACCTCTAATGCAGGATGAATATTATCCCATGTCTGTCATCACCCACTGTCTCCCATCCGAATCTCTTCAACTACCTGGGGCAAGGGTTGCTCTTTTCTTTTGATTGGTGCAGGACCTAATGGAGTCACRGGCCTGATCCATTACTACTTTAACACCAATAATAATGTCTCCATGGTGCCCATGTTAAGGTCACGATCAAATGACACAAGWCGGTGCAGAGTCAGTTTTTCTGAAAACAGAAGCAAAATGTACGGGAGTTTTGCCATTACCTTCAGTGAAGCCACGGCTTAACCCAGAAGATCCACAGCTTGTATTGCAAGCTGAATAGCAAGAAGTCTGCGCTGGGTCTCCAACATCTGCCTCTCATTACGGGAACACAGATTTCCCCTCTCTAGCATTTCTGCTTTTTATCTACCCAAACCTCCATATCTGTGCTCTACACTGGTTAAGTGAATTTCAGTGAAGAAGGCACAGATTAATGCTCATTACTACCATTATTATCATTATCACTGAGTTAGTACAGAAAAAGAAAAAAAACCAAAAACTCCGACTCCCTGACCACCAAATGAGCTTAGGTTTAATTATAAACAAAATGGGCTTGACGGTAGGTTTTTGCACAGCTTCAGACAATCAAAGCTACTGATAAACAACAGGCATTGTTTATGATGGGAATAAACTATTTTTTGCTTTGTACAAAAGAAGGAAGCCTGAGAGCCAGGAGGGCAACAGGGTATCTTTGTGGACTAAGTAGTCTTACAGCACACAGAATATTAGTAAGAAAACCCGTACAGAGATGGCTATGCAGCCCATTGTATTGTCTCTTTGAGGGAGTGATGAGAACGCAGGTCAGTAAGAATAGCTGGCGGATTATCCTGCCTTTGCCCAAACCAGAAAAGAACATTAAAGCGTAGGGCACAATCTGACAGCACGAGGTCCCACAGGGACTCCGGGTTTCTCCAGCAGGATGCGGGAGCTCTGGGTTCAAGGCCCTACATCCCTGATAGCTAGCAAGCTATAGCTCTAGTCTCTTACACTGCCCCAATGATTATTCAATTATTCATAYAAGATGGGAAAGGTCTGTGTGAGAGAGAATGAGAGAGGCTTCTTTCAAGACAGCCAATAATTTCATGGGGGGGCAATCACCTGGCATGTAAGAGACCCTCCTTAGAGCCCCTGCTTCAAATTAGACTGACACAGGACTGAAGCCAAGCCACCAAAACCTAAATGAGGTCTTTAAGCTCTGAATTATTAACTGCTCTGAAGAAAAGGGATTCTTTCACTATTAAAATTCATTTTGGAAGCTCTAGGTTTTTTGTCTAAATACATTTCTACAGCTTTTTTTTTTTTTTTTTTTTTAAGGTCAAAAAAATCTCACCATTTTCACCACCATATTTCTCTACCATTGTAAGTGGCAAAGCAAAGTGAGGTTAGGTGGTCCAGTGAGATCCATGATGAAGGGTCCTATACAGAAATAAGAGAGATGTAAAACAAGTTTTTAAAGTCCAGGAGGAATAAGGTAGAAATATTGAAAACTGATAAACAGCCTACAGAAATTGAAGTTTGATTGATTCCGCATTCAGAAAATTGCACTTGGAAGGACTTCAGCAGTGAATTGAAGTATTGGAACGTTTAGGGTCTTGATAAATAGAATTTCTTCATGAAAAATAAATTCACCTAACATATTTCACCAAAGAATACAGYAACTAGTCAGGTGATACTGTAGATTAATATATACAATCAGGATAAAGATAATTTGTTCACACAACATGTTGCAAAATAAATCAAGCAGGCTGAGTATCTTCTGTTACACTAAAGTCAGAGATAATTGCTAATACATTGGCATATGTTATTTATCATAATACTCGTATCTTTCATCTCAGAAAGTAGCCTCTCGTTGTTCTTTGCAAGCATTTAGTCATTTCCATTGCTTTGGGATCTTAATATTCTGTTTGTCATATAAAATGCATTATGGCTACTACACAAATCCTTTGCAATCACAGTCAAATTTTCTGAAAATCGAAAGAAAACCAGCAATATAACCAAGTGAACCTCAAGGAACTCAAAGTCCCAAGAGAGCTGTACGGTGCAGACAATTAGTTTCTGCTTACCGGTAATGTTTTGCAGGCAAACACAGGGGAATCAAACCAAAAAAATCCCCTCATAAAGAAGGAGAATGGATAAGGACTCTCAAAGGGGCAAACCACAAAGCATAGGAAGAAAATAAAAAAAAACAGAAAAAAATTTTGAGATCATCAAAGCTTGCCTGTGTTTCACCTCTGTAAGGTCTCTCCCTTTACTTCTACCTATCGATACATAGGTATGCTGTGACGTTTTGAAAACAACACGAAACAAAGCAGGTTTACTTGGAATAGCATCTTTCATTATTTATTTATTTATAAACCGCAAACTGCTATGCAATGCATTTGCTGCAATTGGGAAAAAAATACTTTTTATTGCAGTCTGARTCATTTCCTATTTTCTTCCATTACCGAATCATAATTTAACACAGCAAACAAATATACACTCATTAAAGTTTCTTAGCAGACCACAGCTTTGAGTCATTGTTCTGGCAAAATTTACTTCTCTGAAAGCTCTTAGAAGTGCTTCGTGAGCAATCTTACACAGGTAATGAACATAGCACATGAGGATAAATAACATATCTTCTGTGTTTCAGCACACAGGCTGCAGAAGAGCTGTACATTCATTAGGCTATGATCGTTTTACAGTCCTCCTTTGGCAGCTCTCCGGCTGGCAATCACTAACCTCGTCACCAGCCGAGCCCCGACTGACGCTACCTGGGTCCCATCAGAAAAAAACCTGCTAATTAGCACGCAGCTCTTGGAGGCAAAGTCTTGGATCCACGGTGGGCACAGAGACACTGGGGAATAATGTTGTGAACAGCACACGTAACATGAACAGCGATGACCGTAAAATCACATTAAATGATTCAAAGGTACCTCCTGACTGCCTTGATTTAGCTTAACACAAGCCAGGGTTCAAACCACCCATCTCCAGATACAAGGGGGAGAGCGACCAGCTTTGCCAGGCCTGTTTCTCATCTCCAGTGCAACCACAAGTTCACATGTGCAAGTGCTGAAAGTGTAGAGATTGAGAAGAAGAATAGCAGCTAAAAAAATTTGGTAGGAAGGGGAGAGGAAGCAGGAAGCCATTTTCAGGTGCTGTCCAAGATGACACATGTCAGAGACCACAGAAAATCTAGAGGAATTTGGTTTTCTTCTAAAACTTAAAGGAGAAGGCAAGTTCATGCGCTTTTTGTTTAGATCTGTGCTTTCTTCAGTGTTTTGGTACTCAGGGAATATTACTTGGGTTTAAGCAAGGTTTTTGCCATTTCTGACGGTCACCGTTTACGGTGCTCCCAGAGAGCAGATTGCTGCACGTGCTGAGTCCAAACTAGACCTGCTGACAAAATCTCCAACATGTGTTCCTGCTCGGGGTATTAAAAAACAAATATGGAAAAATTGCACAACCCTGTCCCAAGACAGCCAGTAACCAGGAGGCTGAAGGCTGAAAAGGGTACCGGGAAAACCAGGAAGAAAAAATGTCAACCTGTGGCACAGACTATTGAAAATCCTGATTTTAAAATTAGAGAACAAATCCTCTTGTCCTAAATACCTATATGAACTTTCAGGTAAGGATAGGAAGATAGTGCCCATATATCCATGCAAACAAAGCTGCAGCAGACTTTGGGTGAGAGAGGCAAACACGGCCCAGCCCGGGGCGGCCGAAGTTAGTATCCCTGGCCCAGGAGGACAGGCTACAGGGTTACGCTGGTAGAAATAGCTGGAGTTGCACCTAGAAACCCCTCAGGAGCAGAGCTGGGAAGCCAGGCGGTCCCGGTAGCATGGCTCTGTACACAGGCACCCGCGCCCTTCATTGGCAGCGTGCTTGCAGGAGAGCTGCCGAGGACGTCCCCTCCAATTTGCAGCAAAAGCATTAAAAAAAAAAAAAAAAAAAAAAAGAAAACAAACAAATCAGGCCAGACGGTCAGGCACAATCCTATTTATCCATATGGTTCCAGTGAAGGATTTTGAAGCCACAGTACGCTGCCACGAAGCAGAGCTGCTGTCCTACGGGCAGCCCCGCCGGAGGCTCGTCTCCTGCATGGTGGCACGGGACAGGGAGGTGCAGCTGTCCCAGCTCCGGCAGGGCACTGCAGCCCCGGGGGGAAGCAAGAGGTAAGAAACCACAGCAACACGCGCCCACCACGGGTTCCCTCAGCACCGCCGGAGGAGGACTAGCACCCACCAGCCCTCCTGCGACACCCTTTGTCCTCTACCATCCAACATGTTTTCTACAAAGAGGAACCGAGAGCCTCCCTCTGAGTGATCTACTACAAATAAATAAGGTATTAGTACTAAGGCAGATACTGATCTTCCACAACTCTGATTTATTTTAGGTTTCTTGCTGCAGGGTTAACACATCTAGCAGGCTGAAAACGCACACACGCACCGACACTGTCATGTACAGTGAAACCGGCCGTGCTGAGGAGGTTTGGAAACTCTCAGGTTTTTTCCATTAAGCATCTGGGACTGGTTATTTCTCAAATCAGCCAGAAATTTAGCAGAGGGCACCCCTTCTTCTCTCTCTCAACAACTGGCAAACATTTGTTTTCCAAACCATAATCAAAATTTGTTTAGCAGGTATTTTAGTGTCTGGGACTAAAAGAGGCTGGGGAGGAAGGAACAAGCTGAGAGAGATAAGGCGATAGAGCAGAAACAACCAGAGTTGAGAGGGAGGAGGAGGAGGAGGTTCAGACTGGTTTTGCACATTTCAAAATATTTTACATTCTAAGATAGGACTGCAAAGCTCCAGATGACACGGAGGTCTACAGCAATACTCTCCGCCATGGTAATCTACAGCACTGATATTAAATACCAGGGGAAGAACGCATGTAGCAGCCAACCATTATAAAACAAGCAAATATCTGTGGTTCCCCACCCCCCCATTTTTTTTTCAAATCCTGAGGACTCAAGAATTGCCAATCTTCTTCTGTCAGAAGTGGCTCCAGAGACTTCTGAGCTCTGTTTTGAAGTCCTCCTTGTTACTTTATCATCTTTTCCACTTCTTCAGCCTCCTGTTTCCCCATTTAATTATAGAGGTGTCAATGAGGTTGATTAGAGCACAGTTTTTGGGAGCCAGGGGACCGCCATGATAGCAAGTCTAAGGAGAGACAGCCCAGATGAGAATCTCTTATAAATAGCTACAATTTGCAAAAGAATTTTAGTCTACTTAAGAAAGGAGGCCAGAGGAAAAAGGCATCTTAACTCTGCTTGCTTCTCTGCCACTGGCCAGCTCTGGCACCGCGCAGGGCACCTAACTACACTTCATGATCTAGCCTTTGAGTACCTGGACATACTCGTCTTCACAAAACTCCCCAGATCCTTAAAACGCAAGGTACAAAACCATTACAGCAATCCTCTAGTAAATGTACATTAAATTGCCTCTGTGCCTGAGTCCAGGAGCCTGCAACCCTACTCAACATGAGCCCTTAGCACCTTAGCTCAGGCTGTACCACACCATGCTTGGAACTCTGTGGGTCCTCAGCCCAGACCCTAATCTATGAGACACGGTGGCAGAAATTATAAGGAAAAAAACATTATCTCCGTGATAATATTAGTCATGCATAAATCACTGAAGTGATACTTTACAAGGAATTCAAAATGTAGGTTACATTTTTTCTTCTCCGTGTTTTTAGATAACAGTTATTCCAGACAGCACATGCCGTGGTATTCTAAGGATAAGGAGGAGTTTTGTTCCAAAGGGCCATCACGCATCAAGGGCTCACGTAACTAAAAAACAGAGTCTGCATTGTAATGAACAGGTAACGGCAGAGGAAAAAGACAATCCGGTATTTCCTTTTAATCTTATAAAACAATCTACTTGCTCTATTAAGCTCTTTTTCCTATAATGGCTGCATGAAGTTATTTACAACATAAATTAAGGCAATTACTAGCTTTGATTCTCACTTACTCAGTGTGCAATTATTCCCATAACCTAATCTACTCTCACTTGTTTCCTTCGCCTTTTCCAAGAGGTGCAAAGTAGCCCCAGTATAAACAGGCACAAAGCTCACTGCGGTTGCATCTACATTTGCATTTTAGTGTGAATCAGGAATGTGTCTTTGATGCAAATTTCCTRATTATTCCCACTTGCCATGTACTGCTTCATATCGCAGAGTGGTTGTGGAGCACAGGAACTCAGATTAAATTTACCCAGAAGTTCAGAACAGGACTACACTTAATGTATTGCCACCACTACCGGGCATGCAGTCCTCAAGACCTCATGAAAACTAGTGTGAAATAAAACCCCGCTGAAATGCACAGTGTGGATGTCAGCTCTGCAGCACTATTTCTCTGCCCAGGTCTGCTCCCATTAGCCCATACTGCTTCTTACTGTAGATTTAACCTGAATGCCGGACTTGGGAAAAACCCTATAGTTCTCAGCTCAGCTCAGCAAACATTTCCCATTTTTCTCTCTGTTAATGAATTTAACAGGATTATGCTGATCTGAAGATGAAGCCAGTGAATGAGCTCAGAAATCATTTTGGTCCCCTTGCCTCACTCCAGCATCGTCCTTAGCAGCAATATCCAAGAAGGTAACACACAAAACTTTCAGTCCTCACTGAGTCTAGTTACGGATACAAAGGTCGACTGCTCACTACTGCCCAGGTCTGGACAGAAATGTCAAATGCTTTGGAGCATCAGTTTAAGAAAACACCACATCGATCCAGTTGCTAAAAATTCCTTCATGATTTCTGTGGGAGTACTAGCGCTACTTCCAGAGAAAACTTACTCAAGTATTTATACTCTTCTGGTAGTGTAAAATCGGATTGATTAATAATTTCCTTTTATTAAAAAAAAAAAAAATAATGGAATGACCAAACCTGGTTTTATTAATGAGGACATAATAGTTTTCACAATGAACATGTCCTGAAAAGTACCAAAACCATGAAAAAAGCCCCATTATTGTAGGTCCCACTTTGAAACAGAACTTATAGCAATGTGGTCCTAGTGATCATTAACCAAGGTCTCCCTCTGTCACGGTCATGACAAACGTGTGTGCTGCCTACAGTAATGAAAAACATACTCATTGGACATAAAGTAGACTTAGTATGTCGTGAACTGGTTTGTAGGACATTTAGTAGCACCTGAATTTTAAAAGACAGCTTAAATTGGTAAGATAAATAACACATCTGGACCTAACCTTTTATAAAGATAGTAAGCAAATACCTGTTAAGTTTGCCCACATATTTGCTGTCTACAAGACACAAAGCATCATCATACCCTCCTGGAAAAAAACCTCTTTTTGGCAGGGCTTTTTCTTGTCCAAGACCGTACAAGAACAACATAAAACACAGACCACAGAATAAAATTAAATACTTCGAAGAAACCTCAACCTATCAAGTCATCCCTCTGTCTGTATAGGAAGTGGTTTGTTTAAAGATGGCAGGAGCATATCTTGTCTAATTTGCCAGTTCCACGCCATAATTACATTAATGTCGTGTGTTTCCTGGCAGTTTTACTATAAAAGATTTGCACCTATTCAAACATCCTCTTTTACTTTTGATCTGTGTGGGTTCTCTCGCCCAACTCCTCCACGTCTCTATTTGGCTTCATAGGATGGAATGAAAGATTTTCAAAAGTATATCCAAGAAAACATTTTCATTGCGGTAAATTACAAAAAAAAAAAAAAATAGTAAAGCACTGTTCCAGAAAAAAATTCGGGTTTTTTGTTTTTTTCTTTTTTTTTCTCTGGAAAGGCTGAGCAACAAAGCAGGTGCACTGGGGAAAAACACATCTGCTGGCTTTGCACAATGGAACGGAAAGTCCACTTTGTTTTATTACCATTTCAAGCCGCTTACAAACTTCAGTGGGGAAGAAAAAAAAATGAATGAACAAAATCCAGATTTTTCTTATGTATACTTCAGGAAATTCCCTTGTTAGAGCAGTAGAGGTTTTCTCTTGTTTCTCTTCCCTCTCCTCCCTTTTGAAAGGACTGTTGTGATCTTGAAACATAATCTGGGAAGAAGCATCTGGTCTTCACTTTTTAATTACATTTCAATCATCTCAAAGGCTTTCCTGGAGGTAGACATACCTACAAGGTCTTACTGTCAAAACTACAGGAGTTACATGGCTGCTGTATAAATGGATCAACTGTAATGGTGGATTTGGGACCATTCTAAATAAATAAGATCATGCCACATAAAACCTCCTCTTCAGAAGCAGGGACTGCATACAAACAGAGTGTGAGTTTTTGATGCTGAGAGAAGCATGGCTTGGGGCAGGGCAGGGCAGGGCAGGGCAACCTCCGGGGGCAAGACAGGGCCAGGGCCAGAAGGAGCATCCAAACTGGGCAGTCGGAGTATCCTGGCTGCCTGCCTCTGGCCGCTGCCCAATCCTTTCCACATAGGGAGCGAGAGTAGTCCCTTTCAAACGGCAAAAGCAATGCCCTCCCTGACCATTTGTGTTTATCGCCAAATGAAGACAGAGGGGAGAGCAGCGCGGCGGCGGGGCCGGGAGCCAGGCGGCCGCGCAGGTGGGCTGCAGCAGCTTGCCTTGCGGCTGGTACTGGCTTCTGAGCCTCTCCCATCCCAGGTGCTGACACTCTGGAGACCATGCGGGGGGAGCAGGAGAGCTGCCAAGTACAAGGTGTTATCCCAGACACTCAAATGCCTTGCTACAGCTCTGAAGCATGCAGTAATGCAGATACGAGAGGATAAGGAATTCACAATTTGTTTGGGCTGCGATCCAGCAAAAAGTACTTAAGCAGGTGTATTACCAGCAGAGCCACCAGCTCCATCACACACAGGAAGCTCATGTCCAGCTTCCCAACAGCAGGACCCACACCATGCCGAGGGAGCAGGGGGATCACTTTGAGAAAAGCCCTTTTTCCTTCTATCCATTTCCAAATTTCATGTCAACCTGGCCCCTAGAGTGCAATGGAAACAGCACTGAGTAACAACCAGAGAGAAGCGCTTCTCTCTTTCTCTTCACTACTATTCCTGCTGCAGTAACTGAAGCCAAGCGCAGTGCTGCTCTGTGCCATGTTCTGCACAGACAGAAAGTAAGAAAGTATCTGAAAGCAAAAATTATCAAATGTGAAAAAAAGCTAGAAGGAGTAACAAAGACGGTGAGAAGAAATGAGTTGACTGGTGTCACACAGCAGACCAGCAGCCATCCACATGATCCCAAATTTGAGTCCAGTAGGCTACGTTGCCTCTTAATCTAGGGGTTCGGTACTATGCACTGTGTCATCCGCGCCCCAGCAGCTCAGAGAGAAGGACCAAAATCGGAAGTAGCAGACATAGATATTGTTTCTATACTCAACACTACCTTCCATGCTTCAGAGTATTTTTGAGGCAACATATCCTACGCCAGAGCCCTGAATCCTGGCAAGCATTTTACCATTTAAAATTATTTTGTAAAAAGATGGTTAAAGAATCCTCTGTCTTTCTAGAGCTCTGTATATATATGTATACATAYACGTACATATTTAGATAATACGTATTGACAAGACAAAGTAGTTTTCCCCTATTCTTTCCTTTACCCTTACATGAACCTGATGAGGTTGTGCAAGGAGGTTATGTCTCAAAGTACTATCAATAACGGAGTGGTAAATAAATAAGTGTTTCATCAGCACCCCTTTTAAAGACCTTTGCTCACAGTGTCTCTTGCTGGTAAGGTCAACCTGACATAAACCAGTTCTCAGCAGGCATCTCCTGGTTTTCAAAGAAGAAATAGAACTTAAACTCTGCAGATGATAAAGCACCTCGTGTCAAAACCAGTGCCTTGTGACTTTGGCCTCGCAGTTAAACCTCAAAGGTCTGTTCTGAAGTGATGTAATTCACAAATTATCTTTGTTCATTACTGCTTTTAAACTTCATAGCGGTGAATAGAGAATAACCTCTAGATTAACAGAAAATCATGACAGGCTAGAAAAATACATACGGGTAACAAAATGACAACAGGAATTATTTTTAAATTTTCATTATCCCTCCTTACTACAGATAATTAGCAAGATGGAAACAGTTGATGCAGTTCTAAGTAGCCTAAGGAACAATAAACAAAAAAGTAGTTCTATCTCCCGTTTTGATTAGCAAACCAAAACAAACCTCAATAATCTCAGTTGTTTGGTGTTCCTAGGTGGCAAGGAACAGGTATGACTTTTCTTGTCCAGAAATGTGCTGACCCTGAGCTTGACTCAGCCATGTTCAGGGGATAGAGTTTTCCCAGCTTTTACATCTTGTGTTGGCTGTTGTTAGTTTATACAGCCTTTCAGTCAGATACACAAGACCCTTCAGTCCTGAGCTAGCTCCACAGTCCATTTTAAAAGTAATTTTCTAAGAAGCAGCAGCTCCCATCACATAACATCCTTGCAATGTGATCCTGCCAATGTTCATATTCAGTTGCTTGACCTATAGTGGCAAAATACTTCATGAGCCTACTGCTGCTCATCCAGTAGACTTGGATTTGGCAGTGATGGATACTGCTGGCAGGCAGTGCTGTTGGCCTAGTCCAGCCATAAAAGAAGGCCAGTTGGGGTGTGTATGTGGTTTCTTCACTACACTGATTAATTTCAGCAGCTTAGATGATATGTGATATTTATGGATTAGAGGCAAAGATGGGAAACGTTTACTTACATTTTAAAACCACCAAGCCTTAAATATGGGATGAGAAAACACAGAAGGAATCCTAGCTCAGAGGGCAACTTGCTTTTGAAACCGCCGCAGCCAGAGAAAGGCGTGTGTTTGGACAAAACTTATTCTTATGTACTTGAGGACTGATCAAGAGTACAGCCCTGTCACACTCCTTCAAAAAGCTTACAGCAGTCGAGAAGCCAAATTACTTCATCCCCTTTCCCGTTCCCCTTCAGAAACCCCGCCGCACACAGGTGAGGTGCTTGATGGAAGGATGTCAGGGAGACAGAGGAGTTAGTCTGGTCCCAAAGGTAGGATCATACACATATTATCTACCTTACTAACCATTTACTTAGAGAGAGACCCCCAAAAAAATTCACAAAAAAGGCCTGAGGCTGAGGTCTCCTGAACATTTTTGGGAATAAACCCTCCAGGAATAAAGGGTCCTGTATACTTCAGAGTGAAGAACTGTTAAGAAAGATAAGGAAAGAATCCTGGATATTCTGGGTGTTTCGGAAGCACGGAGTATTTGAAGCAGGGTATTACACCGCAGGAAGTTTGGTGCATCGGTTCTGTAACACCCTTTGGATTTCCATGAAGGAAAATCCTGTGAATAGAAACGTAAGCACTCACAAAGGCACACAAAACATACAACTGAGAGTGAGATACAAAGAGGCTAGCAATGCTGTAGTTAGGCCAGCACCAGGAACAGTGGCATATGSCTTTTTGTTACCATAACATAAAAACATACGTACAATACTTACATCCTGCGCCAGGGAGCCTAAGCCCTGCAAGCTTTATCCCGGGGTGAGAAATCCAGTACAGAATTTCTTATCTGAATGTAGTCTAAACAGGCAGAGTATTTAGGATGAACAGTAATGAGGGCTAGTTATCTGCTAGCTGCATAACTTTTTGGAGGGGACGTTAGGTTACAGCACAAACGAGGGCAGCGGCTCAGAGCTCCTAAGCCTCCTTGCCATGACACGATCCAGACGCCAGCACCTCGTTTCCACGCTGCAGCGCTGGACCTCCGATCTCTCGTCCAGCAATCAACAGTGCTCCAAATGGAAACACAGTTATGGGAATTTGTTTCATTAGCCTTCTGCGCAAACATTTACACATCTCCTTCGCACTCCTTTAATCTTAAAAAAGGAGCTACCGATTCTAAAGGTCGTTGGTGTCTCTCCCTCCTCCTGCACTGGCCCATCCAGCACAAGACAAGTTACCAATAACCTTTATGTTTCCTTCCAAAAGAGTCTGTGGTTTCTAAAAAGAAAGGAAAATGAAAGAGATGGGATTCTTCCCTAAAGTGTCCGTAGATATTTGTTTTCTCTGGATGACTATTTTCCTACATTTCAGCAAACGGCCTGGCTGTGTGACCCTCCCCCTCGGCACCTGGGAAGCACATTGTCAACTCTGGAAGTGTTTATTCTCTGTAGATTAAACAGCATTTGCTGGATGGTGATCACAGAAAGTTGTACAAACAGATGGACAATGATCTGTCCAGACTTCCAGAGCTCACCATGAGCAGGCTACTTACATAAAAACATTTTGCTGAAGGATCAAAGGATTTTCTTTCCCTCCCTCTATACTCAGTTACATGAGGTCTGTTATATAAACATGGGAACACAAAACAACCATCTTAAATAACGCCAAAACTCTGACTTTTGAAACTAATATTCAAAGTTAGGCTATTAGAATTAATGGATTGGTTTAAAAAAAAACCCACACAAAACCAAACCAATCCTATGCATGATCCTTTTCCCATTTCACCTGCATCTCAAAGAGGTTTTCTTTTTTATCAGATACACCGTCACTCCTTGGTTTCGGTGGAAACAGAAAAACTATTTATTCTCACTAGAGCTCCAGATCAAACTGATTTAAAAGTTGACATCAGTGTGCTCTCTCGTGCAACAACATAACCAAACAATGTGCTATTTAAAAAGCATACAGGCCTTCATCTAGGAATAAGAAATAAAGAGCATTTTTCTAGGTGGTGAGCTCGACCCTGAGCTGTGCCTCTGAAAAAGTCTCGAGGTCAAGCTAAATGACAAGATAAACATGAATTCCTAGTGTAACACTGCTCCAAGAGGCTAATTTGATGAAGGGGAGATACAGGATGGGTAAGGACAATGCTGTCTCTGCCTTTGGCTCTAGCGCTCGCAATACAGGAACTGTGAGGTCCAAGTTCTCGCTTCCACACTAAGAAGGACTTGGAAAAACTAGAATGGTTGCAGAGGAAAAAGCAAGAAGAATTATAATGAAAGGATCAAAGCATTTGCTTCACAGTGTGAGATGCAAGATGATCAATTTATTTAACTCATCAAAGAGATGGTTTAGAGGTGACTTGATCTCAGCCTATGAATACCCATATGGGAAACAGAAATTTAATAGAGGGCTTTCCAATCTAGGAAAAAATATTGAGATCAAACAGCTAGAACCTGAAGTTTGTTCATGTTATAAAATCATTCGCTCACTCTCTGCCACCGATCCTGATTCTGTAACCATCTGGTCCTTCTTCACATATTTCATCTTGAAAACTAACCAGAAAACTAACCAGAGAACTAAACAGAATAAAATGGGAAAAAGAATTCAAGAACGTACACAAACAGAAAAACCACCAGTGATCTGAGCTGTATGCAAACAGTATTTTCCAAGCTCTGACTTCCCTTCCAACCCATGTTCATGTTTTTCTGCTTTCTATATTTCTATTAACATTACTTAGAATATTAACTCCTCTGTCAACAAACATTGTCTTTATACTTGTCTTCATGCAATCAGATTTCTATCCTACATCGGAACTAAAGATGAATAGTACCTGTACTTTGTATACCAGGAAGCTGGAGCTAATCCCTAGCCTGGAGAGCAGCAGTTTTCAAGCTGGGGATGGAGGACTGCCACTTTAGAGGCCCTTGAGAAGGTTATCAAGGGGACAAGACGACTAGCATTTCTGATCCCACACACAATGCGGCCTCCCATGCTTTCAGGAATTTTGGGGTACTGTTTTGCAGTACCCATGCTGCATGCATCTTTGCACAGGCATTCAACCAGAGAAGAGCTCGGGAAATTTTACTGTACAGGAATGTCATAGTGTTACTGTCTAGAAGGCAGGTGGTATGAGAAACACTTTTTGCTTTTTTGCTAAAAAGGAATTTTGTATAGTTTATTAAAAGGTCTGAGTAACACTGGAAATTTGCATATGCAACTTTCAGTATGAAGTCCATTAATTTTTGAGAGTAATTGCTGTTGTTTATTTTTTCTACTATGGTAGTTAAGCACTGGACTTTGATGGACGGTTTAAAAATAAAACATAAGGAAACTCCCAGAATAGGTTTCAATCTAGACAAGGCAGATAAAAGTTGGGAAAAGGAAAAACCTCATGTCAAGAACACCTTATTGCCTGGCATGCAAAGTAACAGCATGATTGTTTGGAGTTGCATGCTTTCTTGGTCACATCCTCAATATCATTATGCCCTACCCAGAAACATATAAGGAAGCAGGCAATACGCCAGCCTTTATCACAGGAGAATGCCGAATGCTTCAGTATTAAAAGCTGTTGTATAGCTGCATGCTGCACATATTTAATCCACAAGCACCAGCGCTGTGCAAGCTCTTCTGGACAAGCATTTTGCCTTGTGTTTTTTTAAAAATACATTTAAAGCACTTTGTAAGAGTTATAGTCCTGGGATACATACAAAGAAAAGTATTTGCCATACCAACGTGTGAAATCCCTGAGCTGACAAGCTGTGTTATAACACAGAACAGAAGAACACCCCACACTTGACTTACGTAAAGAACTCTTCATGGGTAGCAGCCAGACTCAGAGCCCTTAGGAAGCAGCTAATTAAGAGCTTTCTGTTATGAAAAGTTAGGAACAGACTACAGAGGTACAACAAGGGAGGACAGAGGGACACGAAATCCAGCCCTCTGCCTGCATGATCCGTGTAGGGCACCCGGGTGCGGGGAGCCCAGCGGTCGCTCCGTACCGGCTCTGAGCCTGCGAGCAAGCAGCCTGCCCTGAATAAGCGGGGCAAGGAAGGCAGCAGCCTCCTCCTCCCCTGTCGGTACCCTCTGACTGGGAAAACTCAGACACTCCCCTGAATGAATGCAGCAACAGCTCTGCATCCAGACACAGGAAAGAATGAGGAGAGAGTCCTCCCTCTGAAGGTCCCTCAGCTTCCACCCCATACCATGAGCTGCACCTTGGTGACACAGTCGTGCCCCTGAGAAAATAATAATTAGATAAACATCCTCAAGGAGGAGGAGAGAGACCAACCGCCTTTTTCAGTGGTGACATTTGTAGAAGGTCTCCTCTGGATCAGGCCAGAGCTTCGCTCCTCGTGGTGCTCGCCCTGCCAGCCCCCGGTGTGAATGCCCACCCTGTGGGGTGAGACCGGGGCTGCTCACTTTCTGATTGACACYTCTCTGTGTACACACGCTCACAGGAAACAAAGCACGAGGGAAACACGGGCGTTCGTGTCACTACTGATGAGCAGAAGGAAAGCCATAACCATTTAACCTATGGAAGCTGGGAAGGAGTTAAGCCTGTCTCCCACCTTTCTAATGAAGTAAACAAACCAAGTTAATTCTTTTCTTCCCCATCTGTCTCTGCCCTTCCCTTTTCCACTACTGAGTAACGCATAATGTATTATACATTAATACAAGTATCAAATGGGGTCCTTGCCCCTGACAATCAGCGCTCTTCTTGCCCCCTGCCGCAGGAAACACGAGATGTTTGGCTAACTCTCCTCTTCTTCTAATTTATGGAAAAGAACTACAGTGCTGGCTAGCAATTATAAGCAAGATTAATGATTTGCCAAGAGACCCCTTTGTACTTTCAACTACCTATACAAAAGCTGCTCTTTGTTTACAGAAAACAAATAGTGTTTTGAGAGAAAATATGACGCAGTTACCAGTTTGGAAATTTTCCCCAGAAAAATACAGGCTGAATATTTTAAGCCAGCACTATGGTAAGCCCTGCTTTGCACTGTGTCTGTTTGTATCAAGTATACCCTACCAGGCAGAAACTCCTCTAGCTTACTAAAACCCTGACACTGCAATGTTCTAGAGAGGGAAACCTCCATCAGAAAGCAGCGAGTATGCTGYAGATACACCATGTAGCCAGTTAAACTGCCTTAATGCTGATCAACATTTTATTCAAAATACTGTTACTCCTGAAATAGTTATTGGATCAATTAATTGTAAAATCAAGTGAAGATTATTTAAGTACCTTCCCTCTGTCACTGCAAATATTTTTGGGGAAATTTAGCAATTTTTGCAGGAAATGAGGAGAAGAGTGTCACTGCTTGCTATTGCAATAAGGCAAAATATATTTTCTTTTCTCCAAGTCCCTAGAAAGCACCAGTATGCTTTCTAGGCATCACTGTGTTCACTGTGAGGCTTCCTGAATGTCCTTTCTCTGTGTTGAATTCWTCATCTTTGTGTAGCTTAAAATTTAAACAAATCCTTTACATACCACTGAGTGAAAACAAGACAGAAGCCTACAAAAATGCACCTAGTTGTAACATTTTCTCAATGTGTCTTTCTTGCTGCTTGGGTTTACCTAATTTCAGAAAAAAATTATAAACAATATGGAGAAAAAGAAAGAAGAGTTAGTCAAAATAGGAAGCGTGGTGCAGAAAACAGATTTATATTCAATAGAATTATACATAATGTGCTCAATAATGTTTACTTCTATCAAATACAGCTCTAGCCTCCCATATACACATACATATACAGAGGACAGATATTTTCACTCTACACAGTATCTTGCAAAAAACTGAAAGCTTTCAAATTCCACCAAAATTSGTGAGAATTACTGGCAATTAATCATATCCTGGAATTATTCCATGACTTGGAAGAATAAGCACTAGGACAAAAGAAATACTCCCAGTGACTAACATAAAAATATAAGTGATTTGCTAATAAAACCAAATAGCTTAACAGGGGATCATGCTTCCTGCCAACATCTTTTTTTTTGGGTGAAATCTATGAGGGGAAATCACGTCAGGGAGTCACTGTAGGTATTCTCCTTGTGACTACTTATCATTTTCACAATAAATCTATGCATAATTTCAGTTTGCTACTGATAGATTCAGATTACCAGCAAAACGGTGTATATATCAACCACCTGCATTTGCCTTCCAATACACACAGTCATGCCATTTGAAGACAAACAGGTCTGAGTCTTATGCCTTTAAACATTCCTACCATCTACCTGGGAAAAATTTTCCAAGAATTGCGATTTGTGCTGGTTTACTTTATGCTGGGTACTAGAGGCTTTAGGTAAATGTGATTTCCTCACCCTCTTTCTAAAATATATCTTTTCCTGTTACTCCAGGTAGTTAAACCAAATGCAGTCTAACACATTTTCCCTCACCCAAGTTGTGGAGGAACCACAGTCAGTCTAAACACATAGACAAGGCTGTGACCAGCTCTTGCTTACACGTAATGACCTAGAAGTCACCATCCAAAACTGCAACTCGAGCTAACACAGCTTATTGGAAACCTCATATCCAGTGCACTGACTGGATATCCAGTCACTGCATATGACTCCGGACCCCAAGGGGAGCCTCGGTCCTTTTCATTAGCAAAAGGGCTGTCTTTATGGGGTAATTTTGTAGGGAGTTCCCCAGGAATTCATGCTGTCCATGCTCCGAGTGAACTGAAAATCAGAGAGCTGCAGTTAAAAGAGAATTGAGCTAGAGATAGAAAAGCTTGCTGAGCAGTTCATATACTTCATTTTAAACACAGTTAAGCTCAACTTCTCCTGAACAAAAATATGATCAATTACAATACTATAATTGCAGCATATTTTAAAATATTTCGTTGAACTAGGGCTTGAGTTTCAATTTCTCATAGAACCTCTTAAAAAGATRGAAGGCTTTTCTTGCTAAGCCCATTCAGACATGTCTTGTAAATGACTCATAATTCAGTTGCTACCAACAATAAAGCATTTAAGCAGAAGATGATACTAAAGACAGCACATATAAAATAATGCAAATGGACAAAAAAAAGACCAAAAATTAAAATGTAGCCATAGCATTGCAAAAGCTGAGAAAATAGTGACAAAGTATATGAATAGAGAATGAGATTTAATACTCAATCGCAGTGCTGTTTCCAAAATGCAATCTTTTCTTCTTATTTTTTCCCCTTCTTCTCTTCAACATTTGACCTGCATTTCAAGTAGAGGAGCATGCAGGGAGGGAGTGATTGCTGAAATGAGTATTTACAGAGCATTAACTGTTATTTTCAAAGATGAAATAATTAGYCTTAAAATCTGACATTTCAGAAATGACAGGACAAATACTGTGCGTTAGAATTGTTTGACTAAGGTAAAACAATTCATTATTATTTTTATGAGCCCCAGAGTGGAGTTTGCAGAAACCACAGGTAGTTTKTAGCTGGTTCTAGAGTAAGACTTTTGGAAAACTCTGCTTTATATGAAATAAACAACTCTAATAAATGAAGGCAAGCYGTCTATTTAAAAAAATACTTTCTTTCAACATCAAATAAAATCCCTTGACTGAACATCAATCTTCCTTACAGAAATGTAGACTTTCAAAACTACTTCCTACCTCAATAATAGCTATAGGTTACCTGGCTGTGGTGTTATATTCTAAGTATTTTTTTAAATGCTGGGCATAACACCCAGGCACTAAAGACAGACATTAAGGCAGTATTGCTACAGCAGACAGTTTGCAAGCTGATTAGTGGAACTGAGCATATTCCCAACTATCCCTATTTCTGTTTTCCGCAAAAGAGAGAGAGTATTTATGAAAGAAAATCGTAACACGTGCCATGTATATCTATAATCAAAGGTTCATCAGCATTCCTGTTCCACAGGACAGTGGATCATTTACATCCTAGCATCTTCAGAAAGATCAATGTTTCTTCTATAATTGCTCTCTTTTCTATGCTACAACCCTAAGGCGCTGCCACACACTGGAAATGGGAATTTAAACAGGGAAGAGGAAATGCTACAGATGTATAGGAATAATGGAATAAATTTCACCTGTTGGAAGGCAAGAAGCATTTCTTTTCTGAATGAGAAAAGGCCAAATTTACAAAGAGGAGTCATCTTAGGCTCTACATCTGGGCTATTACCAGCTTCCACTTGGTATGAAACAAGTTATACACAACAATCACTACACCTCTGTGGAAAAAAACCTACTGCAGAGTTCAATTGCCTGTATGCATAACCGTCTCCCACCATTTCTTTATGCTAGCAAACTTTTTTGTGGAATACATACACAAGGAGGAATCTTACTGGGAGTGCTGTGAATTTACATAGCTTTTTATCTGTCACCTAAGGACCTGACTACTCTCTCTGCATGAAGCACTCGGTACCATTTATGCATTTGAAAGTTCTTCTGCCTGTAGTAAAACAAGAAGTATTTATTTCTTTTTTTGCATCAGTTCTTTTCAAAAGTTTCCTTTTCTTAAGTTTCTATTCCTCACTCTCAATCCTTTCTTAACCTTCTTTTATTTTCACTTCTGTCTTTTATCAACTTTCCAGTAAACATGTTCAGGAAACCTCTGGATAAGATGGTGACAGATCTAGGAGAAATAAAAAATGCATAGCACCAAAGGCAAAAAAATACATGAAACAACATGAAAATTGCAGAGCAGGCAAACGCTCTCTCTTTTCAAAGTTTCCCACAATCAGCTCTAACATACTTCCCATAAGTAATACCATCTCACGAACTGCACCGATAAGGCAAAAGCCTTATCATGTAATTAGACAAAATCTTGTAATGCCACAATGTGCACTAAAAGTCCGATCTGACACCTAATAAATATGTGGGAGGCTTTCCATCTACTTCAAAGGTTGTTGGACTAAACGCTGAGTGTGTGGGCTCACTAATGAGCAACCTGACTTGTGCCCATGAGCCAGGCAGAGGATAGCTACAAGAAAACGCAATCTCTACAGCTCGTAATTGTTCAGATGCTGAAAAATGGAAAAGCACAGAAATAACAAACTGGTCGAGACACAGCCCATACCACATTTACTTTTCGTGTATTCCGCTAATCAAAATTTGTGACACATGATTGGAAGAATAAAAGATTTACAACTAGAAAAAATWATGCTTAAATTTGCTTCCTAGAGTGGATCGACAGCTTATTCACAACCTTAGCAGGAAAAGCCAGTCATTTACACCAGCGTGGAGACAGTGCAAAGGGAGGCACACTTAGGGGCATGAATACACTGCAGTACGGGAGAAACCCAGCCACGGCCCTGGAGAGTTCTCCACAAGCTAATTTGACTTGCTAAGAAAATGAGATCTAGACCTAACAGGAATTATTTTCCCAAAAGTAACTTTAACCCTYGCACATCCACTGAGTAGTATCAATCTAAAGCTCCTTAAAAGCATCAGGTCTTGAAAAGATTAAGTTGAATTACAAACTTGCGATTGGTACTTTGATTTACTTTGTGCTAAAATACAGCCAGCACACAACATTGGCTTTTTACTGCTTTATGGGGTATACAATTACATGAAATACACATCAAACTCATCTAAATAGCTGGCCGTTTAACTGTCTGTTTGGAGCAGTTGCACACTCTGTCATCCTATGCGATCTAAAGCATAGAGTCAAGTCTGGCTGCTGTTTATAATTTAAGATAGGTAGCTCCGAACAACAGGGCCTTTCCCCCTCCTCCCTCCCAAGGAAGGGAAAGCTCTTAAAAGGTCAGGCACCAATGCAGTTTACTGAATAAAACTCAAGTTTGAAGAATGTGCCTTCTAAAGTGATTTTACTACCTGAGATGTAATGAGTTTTACAGGCTCTCTTTGTTAAATTGCCCTGACAGTTTCCATTTCCACTTGCTTCAATCATATTAACAGAAGCTAAAGTTCACAAGTAGTAAAATATTTCAGTGTACTGAGTTGGGTCTCTAAAAAATAGATCACACACTTGACAAACATATAGGACATAACGTTTGGCATTCCATTTCATGTTTGGCTTGGCATGTCTCCTTTAGGGCAGGACAAGATGCCCTACCACAGTATGTCATTACTCATGGAAATAAAACACAGCTACACCAAGGACTTGACAATTCCCATTAGGTATGTCAGAAGGACAAGATTGTCCCCATGAATTGGTGAGGGAAGAAAAGGGAAGTATTGGAGATGCTCCACTGAAGGGAAATGTACTTAACATCCTAAGATTCAAACATACAAAATCTGGGTAAATAGGTAAGAATTGAAGCAGGAAATCCTCACTGAAATGAGAAAAGGGAACAAAAAAGCGAAGACAGCAGAGATAATTCTGCTTCTCATTAGAAGAGCACACAAACAACTCTGCTACTACCTTATTGTGTATTTGCCTTTGCCTTTTTAAATCATACAGTCCTTAGGGGATGGGATGGACCTTCCTCCATCTTTGGCAAGTGTCTAGTGCTCTTTGGAAGGTACTGCAATCTGACTAACAATGACCAACAAACGATAGCTTCCTCTTTTCTAATGCTGAAATAATTCAGAAAGTTTTGTATAGTTTGCAGAATATAGGAGAGAAAACTTCAGTGAATGACTATGTGATGCAAAGGAGGATTTGAAAATGATCCTGCACTAGTTCAAAGCAAGAACTTGTAATGTGCAGCACAAGAGGCTCACCCATGCCTTTGTATTTTGATTTACAAATTTTGCTTCCCAAGTGTTTTTCTACATTATTTTCCTAGAGTGCTAAAGCTCTGACTACCCTGTAAGATACATCTGCACTATGCTGAGATTTACATTGATTTACTGTGACTTCAATTTAAAGTGCAACTTGGTGCAACCAAGAGAAGAGCTAGGCCGAGAAATGTTTTAGCTAAGATGATCCACACTGAGTGACACATGTAGCAAATGGAGCATCTGAACGTATGTGAAATACCCAACAGCAATCTTCAAACTCACTGCGTGAGCGAGTCCGACACAGTTCTTTAGGAAGCCGGTTAATGGGCTACTGAGGCTCTTTGGAGTCAAAAAGATAAAAGGAAAATCAATGCGCTCAAAACAATTCTAAAACGAAAAATTTGGAACTACGCATTATCATCCAATCATTCTCATAAAGATTAATAATGCTGAAGCAGGTTCAGATACAGTCAATACTTAACATAAAAAAGAAACAGTACTTAAATAAATGCTGTACTCATCACTCATTGCTCCTCCTGAGGCCTAGAACACAGTAACTGGCTTGACAGCATAGTCACCAGCTCTGATGTAGAAGATCTTTATTATATATACTTATCTGACAGCACTGACTGAAGGTGGCAGACAGCATGTGAAGGGAAGATGAGTGCATAATGGGAATACAGTTCCCCAAATCCCAGGAGGAATAACAACCTGTAGCAATTGAGGTAAATCAAAGCTGTATGAAAAGAAACGCTCAGCTCATTTAGATGCAAATATATCCAGACACCACCATGCACCACCTCTAAACAGTATTGAACATCCAGTATTACTTCCATTGTACCAACAAATGCCTGTCTTCTCTATAATAATGTTCTCTCTGATGTACATGCTGTGGAAGAGTTAAGGCATATTTACATTCAATCAACAAGACTTCATCAGCACAGCAAGATGAACAAAGATCGTATCCGTAACTGGCATCTGACCTTTTCATCTCTCTCTCCCTGAATGCACGTGTGCGAGGCAGGCAAGCATGCACATACACATGAGCAGAAATGATACATAATGTCTGAAATCAACTTCTGGCCAAAGCATCCCAATATTTTCTCCTACAGTAAGTATTTTATTCGCTGCAAGCACTGGATTTTAATTTGTACAGGGCGATGCACAGAGTTGGTGCTGAAGTAACAAAGAATAGAAAATACATTTGTTAAATAAATGCAATACCTTTTAACCTAAAACACTTATTTACTAAATTACTTATCTACTAATTCACAGTATTCAGCCAGGACATGGCCTACTCATCACAGACCACTAAAATTAAAGCTGTGTGTATTGCAGGACTTTGGCCCAAGAACAGGTTATCGCACRTCAACCACTTCTCAGAAACCATCTACATGTGTATTTTTCCCTGAAAACACATGCAGCAATTTGAGGTAGTTTATCCTTCAGTAAAGGAAGGATAAATCACCAATTTATTTCTTTGATGTGTCAGAATGTTTACACCTTTTCGCAGTTGCTCCCTGATCCGATCTGTCATTCACCATCTAGAAATAAAATCTTTACACTTAAAGTGAGCAGTGTAAATTAATAACGTTCTTGGTGCTACTGTTTCAGCTTAAACAACACAGGACTTAGCACACAGTAATGGTCTGACAGGGCACTGGATGGCCAGCTTTGGTTAACAAGGCTTCTTTTTCAAACTCTGCAGTCTGTAAGAAGCTATTGACCTCTAATTTGCAGCAAGCAGATTAATTGAGGGTTTCTACTTCGCTAAGACTGTTTTTGGAAACTCTAAGTTGGCTTAAAACAGCTGAAATATTTGCCTTAATGTACAGTGCTTATACAAATCAGATGCAATCCTCTTTCAAAAGTGGTTCTTGCAGAAGATGCTGGAACCTTACCTAGGATTTAGGTCCCAACATGCCTCAGTTGCACCTCTTTCAACTCTTCAGATTCGTGAGGGAGGAGACAGTTCATGGACTCAGCGGGCCAAAGCGCACATCACTGACTGTGGCTCATAATTTGAGAGTGGCCCAGAAGGGTAGACTCCTAGATTTTGGTTCCAGMTTGATGGGCCAAGCTGACCTCTGGGCATGATTCTGTTATCTCAGSTTTGCCTTTGGGCTTCAGACTATCCACAGGAGGCATGCAGGGCCCTCACTGACAGACACAAGAATGTTGTGGAATGATTTAATAAGGATATTTTCCTCTAGCTGGGACCTGAGTTTTAAAGGCAAATCTGACGCTTTAATTCCTAAATTCTTCCAGAATAAAATCTTGCAGCGCGCCACTAAGAGTGAAAAATAAAAACAAGGTCTATACAAAACAAATGTTTATTACTTGTTTTTAAAGAAAAAAATTGTTGTGTGTTTGGTTTTTTTTAACCAATATGTTTAGTGGAGGTGGTTACATTATTGATAACCAAGCAGAGCAATATCAAAGATTTGAGTTTTTTTGGCTAAATACAAACTGTCTTGGATTATTTCTTTTAAAACAAAAATTAAGAACAAATGCTAATGGAATTAAAATGAAAAGATCGACAGAGATCATTTGTTGATCAAAAAACCCCAATATATTCAATTTCTGCTGCAAAAGAAGACAATAAGCACAGATGAGGCAGCAAAGTATTTTACATAGGTGGAATATCAGCTAGGGAATCAGGATGCCAAAATCTTTAAACAATCCAGCACATCTTCCTAACAGAAGACTTTGTATTCCAGTATTGCACGCTGAATGTATCTGTTAACTTTGGGTCCAAAATATAGGTCTGTATTCTAAACCGGCAAGCTTCAGAACCACAAATCACTGCTCTGTAGCTCTGAGCAACAAGGCTGAGGGTCATCTAAATCATCCAGAATTCCAGATTTGAGCTCCTGCTCACAAAAATTGAGTTCTGTCTTAAAACAACTGAACTTGATTCCCTGAAAAATATTTGTACATGTATCTGTCATCTGGATATTTATATTGGGACAGCAAGATCTCATAGTTGTCTAAAACAAATATTAGACACAAATATATCTCAAGAGTGCATCTCTCAAGAGTGCCAATTTGAAGAGGGTAGATCATTCTCTTAGCAAATACGTTTTTCATGTCTCAAGGTTCTTCTCTACATAATATTTATGTGAACAGTAATTCTAAGAAAAAAATCCCAAACAACCAAAAACATGAAAGGAGAAGTAGTAAAATACCCATTTGCTTCTTACAGATCTATAACTCAGGCCTATATTTCTCACCATTCTATCTTGATGTTAAAACATTTTAGCAGTGAAATATCTGCATAGATAATGCAAAGTTGTTGGTGGGTTGTTTTTTTAAATAATGTTAAAGGTAATAAAAACCTACCAACCCCATGGAACCTAATCCTCATTTCTTAAAGCATGTGAGATTTTATCACGATTGAAGTAAATGTTCCTTAGAGGAAAAATACCAAGATATAATATGTTAGAAACTCATCTACCCTCACTGGCATTTTCTCATGTCCACTTTTCTTTGTGAAATGCAGCATTTTAGAAAGCATTTAAAGTACAGAAACACATAAATTTAACTTACTTCCTTTATCTCCTATTTAGCTTACTATATTTTTGGAGTTATAAACAGCTAGAAACTAAGCTCTAGGACACTGGGCAAGACTTTTCTAGCACAACTCAAGATACCGAGCTGTCACATTTATGGTGTTAAGCAACAGCCAACCAGTTGATATAATCACGGAAGACAAGCCAAAGAACAGAACTTTAGCTGTGAACATTTGCAAATACTTGGAGGATCATTTTAAAACTTGCACTTATAAAATATAACATCCGCATTTGACTCAAAACCCAGTAAAGCATTCTGAGATTTAACTTTAAGAGAGCAAATGAAATGTTAACAGTTCAACATGCAAAATAATGCAGTTTATACACTTGCTAAAAATGAGAGTTTCTGCTGCAAAATCTAGGGTGCTCATCAATTGACTAAAAGGTAGTAAAAAATACATATTAGGCAAGGTACTGCCTAACTGAGAGATGGTACTACAGCACTGCAAARACACCCTCTGAAAAATAGCGTACAGCTCTGCTCAACCACGTTCAAGAAAGATGGATTGGAAGTGGAAAAGGTATAGAAAAGGGCTATTGGTCAGGGGAATATCACAAGAAGAAYTGATCTCTCCTAGAAGAGAGACTTTGCCTGTCTTGTGCAACATCCAGCCAGCTCAGATCCAAAATTCATGCAACTGCAACAGGATGGTGACAAGTGTGTAGGAATACCCTAAAAAGAATGCGGTGTATTTACAATAGCAAAAGGAAGGATGTAAAAGGGGTRTCATTCTGCTTTAACAAATGCTTCATGTGGATCGACAGAGGTGGAATACACTAAAGTGAAAGGACTGCATTCGCATGGGAACAATGGGGGATGTTACAGAAGGAAAGAAATTTGTGAAGGGAAAGATCACTATGAAAAATTTCCAAAATATTAAGTGAAAGAGTAACACAGAAGGGGTTATCAAAGAAATACCAGCAAACAGGCAATAAATAGTATTTACAGGTATCACTCAATGCTTGAGCTGATCTATGGACCGTTAAGACCAGGTGACATGAGAGGGCTGTGTTTTGTGAGAGGTTTTCATCACAGTATAAAGTGTTTCATGTCTCAGCTACTACAAATTCAAAAGACCTCTGGACCAAAGAAATGGAGAATCCTTTAATAAAATCCAGTATAAAGGATAAGGTACTAGATGATGCTCCCAGGAGGAAAGTGCCTAAGTTGCTACTTTGTCAGACCRTGTCCTTTACGTAAGCCTGCACCAGGCTTCCCAGATGTCTTGCGATCAAAGAGARCCAGTACAACAGTCACTTACAGGAGTGCAGAGAGGTACCCTGGTAACTAACCTAATTGCTGACTGGTATAAAATGTCCAGCCTCTTCAATGTACTCCCGTAAGCCAATCTGGAAATTACTTACATACTTAAGAGAAGTGAATAGCATGCAACAGTGCAATCGTGCAAGATGAAACTATTTATTTGAACTTCAAGCAAAGCAAAGCAGAGTCTGTATCCAACACTCCTTTTTAACATAGAAAGCCTGCGTTCAAGAAGAATTAGAAGATCGATCATACAAAAAGTAAGCCATTACATATTTCAGCTAATGAAATTTTTATTCTGAAAGGGAAACATTTCCATTACTGTAGGCCCAGCAGCCCCAGGAGAGAGGGCAAGGCAGCAAGACCCCTGCAACCCCATTACAGCCAGATTTCCACCTAGTTTGGAGCAGTTCTAGCTCCTTTACCAAACCCATGATGTTGCTATTTGAAACGTGCTGTACAGTAAGAAGGCGGTCTGATGTGAATTAGGTCACGCTATCAGCAATAGGTGACCTTTCACTGATGAACAGTTTTTAAGCAAGGGAGAAGATTTTTTGGAAGTTAAGACACTGGAAAGACTTTCCCTGCACTGACTCCACATGCTGCTTTATGCTGCGTCGCTGTAATAAAGCAACACAGCCATATAAATGATAGTCCCGGTCTTCTATAACAAGCTATAATTGGAGTAGGTGACTAGGAAAATTTTTAGATAAATGGTGGGATCATAACCTTTTATGCAAAATGGACAAATAAGTTATGGAAATATCTGGGAAACCCTGAGGCTGTGTAGCTCTACTTCAAACCATAGGCACAGTTAAAGCAGGCAGTAAATCACTAAATCTCATCTCGGACTTTACAATTTTGTTGTTGTTTTGGTTTTTGCCAGTTTTTGCTGACAGATGGAAAAAATACTGGCTGAATGTGACCAAGATTTAATTTACCTCCAATTTCCTTCCTATTTCTACAGCACATTCCTAAAAAACACACCGCATTTTATTCCCAGTGCTTAGAAGAATTACTAGTAAATAATCGCACTCCAACAGTACATACTATAAAAATACCACTGTAATACTTTTTGCTACTCATGAGAATTGCATTACATTACAAAATTTTCTCAAGAATATTTCTAAATTATCATCTATAAATGTGTGTATACATTTATATAAGTACAGTTACTTGAATACTTATCAACTATGCACGCACATACTAAAAAACCACATGTCCATATACAGAGAGACAGAACTGTGATACTGCACTGAAACAGCATCGTGTATTAACTGTGTGGAATAGTAAAGTGGCAAAGATACCCTTGAAGATGGGGAAGCCTTTCTTCAAGGCATCTTCTCTTTCTTTACCTGCCTGTCAGCTGCATTTAAGAACCAAGAATGATTTAACTGCGTGAAGAAATGACATCTGAGGCACAGACTTCAGTGACGACTCTCAGAAAGGTATGTCCACTTGTTCTGAGGAATTCAAAGCCAAGCTTTCCAGCACCAAGCCTTAACTATCCCAACTCCAAAATTTTCTGACTCTAGAAATGAAACATCTCATACTCCCCTTCTTCACTATGTCTTTTCCTTTTTGAATCTTGATAAAAATATCAAGATTACAGATGACTGACGACTGGTAATTATTGAACACACCCGCTCTGTTACTTACCAGCACCCAGAAAAGCTAAGTTATATCCATTCTAAGATGGGAAAAATATACCTCCTATCAAGTATTATATCCATTCTAATTCTGTGTTCACCCAGGGGAGGTCCAACTTTTCCAACTACAAAAATGCATTTACAGCTGCTATCATCAAGGTTTTCATTGTTCTCCATAATTTTTGAGACCGCAAAGTTATGAGGCATAGGACAGGAAATAACTGTTGTACCTTCATTACTGCAGTGTAAGGGGTGTCTTCAGTAGATGTAAAGGTCCCAGAGGTCCCCAGGATATACCACTGTATAGGTTTCTTGGGAATCAAACAAAGAATCCTTCTGCCTACACAGCTAGAGAAACTGGCAATTTAGGGTCCCTAGTTTCTCCCATGTGTCCACCATTTTGGACTATGGCTCATAAAAGGGTCATTTTCCTCCGTGAGCACTAGGAAAAGCAGAACAGCATTGATATACATCCTTCCTAAATAAGGACTCATCTGCACAGCATGAGATCTGCTGCAGTCCTTTCCTCCTTTTAGATCTGAAGGCACATGCTGCAGCGTTGCTGGTAACATCATGCCCAAGTAGTGAGCGCAAGATAAAATGCACAGGGATACTTACAGTAGTCCCTGGCAAAGGTAACGTCCTCAAGCCTGYGGACAGAATTGGCCAGACATTGATCCACCGGTGACATTAGTTTCAGGTATTGTTCAGCAATATGACAGACACTAATTTGATCTAAGATTTAAGGAAAGCTGAGATCAAACAATCTCAGAATTTAAGGCAGGCATTTATAATGCCTTATTTATACACAGATGTGTTTTTTTTGGCGGGGTATATTTCCTTTTGACACAACATTGAAAATATGTCCTCATACTTGAGTTTGTACTTTCTTCACTTGCTGTTTTAAAGGGATAGTTATGTTACTTTTTTTTAAGACTTCAATTATTTCTGGGGTACATTTTTCTACAGCTGACAGTTCTTATTTAAAAAATTGATTTTCCTAGGTTTAATCAGCTATGTGCATTTATCCTTGTACAAAATGAGGTACACCTTACAAAATATCCGATATCAGCCAGATGTACCCTTCCTCTGTGTGTCCATTCTCCCATTTCCCAGGCTGCAGCACTACACAGCATTAGCAATACTCATATCCAGCATATTGATATAAAATGACCCTCTACGCTTCCTATCAGCTGTGCTCTCGTATTACAAAACCACTTTCCCATGCTTCATGTTCATTACTTAGCAACTGCTCCTTGCTTCTAAGAACTTCATCCTTATTTACAGATGCACATCCTGGCATATCTTTCTTAGAAGTAGAAAAAGAACAGGGATTAAGGGAAGCTATGATTGCATTTTATAAAATCATAAGTGGCATGAAAAAGATTCATAGCGAACAAGAGCCTTCTGTCTCTTGCAATACAAGAATTAGCAGGCAATCAATGAAATCAACATTGCAAGTCTAGAGCAAGCAGAGGAGATGGTTCTTYGAAGAACATACAGTTAAACTAAAGAATTTCTTATGGCTGGATGTTGTGCTGCCAAAATTTTAGATGCAAAAAAGGCAGGATAAATTCTTTATTTGGGGGTGGAGAGGCAGTTCTACAGAAGGCTATTCAACATAAGCCCAGGAAACCCCAAACTGCAAATTGCTGGAGGCTAGGAGAGCACTCTGGGGAAGTGTCCTCAGATGCTTGCCTGGTTCTTGTACGTCTCTGTTGGCAAGTGCTATAGTGCACTATCAGAAAGAGAATCTGACGTCAGAGGGACCTTTGTTCTGGCCCGATATGGCCAGTTTTACATTCTTATATCACTTACATTTATTTTGATCACATCAAAGTTAGTCCAATGTGACTGCGAACAGAATTCAACCCATCATAACCTCCCTTTCTGAGCACAAATGCACAAAGGGAAAGTCCAAGGACTAAAAAATTCAATGAGCTGCCACCATGACTCAGTTTGCTGCACGTATCATGAGGAAAGCTTAATCTGATAATTTTACACAATGGAAAAATAGAGGGTTTTTTCCAGCGAAAAAAATTATCATTCATTAGTGAACAAAATTGCATCTAAACCTAAATTTATTTAGATTACAGACAAACCACTCAGACATGTCGGTTGAATGGGAGACATTCATTAATAAGGAAATAACAAGCAGAGTATTCACTAATACAGTAACATTTAGATAGTCAGAGGGGGATGCATATATGCACAGGGAATATCTATGCATATTACTAGTAGAATTGTGTTCACTGGCAGAATATGCACCTGTGTATTTCCAGGCTGATGAGCTGTTACGCAGGCACTCACAACAACTCAGAAGAAATGCTACTGAAGTTTGCACACCTGCTTTCCAAATCAAACGAAATAATCTGAAAGTGGCCTGATTTTCAAACAAATCACATTGCTTTGTTGAATCTGTGTCTCTGACCGGCTAAGTGGTACTCCAAAATGCATGCACATATCCTCCCGCTGGTGGTCATGTGAATCATCTCCTCCTCCTCCTGAGGAAGCATGCYAGATACAATGATTTTTTGTTTCTCACCTTACAAAAGCATCGTCCTCATGCTGAGCTACAGAAGAACATGATTAAATGATATGTCACTGAAAAAAAGGCTACGGCCACTTTCTACCACAGTAATATCTTCTAAAACCACAGGTTTTTGATCATTTCAGAGTGCACTGGGTTTTTCCTGGTGAGTAAAGATGTGCTTACTGAATTTAGAACATAGTTTCTCTCAGTCTGAGCTGCAGATTCCCAAGCTGCATAGTTGTGGTCGGATAACTCCTCCGTGGGGCGTTTGGAGTTTCCTGAGTATGAAGGGAAAAAAGAATTAATCTGACTCCAGTGTTTAACTCATTTGCAGGACTCAGATTTCCTGTTCTGCAAACATAAAGGGTTTGCAAAGCRTGCGTAAGAGCTTCCAAGATGTATAGCTATGTGAGTGCTAAAGATAGGGAGCCCCATTCTTCTCTCCAGCTTAAATTGCCAAAGCTTTGTGGATTTCAGCTGTATTATTACCAATTCAAATGTGTTCCAAGTCAGAGGAAAGTCAAGAACAATGTGTATTTATGAAAAAAGGCCAATTCTTGTTTGGCTGCAGTTCATAACCCGAAAAGAACCCAGTAATTCCACTATCCTCCAGCCTAAAAGTTCTCTACGTCTTTCACTTATCAGCATCTGTTCTGTGGTGCTGGGCATTAAGTGGCATGGAGGTGGATATATTTACTGATTATTTACATTGCAATTTTCAAAGGCAGAGGAATGTTTCAATCTTAGATGAAGTTACAGTATGAAAAAAATCAGGTCAATCTAGAAACTAAAGTAGCGCTTGAAAAGGGAAGTAAAATACCATGGCAAGGTCTATTTGAGGTGATAGCTAGAGAATAAACATGATTGTATGTGCCATAAGATTTTCTAAGCTAACTTAGTGGTTAAGAAAGGTGCTGAGCTAAGATTTTTGGGAACATAGCACTGACCTAATTCCTCTCCATTAATCAACAGCAAAGTCCCACTCACTTCTGAAGAGTAGAATTATGCTAAGTTAAGCACTTCTGAAAACCCCCAAAGAAATTTTTGTATATAAATTTGGCAGGTGTGGTACAAGCATTGCCGATGCACACCCCCTTTCATACTGACCTACGTGTTTTTAGGAGCAATACATGCAAGTGTGAAAGGACAGTTGGATTTTAATATCCCTAGGATTACCTGATGTTCTTCTTTCAAGAATGGCTCCAGCTAACGCATTCTATGTTGGCTTGTGAATGTGCATCTAAAAGCAGGAACAGGATCATAAGCTCATTTCACATTGGCTACCATATAGTTCTCAAGTAGAAGCATGAAATTTTCCAGGCTAGATGAGGCTCTGAAGTCCCTCCATTAGGGTCATGTATCTTCGCTATCACCCCAATCCATCATGTTAGCTGTTTCTTACAAAGCTGCTCACTGCTTTAGTCTTGATTGTCTAGGAAGCTCGTAAGACGCAATCATCTGCTACTGCAGATCTTCTGAAATTTAAAGTTAGCACTTTGCTATAGCACATCTGTGATTTGAATCCTGAATTTAGAGAGTGTTTCATCTGGCAAAAAAACTTCCAAGTTTGGAAAGGCACATCTTCCTAAGATATTTTGTGATAAAACCTGATATAAAGAAATAATTTAGCATCTTTTCAATGCCTTTACTTCATCAATCACTATCCTTTAAGGAATGAAAAAATATCCTCTATTTACAAAACCTGCATTTAAGGGCCAGCTCCAGCTGGGAAACTAGAATTCCCCATCACAAGAGTGAAAGACAGTTTATGCAAAACAACACAGGTAAAGAGGCAAGAGAAGATGAGGAGGGCCTATATGAAACTGTTGGGCTTGTGGTTATTGCTTCTGCAGGACTCCTTTGGTATGGTTGAATTGGTAAAAGAAATCAATGGAGAGAGACACTGGCACCTGTAATTTACAAATCTAAACCGAACCACCTCTCACTTCCTCCCAGCTATAATTTTTCATTGTCATTTAACCCAGGATTGTTATCGATGCAGGTCAGTATTGGTCAGTCAGTATGTACTGTGCATAAACACAGGGAGAGATAATTAACATTTTAGGAAGATAAGAGGAGTGTTCAGTGCTCCACACACATACACGCAGTTGTGCCAAACGTCTCTGACAACTGGTGAAGCAGCAGCCCACGCCTGGCTGTGCAATTCCTTCGGAAGCGACGTGGAAGGTGGCCAGCGTCAGCGCAGCCCAGTTCTCAGCTTCTCCTACGTTGCTGAGCACGCCGGGGTTTCCAGAGTCACCAACTCCTGCTCTAGCAGCGAACGAAGAAAATAATTTTAAAGAGCCAATGCAAATATTTGACTTCATAGAACAGTTTGCTAGGGGGGGAAATCAGATCATTAAACAACGGGATTAAAACGAAGCTTGACAATTTCAATATTGAACTCTAAAAATCCTAGCATCCTGCTTTGGTATCAGAAGGAAAGTTAACTCAGTCAAGAAAATTGTTATCCACAAACATTTTCCAAAAATGCAAACAACCAGTATCCTGAAGTTTCATTGGCTAAAATTTGCAGGCATTTCAATCATGAACTAAGAAAYCACTTGTGGGATTCAGTGTATCAGATGTTCAGTGTATAGGCCATATTTCATATTTTGTAAGGACAGCATTCTAATTAAATATTTTCATGAACTTTTAAACTGCAAAATACAGAGAATTAAAATTTTCCATTAGAAATCTAGATTAAAAAAAATATTAGGAAGAGGGGCTTTCACTGGAGAGTCTTTCCATTTTCTGCATTTTCCATTTTAAGGAACAGCCCTTTAGAGTATTGGAGAAAAAAGGGAAGTCATTTAAAAAGAAAAGAAAATGAAGCTGAAAAATGAGCAGGCAGAATGGACTTATTTGGTCAGCTGACTCACACCAGAGCAATTCCTGAAACCTACGCAAAAGCCTGGAAAATAAATAAGATTCTTCTGTGGGATTTCCTTTTCCTTGGTCCTTGGAGAAAAACTGTCTATTTAACTATAAAGCAACCAGCTCTCTGCTCCTCTTCAGAAGCTCTTATGCTTGGCTCTGTTCTGTGGGAAACAGCTCCCTTTTATGTTTCACCTTAGACAGTGATTACTCCCTGTATTAAGCTTCTGCATGATGGAGAGATGAGAAAAATACCACACAAGAAAGAAAATCACATTCTGTCATTCCCTCGTTGAGCAAAACACATCAGAGCCTATTGGCACAGTCCTTTTTCAGAACCAGCTCCTTCAGTGTACCCTCTGGATGGCAATTACTGCAGCAGAGTAGTCAATGAATGTTCCTTGGACTTAGACAACTGCCAACACTAATTAAATATTTCTTCAATGTCCACATTTCTCACACAGGTGCTGAGGATGTCTAAATGCATCATACATACAAAAGAAAAACCCAGAGAAGACACACATCACCAAATACATTTTTTTAATCCCTATAAATGCACTTGGAATAACAGCAGGATTGAAAACACCTCCTTGGTGAATGTGTTTGTTTCAACACTCTTGATGGGCTGCTAGATATTAAAGAAGCTATTACACACTCTCTGCAAGAACCTACCTTTCCCTGAACTTCCACTTTACGCAACTTTACAGCAGACTAGAACTGGAAATAAAGGATGGTAGAGAGGACCCCAAAATGTCTGTGAAGGCATAAACTGATTGCACAGTCCACCAACTTCAGGCTGACACAAGTTCAGACACTCAAATTTATTTAGACAACAGACTTCTACTGATTCTTAAGGTGATTTAGACTCCTCGACATCATTAAAAGCTTACATATAAAGCAGATAAAGAAGTGTCCTCATGAATATGTAATTCTGGGTGAAGGACATTTGCAAATCCCAAGACTAGATGTGACTACAGATTTTATTAGAACATTGATATGTTTTTCATGTGTACTAGCTTCCTTGCCTACTTCTCTGAGCCAACTCCCATAGTACTACAATTCTCCGTATTAATTTTCCATGTTCTGTCTATAACATTTTTCTAGAAAATGCAGGAAAGGAGCAGATGCAAAAACCCAAACTGAGATATAAACCATGCACATAAGCATTGTCTTTTCTGTGTCGTGCTTGTGTAGTCCCTAGCACAAAGRGACAATCAAATCAATAATTCCTGTGAGATTATCCAGTGGCATATCAGTTGTGCCRTTTTTAGTAGGAAAACAAAACCAAAAAAMCACCTGGACTCTACGAGCCTGGACAAGCAGGCACTACATACATACARACGAATCTGCACGTCTGAGTTATTTCCAAAGGCAAGCAGGAAGCACATAGAAAAATAAGCCAGGCCAGCTGAGAAACCATCACTCAGTAGCTCCATAGGATTAATTCTTCTCAATAAATGAAATTGTTAATAAGCACTTTTGAAAATGATGGACAACCTAGATGAACTTCATTGCACACAGGACAGTGGCAGTAGTCAAAACTTCTGCTTTGGGTACCTGTGTGAGGGAAATGCTAAGAGGCAAGGTGACAACACATGCGTGTACAAGAGCCTCATGCAGATCTCAGGTGGGTCGGAGGCTGTGAGGGTCCTTGTCCCACCAAGCCAGCAGCCATCCGTGGGCCCATGAGACCTCACCTCCCAGCTGCCACCACTACCTCTGCAGGCATAATACTGCTGTTCCTCTCCCTGAGCCGAATCCTCTCCTGACTACTTTACACCAGGCGTAGGGTTACAGCGTGTATTAGCCTCGGCAGAACAAGTTTTCCAACAGTGATAGGACTTGGAGCACCGATCCACCAGAGTTTAACCTTCTTCCAGAGGCAGCACTCTGAAACAAAACCAGCCAAAAAGGTGTCCAAATGCTATAAAAATGAGGGAGGTGGCTGTATTTAAGCATCAATACAATGAGTATATTTTACTCAAGTATCCACAAGATACTTCTGCTAGCCAACATGGGTGGGGGTTCCGTTCTGCCTTTTGTTTTTCAAAGAAGATTCCTGGATTTCTATGAGAAAAATTATATTGTGTTAAAACTGAGAAAGAACTACTCTTTCCGAGCAAGATTTCTCTCCAGGAAAACATCACAGACTATACCGACACTTCAGGGTACTTTCTCTCGCTACTGAAGGCGGCCAGCACATAGCAAAAGCTGGCTGACGCCTCTTTCACCTTTATTTAAAAGCATCCGCAACTGGACTGAGATTTCTGACATTCACTGAACACAGGTTACAGTCTTCTCCTGGTCATCTACACAGGGCAGTTTCACTGCTTTGCAATGAAGAACAAAAGATGCAGGACACTGTATTTTGTAAAGGTATGGCATGCAAAAGGTTTAGGTAATTTCTTCACACTTACTCTTTTTTCTTTGATTTCATTTGATASCCACCATTCACCACTAATTAAAGCAGTTCTTGAAACAAAACTGCTCTGGATAAACTTCCAGAAGTAGAGGCTAAATTTTTCTTCTGCCTCTTTCTTCAAACCTTTTCTGAGCCCTCGCTGTTAATTCAGACACTGGCAAGGTAACGTTGTCTTTCAGTCCTGTTATGCAACTTGGCTTCCAACATGTGCAAGAACTAACATGTTTCTCCAGATAGATTTGCTTTCCCAGGCTCCTGCCTTCTCAGCAATGTGAGGTACTTTGTGTAGAGTCGTCTCAATTTCCTTTGAATCCTCGTTTTTCTAAATACTTAGATTTTTTTCAGAGATAGGAAAAGTCAGTTGTATATTTATCTTGAGCTATCAAAAACACTAAAAAGAACCTATCTGGGATTCCAGGCACCATGGCTAAATAATAAAAATACAGTCAGCCTTATGCAAACAAATGTGTACACACCAGCCACCGCAAAATCATGCAGTGCAAAAAACTACTCCCGCCACAGATTCCCCATAAAACAAACCTCAGAATTGGTACAGCCCTTCCCACTCTGAAAGCATCAGACTTTGCTTTTAGCCCCCAAAATACTGGACAATCCAAAACACAGCATTTTAAGCCACCTTCTGCTTTGGTATTTCCATGCATGCAACTGTTGAAATTGTTCATTGTTCTGAATCATGAGAATACCAAATATAGATTTATCTTTCAATCCTATCTTTAAATCTTTAATTTTAAATCTACAACTCTACAGATTTATGTAGGTAGAGATTTACTGCTCACCAGAAATGGMTATTTGATATCAACCAGCAGGACAAAACCTATCTCCTGTCTTTGGTGTCTTTTTCACAGCTTGACTAATGTGTCAAATTGACTATATTTTAAGAAGGAGATGCAGTATATCTGAGAAATAAAATAGCACAGTCCTTAGTAGGTGTTCACATTCTTCAGCTTGCCATCTTTTACCCATTTGAAGTAAATATTTTTTATCTCCACATGTCAATAAAAACTAAGAGCCAATAAAATAGCATAGCTTGCATTGTGGGGCACTATTAAACAGAAAGGCATGGATGACATCCAGTTACTTTAAGGCACAGTGAGTGCAATTCAGTAGAAGGCAAAAGAACCTCATTTACCACCAAGGATTTCTTCTTTTAATAAAAAATGTTTCTAGTATGATATTGTTGAAAACCAAAGGTTTAAATCACCAGCATTCCTTTAAATGGGAATCTTCAAATGTGATTATACCTCTGGTTTTGTAATTACCTGTTTGTTTTTACTGTTTGAGATTCTAGGCCGGCACCATTTCTGCAGAGAGTAAATCAGGCAATATTAAGGGCTTTTTGTGATTCTAGGGCAAAGCATTTTTAAAGTACAAAGCAACAGTTATTTCTGCTGGCCGACACAGTCTAGAGCCTAAAGACACATGATTATGCCTTCAGAAAGGCAACAGCTGGAGCACAGGACAGTCATTTACTATAACCCCCATCTCCCTGTCAGCCCCTTTGCTTGGGGACAAAGGACAATGCCAGGACCAGAGTATCAACCTGAGCTCACTGCGCTTGCTACGAAATGTACAGCACGGCTCCCACGGCCTCTCTGAACAACAGACACCCGTCACCTCCAGACAACCTCCGGCAACTATTCTTTCAGCAACCTGCTACACTTCCATTTATGTCCTCAAAATAAAAAGACAGGAGAAGCCAAACCGAGGCAGATCAAACAAACTTTCCTTATGTTCAGTCAATCAATCCTTCAGAGAAGCCCACCAGGCATGTCAGAAAAGAATAACTACTCCAAAGCAAAGGAACCAAATGAAGACAAGTCCGAGGYGAAGAAAAGGCAACTCTTTCACCCTGCAGTCAGCACGAAGGCATTTCCAACTGCTCTGCCACTCCAGCGCCCTCCATCTCACAGCCCTCCCCAGAGAGAGGGGCAGAGAGASAGTATCAGAGCAGAACCCAGCGCATGAGACACAGCTCTCAAGAACACAGACMAACTATAGGATGAATAAGGCACTGGAGACAAAGAACAAAAAAACCACTGGAATAAGCAATCCAAAACCTTAAGAAAAACAGGAGCAAAACAAACTCTTGGAAAATTAACCTAACAGCTCAGATAATCCTGTAATAACACAGTTGCTCTTACCTTTGCCATCTGCGCCTGCACGCCATTTGCTTTGAGAGATGCTACTGCTTTCTGTGCTGCTGCCGGACTGTCAAAATCTACAAAACCGTAACCTGAAAAATAAACAGATAAATAGACATTTTCATCATTATCCATGTGTATGTGCATAGATAAAGATTTTATTTTTATAAATGTCCTGGTTTCGGCTGGGATAGAGTTAATTTTCTTCCCAGTAGCTGGTATAGTGCTGTGTTTTGGATTTAGTATGAGAATAATGTTGATAACACACTGATGTTTTAGTTGTTGCTAAGTAGTGCTTACACTAAATCAAGGACTTTTCAGCTTCTCATGCTCTACTGACTGAGAAGGCTGGAGATGCAAAAGAGGTTGGGAGGGGGCACAGCCAGGACAGCTGACCCAAACTGGCTACAGGGATATTCCATACCRTATGATGTCATGCTCAGTATATAAACTAGGGGAAAGCTGGCYGGGGGACTGCTGCCCGGGGAYGTTCAGAGTGATGGCGTTTGTCCTCCGTGTGCGGCTTTTGCTTTACCTATTACACTGTCTTTATCTCAGTTTTCTCCCTTTTACCCTTCCGATTCTCTTCCCCATCCCACTGGAGGGGGAGTGAGCRAGCGGCTGTGTGGGGCTTAGTTGTCAGCTGGGGTTAAGCCACGACAGTAAAGAAGGAAAACCTTTCCATTCTCTCACAKTGTCTCACAGTTTTCCAGTAGTGCTGCCACCACCACCAGCCATCACACCTCTATTTCTCACACCTTTCCTCCTGAACCTAGTGGTGTTTAAGGAAATGCAATGACCTGAAGTTTCAAAGTGCAGGAAGGTACGCAGCAGAGGGGGAGAGAAGGCAGCTCTTTGCCTGTCCTAACAGATAAAAGGCCCCTGGCAGCAGGAGGGCACACGCTCGTGGGGCTCTGGTGCTCTGGAGTCCTGCCCCACCTCTTCCATAAGAGAAGGCAGCAGTATGGCGCTTCCTGGGATGCAAAGCTACAGCTTGCAATGGCTGGTTTCGTGAGAAAACAACACCCTCTCCCTGTCCCTTGAACCCATACGGGGATTAAGCTTTAGAAGAGGAGGGTAGCGGGTCTCTGCGGCAGGCTGGGGCCATCTGTGTAGGGGCAGGGAGCGCAGTCTTCCAGCAGGTGGGAGCAATTAAGGGAGAAATCACAACCTGCGCTCTACAACTGACTGCCAGATAGCTCTAGAAGATGGTAAGATAATGAAGTCGCAGCCTGGTTAAACCACAACCCTTTCATCTCACCGCCCGCTCTGCTGGAACAAGGGCCAGGTCCCTACCAGGAACTGCTTCAGGGTATCATCTGAACAGCAGCTTAGTGAGGTTAGATCTTAGGGATTGGCAAGGGATAATCATCTGCTTTTAAGTGGCTTTCCTACTCCCAGTATTTGCATTAGTTTAGTTTATTAATCAGCCGGTCACTTCCTATCTCCTCGTCTTCCCTCTCCATTTTTATTTTAACCAGCAAGACTGGTATGTTCAAGCAAGACCAGTGCTGTTAAGTCCCTACTSGATATCAACAACTCTGGAAGTATTTTTATTTTCCTAGAGATAAAAAGGAGGGCAAAGAAGACAAGGAATGGACTTTTCACAACTTCTAAGCACTGATCTATCTCTGATCTTCAACAGCATTCAAATGTCTTGCTCATAAAGGTTTCAACAGAGGTAGGAAGATTTAAAAATCTCGCCAAGCACCTATTTAGGCAGCTGCATATATTTCACAATCCATGCAGGGAAAACCCCAGCCTACATCTTATTAAGCAATTACAGCGCAGGTAGGCACGTGCTGCTCGGACAAGCTGTGGCCGGGGGCCACCTCTTTGGAATCTCCCTGGGAAGCCATACGGACAAAACTGAACTGCCTGAAAGCTTTAATAATATTAGCACAAGCGTATTTATAGCATAGCAGCTCCTTTGCAGACATCTCCATTTACTAGGTCAATACACATCATACAGGAGGCAACCACAGATATGCTTTCCTGCCGTATCCATTTTTATTGCTTTTGCCAGCCTTTCCTCCTGCTCCTGGGAGGCCTTACTGCCTTCCTCTCTGCACTAAATCTAGGTATAAGAGTGCGTGCTTGTGATCACCTTGCCCCCCAAGTTATAAACATCTCTTTATTATTTTGGTATGCATGCATTACTCAATGCAGGGGTTAGTCCAATGATGAAAGAATTTTGTGCATATGGACTTTCTTGTTTTCTTGGCTTAAATCTCATTTGCAAAGTTTTAAGAAAATGAAAAAGAAGTAAGAAAAAAAGAAACAGTCAAAATTGTTAAAGAAACTGCTGACTTACTTGAAGATCATGAAAAGCATTATTTTGATAATAAAGTCAAGATCTGAACGTTTCTGTTCTTTTCTTCCCTCAGTTTTCTGKTTTTTTTGGGGGGTTAGGTGAATTTTTTGGTAGGGTATTACTACAAATTGAAGGAAAGTCTAAAACAACTGTACGCTGGGACAGCAGATCTAATAAACACCATCATGAGGAAGTGCACTRGAGTTTGGTCAACTTGGGGAGGTGGGGGCTGTTTTACCTGCTCAGATTCCCTCATTTGATTTTCCCTTTTTATTGCTACTGAGCATGCCATTTTTAAATCATCTTGTTCTACATTGCATCTTGCTTTGCAGTGTTATCCAAGCTCTCTCTTCCCTGCAGAGCGGCAGTGAAGCTAATGCTGCTTTGAACCAAAAAACATGCTACAAGAGAGCAAGAGTCCTCCCTGGATTTCTCCAATGCCTTTGCCCTTTGGGAGAGCAGCTTCTGGGAGGAAGGAGGAGATACAATTAGATGCAGCTTCCATCTTGCCAGATAAGAGATTGGGACAAGAACCCAGAGCTGCCAAGTGGGAAACCTGAAATGCCTTGGGAAGTCATGGGATGGCTTGGATCAAACACAGGGCAAATTATTTTTTAGGACAGCAAGGTGCTCTTCTCAGGAGACGAAATTTCTTTTTGTTTCTCACCATGTTCATGCCCAAAAACTAGGAGGTGAAAGTGTAAAAATAAGATTTAATATTGGCATTAAAAACAGATAATAGAGTTAGATTTTTATATTTATCATCAGTGTACAGTACAGGATCCATGGATGCAGTAATAGAAGGGAAATTATTTTTAATATGACTTTCTAGACAGCATGGTAAGTATTCACATCTAAGTTAGTATTGCTTGTAAATATAAACCACAATGTGTAAGAATATTCTGGTGTTGTATTATAGAGATCAGATATTATCTAACATAGTGAATTACTGAAGATTAACATCAGTCCATAATATCTAAAGCCATGAATATCTTCTAAGCATTTATTCAATGGGCACAAGGGGCTACATAACCATATCAGAGATCCAGTGAGAGTCTCGAGACAAAAAAACCTTGCATCTTTAGCTGCCCATTATGCATTCTAGTATTACTACTCCCAGCCTCACTGCAAAGCTGCTCTTTTTCCTTCCCTCAAGTTCATTTTCATTCCAAGTATCTTTTTCTGGCCCTCCCCTCTCCCGACACATCTCTCCACCACACACAGAACATCAGGACAAAATCACTCCATGGCTGAAAACCCGTCCAAAGAACATCAATCTGCCGCAAGGGAAGCCAAGTTCCCAGGCTGTTTCAGCATTCAAGTATCCTTACAAGAACCCTGCAATGCTATATAACAGAAGACCAGGCATGCTGCCTTTTTGTACAGTTTACGTTCTTCCATGTAGATGTTTATAGCCTATGTTGGTGACCTACACTAACATATTTCATTTGTTTATAATCTCACTCCATTTTTTGGGTCTCGGGCACTAACAAAGTAGCGCCGGCTTTTTTGTTTGGGTTTTGGGGGGTTTTGTTTGTTTGGGGTTTTTTTGCTTTGTTTTATATACTTTTCAGGGTAGGTCAAGTTTAGTCCCCCCAGAAGCTAAAGCTGGGTGTTGGAACATCCCCTCCAGCTCTCCCCACAGCATAACTGAATCCCCCAAGCCCCCGTGCCGAGCGTCCTTCCCTCCTGCCCAGGCTGCGGCTGGGGCGGGCGCAGGCCGTGCTCCCCCCTGCCCCGCCGGCAGAGCCGGGCTGCGGCGGCTGCCCCGGCAGGTACAGCGCGGGCAGGTTTGGCTGCTCAGGCACCCACCCCTGCTCAGGTAACACCCCCTGGCTCCTCCTGGGAAGAGGCAGCAGGCTGGCTGGAAGCATCCCCTGGGAGGGATTCAGACCAGGGTCCGCCGATTGGACGCTGCTGCTCTAAGAAAACGTCTACATCTCTTTTTCCTCTTTTAAAAACAAGTGCAAGCCCCACCAGCCCCACCCTCTGCCAGCCTCAAATTCCACAGCTTTTTTTTTTTCCTTCTTTTTTTGTGTGTGTGCACTACCTTGTAAACATTCTGGTCAATGGATTATACTCCCCCCCCCAGTTTTTGTGCAGAACATCATGAAAAACGCACTTGGATTCTAAACCGGGACCTTCAGACTCTGCTCACAAGAATCCATCACCACCACAGGAAACCAAACCCAAAACTATTTCCCCTTTTTTCATGAAGCATCCTGCCCTTTTCCTTTAAGAGCTCCAAATGCAAAAAGRGAAAGCTGCGTTATCCCCTGCTGCTTCGAGAGACGGGAATTGAATTTATCACTAACGTGAGCCCTGCGGCTCAAGTGTACTTACATTGAGGGTGACTTCAGCACTCCAGTGCTACAACAAGTATTCCAGGATCCCGAGKTTTTTTTGTAGAAAGACATATTACTAGTTTGTACATGCAAACACACACACAAAAAACCCCAAGACAAGACTATCTAGATTAATTGTTAAACCTTTCCTCTAAGAAATAAAATGCCTGTAATTTTGTTTTGGCCTGATGCCATTAGAGCTAAATAATTAAATTTAAGGAATAAAACCAGTGGTTTTGTACCTGTGGGGGAAAGAAAACAGCTAAGCATCAGCAAGCGCAAGTTTATAGCTAGCTGCAATAAGTGCTACCCAAATACACTGGCAGACACTAAACATCTCCGTCTCCTATAACCTAAACGGCTGGGGGCCTCCCGGTCTCAGTTTCTCAGTTCCATAATTAAGCTTGGCAGCAGGTTCAAATGAATTAAAACTGAATGTCACTATTTCCTCAACAAATCCCTCATCCTTGTTTTTTCTTACTTGTCAGGAGAAGACCAGCAGAACAGCAATTAGTGGTAAGCAGTGCAGTGAAAAAGAACCAAGTATACACTAATTAGGTCACTCGCCAAACACATTCATTTCATTGGCAGATTTAATCAATGTTTTCCTGAAATGTCTTAAATCTCCTATGCTAATTTAAAGTTTTGTTATTGTTGTTACTTTAAACACAGATGGGATGCCTGGAGATTTTCAATTGCCTTCCGCAAATCCATTTCAAAATAACAACCCCTCGTATAGTATATCATCAAAATTTAGGCACAGGTTTTAGGAAATGGCCTCTAATTTTATGCCAACATTTTTGTGCCTGCAAATACCTATGGGTGCAGTTTTGTGGATTTAAGTAATTGCAGGTGTGTAGAGCTCTTAGACATCAAACTCCGAATTGCCCTGACTGATCAGGTACTTAAGAGTAATGCCAAATAATTTAAGGGACTGCCTGCGACTTGCGGTTCCCACAATTATCTCAAAGTGCTGGAGCAGTGGCACACAGCAAAGGCGAGCTCCCACTGGCGCACTTGGGCTTCACAGTCCACCTCTGGGGAGCTCCACTCACGTAGTGATGGGAGCGAGGGCCTGGCTGCCTTTTTGGGGAGTTGAGGCAGCTGCTCTGCCGCTGCTGAAAGCAGCATTAGTTATGGAAGTGATTGGGAACAGAGGTTTCAGGGTACCCTGGAAGTTTGGTCCCCCAATTAGTACTTACAGCTAGCACACCACGGCGCTTTTTCACATGGAAGACTTTCTCTGTCAGCAGATGTCATTGCTGATGCCATCGGAAAGGGAGCGGTCACGGCTGCCGAACTAATCCGCACCCGTGCCAGCCAGGCTCTGCCCACCTTCCTGCCCTGACCGCACCCCCCCAGGTCCTCGCAGCGGCTCCCTCCTTCCTGCTGGCGCTGCCCCCCGAGCCGGCTCGCYCCCGGCCCCACCACCACCAAGGGGCGTGAAAGGGCAACCACGCTGCCAGCCACAGCTCCGCACCCGTCCCAGCTCTGTCCTGATGAYCCAGGTGAAAAGAAAATAAAAGAAAAAGCAAACAGCAGAAGCGTTCTTTCCCAGAAGCAAGGAGCAGAGCGCCTTGGCATGCTGCTGAGCTGGAGCTCTGCAAAGGCAGCAACCTCCGTCTGGGGGCTGAGAAAAGAGAAGCCATGATGAACGATGGAGGATAAGCTGGGGCTGGTGAACTCTCAGCTTCACTCTGCCACAAGGCCAAACATCACATCTGACCTCTGACCAGGTGCTGCTTTAAATCACTTGAATTCAAGTCAACTAGTACTCCGCGTTTTGCAAACCTCCSCCCCCCCCCATGCACACACAGAGATAGGAGCCAGGACAGCTGACGCACCCAGCCAGGAGGCTGACATGCAGTCTGTATGTTAATTCAACTAATGTGCCCAGGAAACTAATCTTGTTATTTAAAAAAAAAAAAGTCCCTAAATATACTGATGGGGAGCTCATACATACTGGGGAGCTCTTCTGGTTCCACTGATGTCAACAAACTCACTTCACCAAAAGTTTCAATGCTTTGTTTCTGTAAGCTAACATCTTTATATCGACAGGAGAACACATCCCGCCTGACGGACAGGAAATGCTGACTGATGGCTGTCCCACGCGACCTTCGCTCCCGCAGGTCCCTCTGTACTCAGCCGCTGACACGGGAGTTTGAGGGAAGCTACAGCAAAGGAGGGACTCCAGCTCTGCCATTCTCCTACCTTGGACTGTTTGACTTTGGCATGTAGACTTTTTTTGGCAACATAAAATTTGTGTAAGTTTTGCATAAAATTACATAATTGTGAAAAATTTTATTTTTAAAGATAAACCTCAATTTGCTTATGTGTAATTACAACAATTCTGTTATACCTAAACCTCTTTTTCCAGGTCTGATATACCAGACCACTTGGAACTCTGCTTCCCACCGGGACACAACATCTTTTTAATGTAAGGAAGTTCCCAGTCCTTGAATTCCATCTAGAATTCAATATATTAGATCTGAAGTCCAGAACAGACAAGACTGAGCATATCATTCATGTTGGGTCTTCAAGAGGTGTAGGCTGTTTGGACAAAAAGGAGGATACAGTCATTCTAAGACAGTGCTTGCTTTTTTTCATTAGTGTTTTTAACTTTGCTCTGAATTTGGAAATTTAAAATCACTCCCAAAAGGGGCTGTGACGAAGGAGAGGAACACCAGCCTAGGGAAGAGGCAGCAGTCAAAACTACTTGTTGAATTGGGAAACCATGAAATAAAATACATTTACCACAAATACTATTTTTTTTAACTTTATGATGTCAACATCATAYGTATCTGTATACATAGATGTATACATTTGAAGACACCAGCACGACGTTTTTACACGAACACCAATATATATACACAATTAAGGAAATATATAATGATCAGTGGGCACTTCTCCTTCACGCTTAGATGAAACCACTTGGATTTCATGAGAACCTAAGTCAATTTTAGTCGAAAAGTTCACTTTTTGCCCAGCACTTACTTAGAGTGTCTCTTAAAAGGCAGTATTCATTCTGACAATCAGGTAGTCCACAAAAAAGCGATTATTCAGTAATTTACTATGCAATTTTCAGACACTGTTTTATGGTCAGATAAAGAATCAAATTAAAGTCTTATAAGCCTTGGAAATTAGAGTTAGCAAGCAAAGAGGTTGAATCACCCTTGAACACAAAATTACTGAAAACAGCTTTTTCTTTCATTGTTCAAATTGTGCTAAAATATTCCTACAGCTCCAAATGCTCAGAGTAATAGTAAAATATTCTACATTATTACTATTTTTAAACCTCTACTTTATAAAAATGTTCTCAGTGGCTAGAAAGCGGTGAATCATCACCTTTTAATTAAAACAGCTAATATATAGTTAGAAAAATAATTGGAAATGGAGAGTCTTAAATGCGAGGAAGAAAAGATAGTCCCTTCATTTCAGATCACTCCCCAGAGACACACCTACATTGTTAAGTATGAATATGCAGCTGAATTTTTTTGTTTGCTTTAGCTTGATATGGAAATATGGCACAAAACTGTCACTTTGATTATGTTCCTGCAGTGATTTCTTTTGCCTCTTGCATTATTTGAATCCCCTTTATAACAACAGAACCGCACTGTAGGTAACTAACAAACAATTTTTAGACATCTGTTTGCAACCACATTCTTAATTCGAACATTCAATTACTTTGATTTAAACAGAGTGTATATGAATGCAGGTTATTATTAATTGCACAACTAATTAATGATAATATTTACATGCAAAACCTAAGTAGGGAACTTGTGACGATCTTTTCTTATATTTTAAAATGTTACTAAATTGAAACATTTTTGCAGTCCCCAATAAGTAAAGGTAACAGTACGAAGAAACCTATAAAATTTTGGTATGTGGGAAAGAATTACTTATTCAATAAATAAACAACTATATGTATATGCATATGCATGTGTATTCTTCTGGRAAGTAATCCTTCTGAAAACATACTCTCTGAAAGAACAGAAGCAGACCTCAAAACTGACAAAAGCTCTTTGTGAAATATGGTTGCAATAACAGCAGCAAAGGGAGAAGGGTGGGCAGTACAAATTTAGCAAATATACCTATCAAGAAAATGATACTGCACTTGGCTACCTCCCCTCAACATTTACACTGCATTCCTGGCAATTCAGAACCACAAAGACTGGCAAACTGGAGAAAATTCTGGAAAGAGCGCAAATATAGCCATAAACATCCAGATTTTGCAAACGGTAGAACTTTATTTGATTACCCCTAACAATATGGCAAGTGTTTGGGGCCTTAAAAGTGAACCTAGATGTGAGTGAGTACCTAAGGGCAACCAAATTGCAGCACATGACCAGCATAAACCATGAGATGTAAGACTTCGTGAGGACCTGTCAAAGAAGGAAAATGTTGGTGAAAATAAACCGAGAGGGAAGTTGAGAAATATTTCCTGGTATTCTACTAACAGCGCGAACTTGGAGTAATCATACAAAGCCAATGATGGAAAACTCATTGCTCGAGTTACTAAATATGGGCTGAATAAAGAAGAGAACATATTGTAAATCTTGCAGTGGCAGAAGGACAAAAGATAAACACACTTTTCCATCTTTAACTTTTGAAGTTACTCTCTCTGCAAGTCCCACTGATCCACTGTCAAAATCCAAACTGAAGGTTAATTCTATTTTTAAATACAGGGATAGCTCACGTCTACATTTTCCATATAAACCAATGTATGATTTCATRTTACAATTATTTAGCACCACAACATTTCTTATCGGTGTATTAGTTACATAATGTAATCATTAAGATTATTTTTACTAGACTTGTTTAGCATAAGACATCCATTGTGGCTCTGCAGCTGAGCTAAATTTCACACTTGAAGCAGTGATTGAAGAAAGCAGAATGTTCTCCCAAAAAACAAGTACTCCAAGAGCAGTGCTTAGTTACATATTTACATAGAAGGGAGGGAAGGATACAATAGCAGTTTCTTCCCTTGACTGAAGAAATACTCGGTGACTCACAAGTGACAGTATTTCGCAATACCCAGAACAAAATAGCCAGAACTTGCAGCTTCAGATTAAGATCTCCTACTTTCAGGTACAGAGTTACAATATCAATCAATACTGAAAAACTAGAAAGGAACCTCACACCCAAAACTGAAAAAGGGTTTGCTTTTTAAACAATTATTTTTCATATTCACTTTCCTCTCTAATCACAGCGATGTCCAGATGCTGAAGTTCCAAAATACCACAAGAAAGACTATTTTCTTGGTATTTCCAGCCGGCAGGAAACACTGACACTCTCATGAGAAAGTCTGTTCTTCTGAGGTTTCATGCTCAGTTATGCAGACTCCAGAGCTTTACTTAGCTTGGATAATGTTTGGGTAAGATATGAAACCAAATCTCTTGAGATTTGTCCATCACTTATTTTAGAGCTGAGCAACTTGAGTAAAAAACCTGGTGTACAGAAAGAGTTTAGAAAAAAAATCATTCAGCCATTATCTCCGAAAGCTCCCAGTGCCTGTGCAGACAAGCAATTTTTCTCTTCTAAATACTGGACCTCAGTTTACCTGAAGCTAAGCAAGTTATCCACCAGCTGCGCACCAAAAGAGCATATAACCTAAGAAGCTATGAGACTAACTCCAGTGCTCCCGTGGACTAGCTAGAAACAAATGTTAATATTGTCATGCTAAGCACCTTTCAGGCATGGTATCTGGCATGGCACTTCAGCAGGCATTTATGGACAGACATGGAAAAAACAGAATATCAATGGGAGCTCTGCTTTCAGTGTATGGTGCCTATGGAAGAGCGCAATAAAATACTGGGGGAAATAAAATGAAGTTCTTCAGCAGTCAACTCTTCCAGCATTAGGTTTAAACAATGATACTATTCTAAGAGGCGAAGGAGGATGTTCTGTATCACCCAGTCCTCTTTGTCAGAAATGAAATATTCCATTCTCTTCCTCCCAACGCTGGATTGCTCAGCAATCATAACATTAAGTAACTGCAAATACCCGTGAGTAGGAAGAAAYAATCTGACAAGAGAAGATGCACTTGGCTATCACACTGTGATTACTGTACTTTATTAAAAATAATTTTCATTTCAGTATGTTTTGACAAGAAAATAGAAAGCAACTTGTACAGGCTTCAGGAAATATTAAAATAACCCAAGGTGATGAACATGTTATTATCCAGCCTGTTCCAGAGGGAGGATGCTCAAGTACTGAAATGGTTTTCATTTCAAATACACATTCATTTTCAAGACACCACACTTGAAAAACTGGACTGTATATTTGTCATACAGTAAGCAGTGATAAAGGGCACCGCAATTTATGTTCTTTATGCAAACCGCTTGTAATTCAGAAAACAACTATAGTTTCTGAAAGGCAGCAAAGTGATAGCACTTTCCCAAGAAGTGAAATGTTTTTTTCATGCCAGTTGGCCAATTCTGGCATGTCAACCTTTGCTATGATAAACATATTGGATAACATGCAAAGAGCTCCTATTCCAACCCATCAACACTCATGATGTCTTGGAGCTTTAGGCAGAGATGAGCAATACCTTCTGAATATTTCATGATTCTGATACTAAGAAAAGGATCCTGATACCACCATCACCATAATGCTAAAATACCAATGACCTTTTGAGCAAGAGAGTAGTATGCTTTCAAGAAATGGTTGGTGGCCACAACCAATGTTACACCTGTGCTATGGAAGGGAAGCACAGAGGGGTGAGCAGCATAGAGCAGGATAAGCCACAACACACAGGTCAGAACAAAACCCATGTTAAAGATACCGTGTAGATTCAGCGCCCAATGATTTTGGTCTTACACGGTATTTCAGACAATCAGAATTTAAGTACCCCTATAGGGTTATAGCTATATCACTCATCACTGTTTATAGGGTGTTCTTTCTCTTTTGCAATAGATCCTTCTGTGGTTAAATACCAGTTGCACCTTCTGAGCCTCCCATCATGTATCTACCACATCTATCTGTGGCCTGAAGTTCAAAAATGCTATTATTATGGTACCCCAGAAATGGCTATTAGTTTTCCAGACTAAGAAAGAAAAAAAAAAAAAGAATGGAGAAGAAATCACATCAGAAAATCTCTTTTCAAGATCTCCCATCCATTTTTCAGATTCAAGATAGTTCTACAGTCTAGGTAAGCGAAAGATGCAGATAAAGTGGTTGAAATGGTGGCTTTTAATCTAATCTGAATTTCTGAACCTGTAGAATTTTTCCTATCATTACAAATCACATACCTCAAATATATGAGAAAGAATCAAGTTAATAATACAATGTTTTAATCTTAAGCAAACACCTTTCTTTCTTTCTGTGATTCAAAGTAGCTATTTGGTGCTATTTTGACCGTCAGCCTGCATTTAAAATCACCTGCTGGTACAGTACATGGCAGTCACACACTACAAAGATATGATGAAGGGTGCTATCTGGAGGCCGTACTGAAGCCACCTGGATGATGACTGTGAGGCATCAGGAGGTCAAACCAGCAGAAGGACAATCCCCTGTGCACAAATGCCAATGTAGGAAGCTTCTTGCACACTGAAATTCATGTCCACAACAAGCCTTCACACAGCTTGTAGAGAGAGAAGGCACAAACATGGGACTGAAAGAGGCATCCCTGGGTCTTTCTGGAAAGTGGATGACTGTAACCCTACACTAGATGACCACATGGGGTCACACCAGTGACTCACACAATTTCTCTAATATTACCCTTTACCTACTGGAAGGATCTCACCTGACACATCCTTGTACCATATTTGTTGCCTTCACAGTTGTGCCAATTTTTGGCTTGGACACTTACAAGATCATCTAATACTTCTGTCATCCTTTTCCTTTATTCGCTATAGATAAGCTTCCAACTTCCCATGCAGAGTTTTTCCTATTACTTCTTAAGTAGATGATTTTACTATTGGACCTGTTCCCTGTTTCTCACAATCCAGTCTTCAGGATCATTTAATTACCTTTCTGTGTAATTGCCTAATGCTTCCCAACTTTGTGTAACAAGCAGGTATCGAGGGAGTTTTGGTAGCAATATCATTAAAGATGAGATGGGAAATCTGGTATATGCCTTAAAAAGGGAGAGGTAGGTGGGTGTTGCCAATGATGCTGACTGACATGTCCAAGCCTGCATCCAGATCATAATAATATCAGCAAGGAGCTACATCGGTGGTGACTATCCTCAGTAGCTCTTCCTAAATGTTCAGGCACCTTCTGGGCATAAGAACATTTTGTTTAGGGTCTCTGGAGAACCTTAAGTGTTTAACTAAAGAGAAAACTCATTGACATATATTGCCAGTGAAAGGCCAAATATACAACGGAGAACAACTTTCACCCCATGAAGCCAGTTTAGAGAAAAGTATGTATTTCAATGCTTAATAATAGAAGAGGGAGGAGGGATTTATGTACTAAAGAAATCTTTTTGAAGATGAAAGTGAGGACAATTCAGATATAATAATATTCTCTTATTTACGAGGGATGTTTTATTTTTTAAAATCCCAGAATTTTTATTAAATTATACAGAAAATGACTGAGATGCCCAAGTCTGTAGTATGATCTGATTTTGTTTGCAGAGAGTGGTTCTGTATCAGCTTAGTACATCAGATAAACCAAAATGAAAGAGAAAGCAGGGAGGAGTTTTGCCAGGACACACAAACCCAGCAAACATATTTTGTCTAGGAAGCCAAAATGCCTATAAAAAGACATTTTAAATGCCCAGCAGCATCACTGTATCAAAGAAATAAAGAACCAGCATCTAAAATTATTTTTTAGTCTTTCAAGAAACGGTGCTGAATCTCACATACTTGTGTGTGTAGGTTCTTGGTCAGTCACTTGGCCTACGTTCGTTATAGCAGGCAAGACAGCTAATAGTCAAAGGGACTGCAGCGCATCTCTTACACAGACGCCAAATACATGTTGGTGTTGTCAATGCGGAGATGTGTAAATGTTTTGAGATTGAATGTCTGCTTCCTGTCAACAGCAAGAATTAGCCAGACGAATATCCAGCACGCATAGTTGTGCTCTCTTAGTGTATAAATACTGTACTACAAAATATGCAGGCTGCTTGTTTTATCCCTGGCCTGTTGCTCTCAAACCCATTTTTGTGACAAAACGCAAAAGAGAGCAACTTCCCATGCCCCTGCTAGACCCTGGAAGCAGTGAGGTGTGTGGGGAGGAAGATGATGAGGTACCAGTTGGTTGAAAAAATTAAGGGAAACACACAGAGTTACTCAGGGCCCACGACCAAAAGGGTGTCCGCAGAAGGCAACCCACCTCATTTCCATTACACAGAGATGGCAGTCTTGGCAGCAGCTTGCTACTCTACCATTACACCTTCTTAGCATCTGTTTTGTATTTCTGGGGCAGACCTGGGGCTCTTTCTTCCAGAGCTTCCATCAGGTGACACAGGCAGGTGGTGCATGAATCAGGAGATGGTATATCCATGTATTTTTGTACATAATGCCATCAGAAGATCCTGTACTGGGTATTTCTATTACATAGAAATAATATTGTGTTACATGACCCTGAGAGCAGGTAACTTTTTCACTGCTAAAGGGCGAGGGTGAGGGGGACATGGACCTGTCACTATATCTGGCTGGGAAAGGAAAAAACAGTCCTTGTGTTCTTATCCCTCAGGGTGGCAAGTGTCTCATTCAAGTAATCATTCTCCAGAGGTGCAGACCCCCTCATAAGCCAGGCTTGGAGCCTTTGAAGGAAATGGGGATTGCCATTCTCAGACCTAGTCAAGGGGAGCAACAGCCTCACCCTCCCTAGCGCTCTCTCCTGCATTTGAAGACAATATGAGGTTCCAGCAAGAGACATGGGAGACATTTGTAAAGAGGAAACCTTCTAGCTTCTAGAAATCATACCATCCTGTTCTCTCATTTTATTGTTTTTTTTGTTTTTTTTCTTTTTTCTCCATGGATGGCTGGGATAAACATTGCGTATAAAAAAGAAGTAGCAGATGTGGCAGATGAAGGACCTCATGCAAAACATGATGGTCTGACATGATGCGAGACAGGCTACAGTATTAGGCAGCCTTTCCCTCCCTTAGTCTACACTGCAACTACATCTAACTTGGCATGGCCGCTTCACCTTCCTATCAGGCATTTTGTCGCTGCGGAAATTTGCATCTATTGCATCAAGGCATTTTTGTCCCAGATAATGAAAATCCTTTTTAAAAAAAAAATCCCCAGCAAATCATGTGATTCCAATGCTAGTGCATACATGTGGCACAAGTGTATTGCACTTGTTTAATGGGCTAACCAACAGAATCAAGCTTCCCTCAGGAAAGTCAACATTTCAGTGTACACTAGGAAAATTGAGGAAAAAGTCAGCTTCCAACCAAAAAATAAACTCCACATTTAATAGCTTAAAATGAAGCCACTGAAGACTAAACATCTGGGCTTTTTGGATATCATCCCAGATACTGCGTGTAGCACCGAAGCTCTTCATCACTGTATCCTCTTAAGAATTTGAATAAAATCATTCCCCCAATATGCGCTGTTTCTCCACAGAACATCACAAAAACGTGCCTGTTGCAGTAAGATCTTGGGGCAAGGCCTGGTTTTTACTACATGTGTGGAGAGCGTGCAGAACCACAACGCTTTGGTTTTCTTCAGGATCTCCAGGACTTCCCATAATACAGATCACCACTCTGCAGCGGTGGCAACAGCAACAACCGGCATGGACCACAAAAGAAGCCAATTAGAGGAGGATTATCAGAAACACTCCAATAAATCAGTAGCACTTCTAGAAGTGCCACTGGAAGTCAACGGGATTTTCTGCTCCTGAAACGCAACAGGCACATCCACAGTGCATCGCACCAGCATCCATTAGAGACCTCCCCACCAGCATTGAACAAGATGGCACAGAGCAGTGCATTAACAGTACGGTCCTTCCAGGATATTTGGGCCTGTTCCTCATCAAGTATAATAAGACTTAGCAGAGTACCACCATGCCACCAGATTCAGTGCTAACTTGGAGAGGTCTACTCAGTACAGCACTGCGCTGTGTGTTCCTAGATGCTCAGAAGCTTTTGAAAACCCCAGTTCCTGCACGACCTGCTTTGAGATCTCCGCTGTTCCCAGCTGCCACGCTTCACAGTCAGTACCAGCCATGCTCAGATGCAACCTGGATTTACTGGGATTGCTCAGGGATGGCTGCACAAAATTCTGTAGCCAGTTCTGTGCAGGAGGTCAGATTAGACTGGTGCATACATTTAAACTCTGCGAGCTGCTGAGAAAGAGCATATGGAACATGGCCACTGGAAAGCAACTGAACCAGCACAACATTTCATAAGCCAGAGGCACATGGATTATAACTACAGCCAAACTACACAGTGCAAGAGAGCCACACAAAAGACAAAAAGCATTGGATAAGACTGAAACAGAATTAGCCTTAATAGACAGTGCCTCCCTAGAGCTTTTATGCTCACGGCCAAGCAAAACGGTTCTGAGCAGGAAGACAAGAACTGCAGACTTCTGGCATGACTCTTGAGACACAAACAGTATGAGAGACTTGTTCCCATAGTGGAACAAAGAGGTGAAGCAGACCCCCTTGAAACAAACAATTTCTGGCCATCGTACCATCCAAACAAGCACAAATAAAATTGAGTGTTTCATCTAAGTTTTCATCTTATTTTTATATATACAAAATAAAGTAGAAAATAATAATTTTAAAAGTTACTAGCCTTTTTTTTTTTAATTGATCTTCGTCTACTTCCTCTAGCAAATCACACACAACCATATTCTCCTTTTTATTAGAGATATATTGGTATTAGGAAGCTCTGTAGTAGGCTGTTCTTTTTGTGTCTTTTTTCCAGACAGCCTTGTCCACTTTCTTTCCAGCCCTAAGATGATCACTCCTATTCTTCACTTTCCAGCTCCTCCTCTCCCTGCTCCTCTAAGGTGACTTAAAAAGAGAAAGGCTCATGCATAGGCTAGGAAGATGGCTTGATTAATGACTTTTCCACTCCTGTAAGTCATTTCAAAGGAATCATTCTATCCAGGGATGACAACAGGGAAGACGTTTCCATAAAACCCTGTAAGCTTCCAGCAAATACATAATTGTACCAACAGAGGCAAGGAGAAAGTGAAGACCTCATGCTCTGGCAATGCAATTCTTTTCCTTTTCTGTTTGTTTGCTTTTTCTCTCCACACTTTCTGTTTTTCCCATACTTCCTGCTATGTTTCAAGCAGATCTTTCCTTTACTGCATGTTATGTATTTCTGTTGTTTTCTTCCACCATCTCCTCTTTCCTAGCCTGTTTTTCTAGCCCCTCCAGCCCCCAATTTCCCTTGTCTGCTAATTTCAGCTATTAAGCTGGAAACAGTAGTTCTCAACAAAAATAAACCAGCTTCTAAAGTTGAAACAGGAAAACTACAGAGGCAACAGATGTCTTAGGAGTCTAGTACAGAATACGAGGGCTTTGAAAAAAGGTGAAAACTAAGCAGAAAGGTCTGTTTTGAAACGATAGTGCAACAAAGGAACCAATTAGGGAAGAAATAAAGTGAAAACTAAGCCAAATCTTTGCTTGGAATTGAAGCTTTTTTCAGCTAGGAAAAAAAAAAGTTAGCATACTACATCCATTATTTTTCTTGTCCAATATGTTTCTGTACTGACTGATTTTATCCAAAATTGGCAGTAGACTTGCCAAAATATCATTAGAGTCTTCCTACTAATGAGACTTGTAGACAAAGAAAATGCCAGAATTTCTAGAKAAATAGGAAACAGAAAGCACTAGGTACTTACATGGAAAATTTCTTTCATGAAAGAGCCCAGCCCCATATCCCAAGCAAGACCAAGCCTATGAAGTGCTGTCTTTTTAACAGACCAACATTTTAACCAGCTTTGTAAGATTCAGTCTAGCTGCCTCAGGAGGGGCTTTGCTATCAACACCCCCCAACGCAAAGGACCTGGTCCTAGCTGAAGGGCCAAGGGCACAGAACCACAAAACTGAAACCTTATCTTGATGGATCCTGCAGTTTAGGGTTGCAGCGTGAGAAAGCCAATACCCTGCTGGTGTCACAGCCTTCAGTTGCCTGCTGCAACGGTTCCCTGCCGCAGCTTGCTTCGCAGGCATTTGCCTGTCCCATAACACAGCTGGAAAACACTCAAGATGGAATTGGGGCCTTGGAAAGTTTTTGAACACACTTAAAATAACTAATTTTTATCCAAGGAACATTTATCAGCAGGTTATTATTCTGCTTCTCGAAGTATGGTTGCTACAGGAGAAAGCTTGTTCACCAGGGCACAGCTGAAGATAGCTCAGCTTCTGAACTTCAGTTCTGCCCAGCTTCAGGTAACGCTGACTAATTTAGGAGGGCGGGAACCCCAGGTTCCTCATGTGTCAGTRGAAATGGAAAGCAGCTCCTCCATAGGACATTTCAGAGCACCAAAGCCAGATTCATTTTCTGTACCACCTTCTGAAGGAGCTTCTCTCTGCAGGTTATATACAGAGTCTAGAGAAACCAGTTTTTAAACTGAGACTTTTGTGTTTGTTTCTAAAACTGGGCAGGGTGAACATTTCCCTCTGCAAGTGTCACTATTCAGCCTTTATCAAGCTTACAGTGTGGGGCAAGAGCCAGCTCATGGCATGTGCCAAAGGGAGAAGAAAGGAAGGGAAAGGAGGGCGAGACTCTCACGCTGGGATTGTACACAGAGGAAGGGACAGGGCAGCGAGGCACTCATGCAAGGCACGGCATAGGTGGATAAGGAAAGAAAAAAAAATCAGGGATACTTGCACACTGGATTTTAGTTCTAATAAATAAAAACTAGGGCAATGCACCCATTTTTATCACAAGGCTCCGCTAATGAGAACACTGCTAATGAGAACACAACATGGACAAAAGCTTCTCTCAAAGCTTGTTCATTCAACACCAAACACTTCCCAGTCAAAATCCAGAAAGACTTCCTAATAGGGATTAGCTCATTTTCATTGTGAGCCAGGGGCCTTTGGAACAAAAATACCAAGTGTTTGGTCAGGAAAACTAATTTGGGCCAAATATTGTTCTCATTTGCTCTCTGTCTTTCTTTCCCTCCCCTCCCTGTTCTCTCCCAGTGATGATGAAGGGTACGACTGTCACCACTACTTCTTCCTGTTAGCACATAGGAAAGACTCAGGCAAACAGCTCTTGCTCGATTCCATTCATTGCAGCTGGGTCATGCAGGCAAACCACAGCAAGCCGATACAATGAAAAGTGAGTATTAGCTGGAAAACATGAACTTTTTTGCCTCAAATTCTTCTGCTCGCTTACATCTTTTTAAAGCAATGTGCTACTATGTATATTTTAAGAAGCTGAATGAATTAAAACCAATTAATCCTTTCTTCTTCAGTTTTTTTTTTATCTTATAAAGTAGGTAGAGTATACAAGCGAGCATAATAGGAGGTCAAGTTCTCAGTTGGTGTAATTTACCACACTGACTACATACCCCCTCCCCCGCAGTATTCAGCACCCTACTAAATGTACTATCACTCAAATCCAAATGTGGATTGATACAGACATACCAAGGAACAAACAACTCACTGCATAGATGCATATGTAATCATTCTCTGATTACGGCTGATGCCCAACAGATTAGCTAGTTAGTGGAAACAACTCAGTATCTACCAAGCTGGCTTAATTTAATGAGCATTTCACTCACCCTCAATGAGATTCTCTTTGAAATAAAAATGCAGAAACCAAGTGTTGTAGGTTTTGGTGGTCTTTTACTTAACTGAGAGAAAGTGGAAGGAAGAATTACAGACTTCAGTTCATCATTACCATGGGAGATCAAAGCGTTTTCCTTAATCTCTTTTTTTAACTAAAATAATTTAAGACCATTTCCATTGTTACTTCCCCAGGCTGTACCCTTTCAAGGACAGTTCCACTGTTTTTAATCTAAAATACAATAACCTGCTTCATACACAACGCACAAAAATTTCCAAATCTCTCAGTGCCACGCAAGGGCAGTAAATTGAGAAAAGGACGACGACAGTAACTTCACATGTGCGAAGCCTGTTTCCTAGCAGGGGATCAGTAACAGCTGACTGCATTACGGTCACAGGGAAGCCGGCACCAGGTTTGCCGTTTTGCTGCTGAGGTCACCATTGCCCTCAGTAGAACCGAGCCTGACGGTGTATATACATGTCGCAGGGTAGAGATGTGCAGAGATCCCCGAAAGAGTTCTGAACAAGCCAGCCTGGGTGCTGGAAGCAATAGAGCTGCAGGGCCCAGGGAAACTGGTCAGTGCAGACCCAGGTTAGCACAGCAAGTGCCTCGCAAGTATTTTCACTTCTCGCACAGACTAAGTAGGAGGTTTTTTTCTTATTTTGGCTCCACTCACATCATAACTTTACCAGCTACATCCCTCTTCCTAGCAAAAATAATAATGCTAAAAAATCTCTAAAGTATTTCTATCTCAGCTTCCCCTTTGGGGGAGTTACTCTTTCCTCTCAGAAAGGAAGGACTAGTTTGTCTAGCTCACAGGTCTACAAACCACAGGGTGAAATGARAGATACAGTTCTCAGTGATTGTCCTAGATCACCAAAGAGGGAATGTTACCTTATTTTATCTCCCTTTCTAATTATGAGTCGAGCTTATCCTTTTTATTCCCTTCACTACACCAATGCTAAACAGTCTGCAGACCATCCTATAACTTCTTGCCGCCCCAATTTCTTCTTCTGTAAAATGGGAATAATATATTTATATTTACCTTTTAGCAATTAGACTAACTAATCCAATTAACCAGTTATTGTGCATTTGTAAAACACTGTAAGCTCCTCAGATGCAAAGCATTACAATAACATGAAATTTTATAGTTATTGTTGTAAAAATAACCAAAATTCAGARGGGAAGGGAAGATGCCAGCTGGCAGATTGAATATCCAGTCTCACTTATTGGCAGCAGTTTCATTGTAATAAAAGCAGGACCATTGCTGATTATGCAGGCTTGTGCTTCCAGTCTTCAACTGGTTAAGGAGCTGTTGTCAGCTTATTTCACAGAARGCTCCTTGTGGCTCAAAATACTGTCTGATCAGCTTTTTTCCATGGAGCCAGGATTCCCAAAAGCAGAAGTCCTTAAGCACATGCTTAGAGTAAAACAAGCATTTAGGTGCTTTGGTTAATCAGACTTACCATAAAAAAAACTCCTCAACCTAAGAAAATGAAAAGGTTTTTCCCTCCCAAAAATACAGATACGTTAGAGTATTCATGGCCAAAAATCCCCTTGATTTAACTCATCCCTAAAGCCCACATTTGCCTAGAGTTTGTTTCATCTAAGTATATGCATATATATACATACATACAAACATACCTATACATATCATACATATTTCATTTAAATAAATCTCTCTCTTGGGGCTTGTGCCTTGACTTTGCAGAAAGATTGTAAGACTCTACTAGGCTTTCACTCCTATTCATGACATCTGAATTACGCAGGGCTAAGGGGTAGATTCCAATTAAAAAGGATCTTTCTGGCTGTCTAAGAATAGTTACGCTAGTCAGAGACGCAGAAAGATGGATGCACGGCACAGAATGTACCAAAGTAACAGACTCTATACTGGCAAGCATGGACTCTTGTTGAAAGCTGAAAAGTAACAAAATCTCTGAGGATGTACAACAACTTCTGAAAGAGATTTTTGGAACGTTTGGACCATGGCTGCATCAGCAAAAGCCAAAAAAGGTTATGAAAGGAGTCAACAAACAGAATCTCATCCTGGAGTAATTACTCTTCCTGGAATAAGCAATAGTTAATAATGAGAAGCAGACTGAAAAATGAAAATAAAAACACAATTTACTCAAAGAGACAAGATGGTTACCACTCACAGGAAGCATCATTAATTAGGAACTTCTAAAAGAAGATTTCTCATCTTGTAGGAACTTATTAGCAACTGATTGCTCTAAGGTAGGTTTCAAAACATGTGAAAATGACAATTATATAATGTTACTAACTAAAAGAGGACTATGATGATGAGATCAAAGATTAATTCTACAATTTTTTTATTGGCAAATTCCCAAGAATTAGAATGGGAAACTTCAGTGTAATGTTGGGAACGTTGACAACCCAGCAGAGAAAACAACAGGCAAGTCAGACACTGGTAACCACTGTTTACTCAGTAAAAGGCCAAGCTGCCTAGCAGAGCGCTGCTTCCCCACATCTGTACCCACCATATGACTTGAAATGTATCTATGTATTAGACCATCTACCCAGGATATCAAAGGAACTAACGTGACGAGCAATCTGATTTCTGATTAGTAAAACTATAAATCAAGCTCAGGAAAACCTGATGTTTTCACAGTGTTCGGAAAAGCAATAGCAGAAGGCTGGAGAATCCAACAGAAGATTTGATACCAGTAGAGAAATCTAAGCTGAACTGAAGAGCAGGTTTCAGCATTCTTGGGCTTAGTTCAGATCTCAGGAAGTCACTATTGACACACCACAATTTTGTCTATAYGACAAATGAAAGGCAAGGCAGCAGCTACAGCTGCAAATAGTTTCCAGGGAGGCTCATTTGAAAGCCTAGATAAGCAAGGATATCGGCACGAGAAAGAAAACAAGTCAAAGCAAATGTTAATTCCTCAAAAATATGTCCTCAAAGAAAAAGGCAGGAAAACATAGTGCGTAAATCAAAGGTGATCTAAATGACTCTGATTATTGGTGACAGGCAAAATAGATGACCCATATTAGCATACCTAAGGGAAAAGCCAACTGGATTTCACAGTCCRGAAGATCATGTGCCTACCAGATTTTCACCTTCGGAACAGTTACTGAGCAACACATCAAGTGGCAAAACAAGCTCATTAACTTAATCAGTTTTTGACAGCATCTAACAGCCTCCATCACTGCTCACTCAAACACTAACAGAGGCATCGGAGGGTTGATCAGGAGCAAAACAGACCTTTGTTGTCACAGACACGAGGGGCCATGGCTGGGTTGTTCCTGTCACGGGAGAACAGCATGAACTTGTTTTCACTGTCTTGAAAGACAATGTGGAAAGAGCCCCGTTACCCTTCCTCCTGTCCCTGTAGTAGCCACCCTCGTGCTCATCCCAACACCTTGTTGGCCACAGCACCAAAAAATGCAGGTTCCCAAGGCTCTGCCATGGGCAACATACACAGCCGGACCACTGCCGTTTTGGTCCCAGCTGCTGTTTACTTTGCCCACTTGAAGCAACTCTGCATCTTTATGTGTCATGGGTTCCTATTAAAAATAATGGCAAGCCTTAATATGAGCTATTAAAGCAAAGCAATGAAATAAAGGCACAGGAGCAAAATATGTTGTTTGCCTTCTGCAGGATAGACGCTCTTTGATATAAAGAATGGATAAATGGATGCTGTCTAAACATCGTCTTGGTGCTCTAGCAGGAGACTAAGGTTTGGCATTCAATGCCAAAATAGCAAAGTCGCAGTTCAACTATCACACAGGCATGCCTCAAAACTTCACACACAGTAACGATAACACAAACAAGATGCTGTTAATGATAACTTAACAAAAATAAAAAATCACAAATGAATTCTGAAAGTAAAGAAACAGAAAACATGACAATTCATATATGTTGGCACTGACATAAATGTTAGGAGTGATATTCATAAAGACCTATCGGCAAAATGTGAAGCATTTACTCATTCAAACAAAACCAAAATCTGGCCATCAAAATCAACACTTAAGACTGCAATACAAGTACTCTCCACCTTAGCAAACTGGTATAGACAAATACCCTTGAAAGATGTATTTGTTGTATTTCGTCTCTGTAATTTATCTTAAAAATAGGATGAAAATACCTAGTTCATTTGCTAAGAACAAAGCCTTACCATTTATCCTGGCAGAAGCACCACCAGGCATCTGGGGAACATGTAAGAGAGTCTCTCCATTGGCTTTTCTTCAGAGAGGGATAATATATGAGACCTGATAGAGAGAATGCACCAAGACCAGGCCAGGCGTGTCAACACGTGTACAAGCGTGAGCTACTTTTTGAGATTACAGGATGTATTCCATCATTTACACACATTTATTGTCCTTATTCTATCATTGTCTATACTTATTCTATTATTGTCTATATTCCACAGGATATACCACTGGACCTACAAGCATTTCTGTTTGTGKGTTTTGKTTTTTTTTTTCGTGCTATTAAAAAAATACTGGGTTTCTACTGTTGGCAGCTCTTTCACCTGAGATTTCTTGGTATTGGTGACTTATCTAAAAGTCAAACTCAAGAGTTTGTTTTCCTAATCATTTTTGATTTGTTGTTGGGGKTTTTTTTTAATGTTTGGGTTTGGCAAAAGATGAAGCTTGAAGAATTGGAATAAACAAACCTGACTAAGCACATAATGCTACCTCTTTGAGTGCTATTTTAAAAGATGATTATAAAAATAGGATGCTACAATAATCACTGATTATTTGCATTACAGGGCAGAAGAAAGGCTTTCACTAAGCTTGGGCCCCACATTGCAAAGCCCCGTGGAAACCAAAAAGGGAGATATATTTCATGTCTCAAAGAACTATGGATAAAATATGCGTGACAATTTAAGCTTGGGAGGCCCAGAAAGGTTATTTATTTCTCGTGTCTGGGAAAGAATTATTTGTTTGTTTAATTGTACTGTGCCTTTTAATAAGGAATGTTAAGGAATCTTCCGTTGACAGGAAAAACAATACAGTCCAAACCATTTCAGCAAACATGACTATTTTTCACTGGATAGTATTATTCATATGACATGCACTGTATTTGCTGCAAACAGGAGAAACATTTGCTGTTTTGCTCAGCTGAACAGAGAACAGCTTCTCAGCAATGTTTTATCTATTTTTTTCAAATATTAAATATTACATCACTGTGAAATAAATTAATTGACCTGTGCTGTGAACAAATAAATTACAAAATTCAATATGCTGCTTTGAATTTGCAGCTCATTTCAGCAAGCTGGTTTTGCAGTAGCTCTAACATATGAGTTAAGTAAGCCTTTCTGACAGGTGTAAAAGCCTTTCATACCACTTGCAAGGTTATGCTAGCGAAATATGACAGAAAACGTGGACTAGTCACAATATCATATGTTCTATATCAGCAAGTATCATAACAGAAAGGCTCACTACACCAAATAAAACGTACTATGTGGTAAAACAATGGGTGTGCAGAAATAACGACATAACAGATCAGGCAGGAGCTGGGGCTCTCATTTGGCGGGTTGCTTTGCCATAGGATTAACCCAAATGAGACCTCATTATCTGGGAAAAATAAAATAAYGATGTCATCCATCAGGAGCATTACACTATGTTTGGCTAAGGAGGGAGGGCAAGATTTATTTATTTGTTTGTTTTTTAATGCTACAATGTTGTTTTTTTTAATACAAAGAGTTATACAAGATTTTGGCAATTTTCACATGCCTTGCCTTCCTCTGCCATCCTGTTGCGTGCACTTTCTCAAAGGGACTTTACCGACCTCTCTTCCCAGATGTTTCGTATTTGAGGAAGTGTCATAAATCACTGCTGGAGCAGGAGACATTACTGGCTCTGACCCACACAGTGCTCCAAATCCGAGGTTGATTTTGTTTTGCCTAACTAGTGGCTCACACCTACCCCTTGGCTCACGTGCCTGCGCCTCGGCTCATCCAGGCGCTACTCTGCATACTTTGCAAAGAACATTTTAACGGTCTTGGCCAGGCGATGCTTTTGGTTGTTACTAAAGCTGGGTGACTCCGCCGAGGGCCTCCATTCAGCAGAACGGCGAATGCTGGAAGGGAGCTATTTCTCTATCATAAGACTGAACAGCTGACGAGCCAAACATCATCTAACTACTCACTTGTGCTCTGTGCCTTGGAAATAGCTCTATCCTGGAAAAAATGAGTCTGTGTGGAACTGCAAGCTGGACTTCAATCAGGGTGTCTGTGCTACGAGGCCAGCGCTGCATTTGGTATGTGATCCAGAAACTTCTGCAGAAGGTTCATGTGAATTACACATTGCCTCATGTTGAGAGTCAGGCAGCCAAAACATATTGTTCTAAACATCCTTGTTCACATGAACTTCAGCCACTATTTACTAGCATTCAAGGAAAAAAAATAGATAAAAATGACATCAACACTGATCTAATGCTTCGATTTTTTACTAGTGGGACAACTGTTTATACCAGTCTGCCTCATGTCCGTGAAAAAGCACAGCTTACCAGGACAGTTGAGGGCTAGCAGTGAGCAGACCTGAAAACCAGGTGGTTTAAGTTCCTCAAACCTGAATCCATGCAAACAAAACATATTTTTCCATTCCCTTAAAAAAAAAAAAAGCCCTAACGGGTCTTCAGAGAAAGAAACAAGAACAAGTGAGGTATCAACAAACACAAAACCAAGCCACCAGGATAAATAAACTGGGGATTAATTGTTTTGCTCTATGACCATCAACAAAGTCTATCAGCTAGCATCTATTTCTAGAACTTCCAATTCAAATTACATCTAATGAGTTTACAGTACAATTTTTAAAGGGTCTCGCCTGAGTCATAAAGACTGAAGCAACCATTAAGCCCCATTTGTTAACAGCTATGATAACTACACTGTCATTACGCACACTGTAGGACACTGTGCTACACAAAGGACTAATGTTATTGCACCAGACTAGAAGCACTTTAAAGTCATCTTGTGCAACTAGTAAGACAGGCAAAACACATTTTCTGATCATAAAAAGCATTCTGGAAATTGCCGAAAATCGTACATTAGCATCAACTGTACACTTACAATATTATGTTACTCTACCATTTAAATAGACCGCGTTCACCTGCCAAGTTTAGCTTTGCAGTTTCTGTTAACTACGGTTATCAAAACACACAACTGTTGTGGTTACACTTTCGTTTGGGTTTAATGATAGTTTCGCCCTCTTACTCCATTCAAATTATTTTCATTTGAGGCAGCAAATTTGTCCCCTCTTCTTTTTTTTCTAACATAATTAACATGTTATTCTTCTTATAACTGTTCACTGAGTCTAGACAACAACATGTTGTGTCAGCAGATATGTTAGCGAAACTGTGGAGCTATACTTGAAGCTTCATGGGTAACCAGAGCTCATCTACTTGTAATTAGTCACCACACTGAAGATTTGAAGTTGAAATCTACTGATCAGCCTTTGAGCTTAATGTATACCTGGAGAACACTGAGGATATGGGAGATTGTTCTAATTTCATAGAATCATATCATAGAATAGTTTGGGTTGGAAGGAACCTTAAAGATCATCTAGTTCCAACCCCCCTGCCATGGGCAGGGATACCTTCCACTAGAYCAGGTTGCTCAAAGTCCCACCCAACCTGGCCTTGAACACTTCCAGGGATGGGGCATCCACAACTTCTCTGGGCAACCTGTTCCTGTCCTCACCACCCTCATAGTGAAGAATTTCTTCCTTGTATCTAATCTAAATCTACCCTCTTTCAGTTTAAAGCCATTACCCCTTGTCCTATCACTACATGCCCTTGTAAAAAGCCCCTCTCCAGCTTTCTTGTAGGCCTCCTTTACGTATTAGAAGGCTGCTATAAGGTCTCCCCAGAGCCTTCTCTTCTCCAGGCTGAACAACCCAAACTCTCTCAGCCTRTCWTCATAGGAGAGGTGCTCCAGCCCTGTGATCATCTTTGTGGCCCTCCTCTGGACTCGCTCCAACAGGTCCATTATCCTTCTTACGTTGGGGGCCCCAGAGCTGAACACAGTACTCCAGGTGGGATTTCACGAGAGCGGAGTAGAGGGTGAGAATCGCCTCCCTCAACCTGCTGGTCACACTTCTTTTGATGCAGCCCAGGATACGGTTGGCTTTCTAGGTTGCAAGCGCAGATTGCCGGGTGATGTTGAGCTTCTCATTAACCAACACCCCCAAGTCCTTCTCCTCAGGGCTGCTCTCAATCCATTCTCCGCCCAGCCTGTATTTGTGCTTGGGATTGCCCTGATCCATGTACAGGACCTTGCACTTGGCCTTGTTGAACTTCATGAGGTTTGCACGGGCTCACCTCCCAAGCCTGTCAAGGTTCCTCTGGATGGCATCCCTTTCCTCCAGCGTGTTGACCACACCACACAGCTTGGTGTCATCGGCAAACTTGCTGAGGGTGCACTCAATCCCACTGTCCATGTCGCCGACAAAGATGTTAAACAGTGCCAGTCCCAATACCAACCCCTGAGGAACGCCACTCATCACCGGTCTCCACTTGGACATTGAGCCGTTGACCGCAATCCTTTGAGTGCGACCATCCATCAAATCCATGTCTCCAATTTAGAGACAAGGATRTCGTGCAGGACAGTGTCAAATGCTTTGCACAAGTCCAGGTGGATAACATCAGTTGCTCTTCCCTCATCCACCAACAATTTACAGTGGCATAGCTAACTGTGCTGGTTTTGGCTGGGATATTTTCATCATATTTTCATATGGGGCTGTGTTTTGGATTTGTGCTGGAAACAGTGTTGATAACTCAGGGATGTTTTAGTTACTGCTGAGCAGTGCTTACACAGAGTCAAGGCCTTTTCTGCTTCTCACACCACCCCACCAGCGAGTAGGCTGGGGGTGCACAAGAAGTTGGGAGGGGACAGAGGTGGGACAGCTGACCCCAGCTGACCAAAGGGATATCCCATACTGTATGACGTCATGCTCAGCATATTAAGCTGAGGGAAGAAGAAGGGAGTGGGGGGACGTTCGGAGTGATGGCATTTGTCTTCCCTAGTAACCGTTACRCGTGACRGAGCCCTGCTTTCCTGGAGATGGCTGAACACCTGCCTGCCGATGGGAAGTAGCGAACGAATTCCTTGTTTTGCTTTGCTTCCRTGTGCAGCTTTTGCTTTACCTATTAAACTGTCTTTATCTCAGTTTTCCCCCTTTTACCCTTCCGATTCTCTCCCCCATCCCACCAGAGGGGGAGTGAGCGAGCGGCTGTGTGGGGCTTAGTTGCTGGCTGGGGTTAAGCCATGACACTAACTTGGATTCTGGAGTTTTGTGTCTTCAGTTCTAGAAAATCAGGGTTTTCGATAAAGCACATACATCTGAGATCTGGATCTCAGTCTCAAGAAGATCTTCATCTTCCCACTTATTTAAAGAAAATGAAATGGACAATGACACATCAGGCTAGAAATCATACAGGAGACCTTTGACAGACAGCATTGGTACAAGGTATCGCAGTAGTACTGGATCAATGTTGAGAGGACTGGTGGAATGGATATTGAGTGATAACAACTGCTACTCTACTTGCTAGGTGTTCGCTCCAAGAAAACATGTTGCATTCATACAGCCCATGTGCAGCTGAGAAGCATATGGTTTCCCTTCAACATTTCACCCAAGGTATTCTCAGAAAGCCCAATGACTTAGATCCAAAGAAAGCAGATGAATTATACAAGATGCACTAGTTTATAGAAAGAGATCAATCACAGCACAGCATTCTGCTTTGCACAGAAGAATGTGAAAGGAAAGACAACTTAGAATAAAATAAAAAAATAAGGTCTCTGGAATCCCCAGTTAATGATCAGTTTATATACAGCTTTAACTGTGATATTGCGATGATTTCTCTAGATAAAAGGGAAGAATTAGCACACTTTTTATATAGGCTTAGCAAAACTAGAAAGAAAGAAAGAAAAACCTGGTCAAAATCTGTGTGTTGAAGGTATCCTTTGTATTCTAGAGAAGGAATTATCACACCATTTGTTTATACGCTTCAGAATAAACAAGGCATCACTGAAGGGAATGAGTCCTTGTCCTCTCTTCCTTAACAAGTCACTTTATCATTATCATTTTCTGAAAGAATTATTTATAAAAGATTCTCTGTGGATATTCATTTGGGGGCATACGCCTAAAGTGATAATCACTTAATRTAACAAACATCTTAATTTAGAGTTAACATTTGACAGCATGTTCCTCTTAATGTTCAACTGGTAACTACCAAAATATCTTTGCTTAAAGAGGGACTTTAATCTGAGGGAAAAGGATGGGAGGTGCACAATATCTAATGGCAGCGCAATGTTTCAATCCTCTTATCAGTCACAAACCTTCTGTCTTACAGTGTTTATACTAGTTACAGTAGCTATTTAATTTCTAAATCAAAGGCTTTCTCACATCTTACTATGAGCTAGATGCTCCTGCCCGCAAGGTTTTGACTTCTCCTACTTCCCAGTGGAGTCAATATCTATCTTTTAATGCCCCACAATTTCAAGTGGTCAGGGTCACAACTTGCTGTGTGCTGGTGGTCAATTCCTGCCTAAAATTTGGATGCTTACTTCTTCTCATTAAATTAAACTTCTAGGCAAGACTATGAACTTCTTACTGGTTTCCTCTAATTCCTTCTAGTCTTACGCTCTTACTGCCAGTGCAGACTACGCTGGCCTGCTTCGGGCTTTCCTCAGAAYGAGTGCAGCCTGCGAGCAGCCCTGCACCCAGGCGCACTCACTTTCCTGGGCTACATAATCCAACGGTCCGACTCTCCAAGGCATTCACCATTTTGCTGCAACTTGTTCCTAATCTCAACAGCAGAATGGACTGGGAAGTTGCCAGACAAATAGTTTTCCTCTGAAAAATACCCCAATCCATCTAAATTAACACAAAACAATGTAGTGGTTTCCACAGACCTTTCACCTCCACATTGTAAATTCTACTCCAAGTTGCAACAGGGCTAAGGGCAGCAGAGCAGCCTGAGGGTCAGAACACCCTCGCGGGTGTGGAAGAGGTCAGGCTGGGCACTGATTCAGACCCGGAGCTTCAACCTGCGTTTTCCACCCCTCAGCCAGCTGTTTGGATGAGGTGTTTCTTTCTGGTGGTTATAACAGTGTAACAGTGCCAAGCGAAGGACAGGAGAGAAGCAGGTATAGAGAAAATATCTTTTACTACATCAACAGATGGTTGAAAAAGATACTTTTGCACACACAAGCTTTTCTTCATATTTGAAAAAGCAGCAGACTGCTGGGGTTTTTTTGGTTTGTCTTTTTTTTTTTTTTTTTTTTTTTTTTTTTTTTTTTTTTCCTTCTGTGTCCCTCTCTCCCTTCTCCCTTGCCTCCATTTCAAAAAATCTTGGGTTCACCCCAATACAGAATAGGTGAAGAAATYCTCAAAAAAACTTAACAGATGGGAAACCCATTTTTTGTCCTGTTTCATCCAAGAGTATTAATTCACTGCTGACTGCAGCTGACAGAGAAGTTGGACCTCGCAGAGTAAAAAACGACTGAAGCAGCACTCCAAATGGACATAGGAAAGTACTAAGCAAAAGCTTATTTCTAACTTAAAATAATTCACAGAAGTGTCGTTCCAGCTGACACTTGCTCATATGCATCTTCCAAAAATAAAATAAGTAGTAAAAAGAGAGAATTTGGACCCCAAAAAATTGTTCAGAGATTTTGGGGTTTGAATCTGAGGGTATTGTTTGTTTAAGATGGAATATCTGTAACTACACCTACTTATAATTGAAATATTTACAGACAAGAACATTTACGTTTGGGAATGGTCCGCATTCCTGGCTTTTTAATGATAGCCAAGAAAATAGTCCTTCCGCTAGTTCAAACTGTGTATTGACACATCGGCTTTGCTATCCAACCAGTAAAAACACAACTCAGCTGAGCTCCGCAGATGTTTTGAACTGGCCCAAAAGGCCAAGCAATGTGATCAACATCCTACCACCTTAAAGTTGTTTCCCTGAGCGTTCAAGCACACATCTGTACTRCATATTTCTTCTTTCACCAATGACATCCAATAAAAAGCAACTAATTTAACAAGCTTGCCAGTAGATGCTTCAATATTTCACTTATGTCAAAAAGAAAACAGATTGCTTTTTAAAAAACACAGCTATTTAATAGATCATTGCTGCTTGGACCTGCAAGCCAGGCATCAGACACGCAGCTTACAAAAGTCACTGAAACCAGGGAATAAAAATATTTTTKTAAAACAGTATATTGATTTTTTTTATCTTTTTTTAAGGGCATGTGGCATTTTCCCTGGGTGTAATTCAACATGCCATGTTAAAGAAACATTTTCTTTGTGTGTGCAATTTGAGCATTTATCCTTTCAGCTGTTTGAGAGCCAGCAGCTTTGTGCTCTTGGTGTCCATCGTGCAATTGGCATGCGTAAGCTTTCCTCATCCATTTCATACCAACCTTTCAGTATTGTGACCACCGGGAACAGACTGAAGGCTTCCTCTTAACTGCATTCACTTCTGATATCATTGTGCTTCCTTTGTAGTCCTTCAAAATGGACAAACTTTGAAGAAGCCCTCTAATACTCAAACTTTGAAAAGACCCAATGTGTTCTCAGCTTGCAGTCATCACTGGTGCCCACTGGTCTTGCCCAAAGACCAAAAAAAACATTTCCAGCAAACACATATGTTGCCTTCTCTCGCCTTCCTTTTCACAATCCAATCCCCTCTTTTTTTTTTACCTGCAGGTATTTCTAGAGCAATTTGGCCCTTTCCTTTTTACTCTATGTGATCTATTAGCTGCATAACTTTACAGACCAAGATTTAGGTTTCACCGTGATTCTCAGGCACCTAAAACCTCAGCAGCTGAGGGAAAAAATGGACTAATGGGGGCTAATTTGTCTGGCTGCCCACGCCAAAACCATAAAGATGACATGGAAATCAGAGAAATAACTGCGTGGATAGGTGGTCTGGCTCCAAAGAAGATGGTTCTTGAGTCCTAACATCTGGGGGAGCAATCATTTTCCATGTATAATAAGCTCAGCTATTTATTAATATAAAAGTATTTTACAAAAGGAAAACTAGTGTGGAACAAATACCAAATAAAAAACCCAGATCCAACAAAAAGGAAAAAAAAAATCAAAGACATTTTAATTTTCCATATTTAATAGTGTTTGTTCCCATAAGCATAAAGCATTAGTCCTCTCCCTTTACGATAATTTGATAGCCATGATATTAAAAATACAATGATACCAGAAATTTATAGAGGGGGAAAAAATGCCGGCAATAAATTAAATTATATTGATAAACGATAGGAACAACTAATGGCATTCTCCAATTAGAAAAGTGACCAGCATTTTTTCCCCTTAATTTTAAAAAAATGTTTAGTATTAAGAACTATTTATGATTTCCTGTGCAGACTTTTTGAAAATGTTTAATTAACCCCATAATTTCCCCTTATCCTCCAGCCATCGGAAGCAGGTATCTTGACAGTGGAAAATTATCTGCAAGTACTGAAGTGTTTAAGATTRGGAAAAAATGTGGAAGCTAGGTTGGTTGTGGGATCCTGCCCTAGCCTTTCACCTCTGCTGAGCTGGAAAAAAAAAAAATCTGTCTTAGGTCATAAGTCAAATGGGCTTCGTGAGTCCCTCAGGAACRCAGAGAAATGAGGAATGAGAGAGACAGACGCACTAGGACTCATAACCTACTTCGGTATTSCTGTGAGCCTGCTTCCTATTAAAACCTCACACAAGCATGCTCCTTCCTACTGAATTTTACCTGGATGCATCCTAGGAAATTCTTGAAAAATCTAAGCTTTCAATCACTGAAATCACACACAAACACCCTTCAACAGTCCTTGGACCGACATCCATCTTTATCCAGCAGGCTGAGCTCTCGGCATGGAAAACGTTGGGTTAATTCCTGCCGCCCCTGCCTGTATATACAGGCATTTGTGTCCCATGCCTTGCCTTCTTCAGCGAGGTGACGCCAACAGCAGGGCCCCTGCCACTGCCCTCGGCAGGCTGTGCCACAAGCCTCCTTTCAGGAGGTGGGTTTTGGATATTCAGCCTCGGCTTCCTTCTCTTCATTTAATCCCATAAGCCTTCATTTTACTCTCCTGAATCATCCTCCAGGCTGGGTAGTTAAGGAACCTCCTATTCATATCAAGCCCTAGTAGCTCAGGACAGGAGTAAAACACCTGTGTGCCAGGAGAACGCTGCACGCAGGATTAACTGAGGAGAGAGGTTTCCGCTACAGTACTTTTCCTCTCTGCTATAAGCACTAAAAAAGCAAGGCAAAGCCTTGTTTGTAGGGAGCAGCAGTGACTTTCTCTAGTCCAGCTCACACAGCTGGAAGAGAAGAGAAAAGCTTTGGGGCACAAATGACTTTTTCAGGGCTCCCTGTATCATCATTGCACTGCTGCAGCTACAACTGTATTTCTACTCCTATGATAAACACCAGAGATATTATGCATATTCATATTGCATATATGTAACTATGCATATATAGATACATGCATCACACAGATGATGCAGAGGAAAAGAGCCAGACAATGAGATTTTACAGATAATATGATGAACACATTGTACTACAGGCCTTGCATGAAAGGACATGTCCAAATAGAGTTCTTTCCTCCAGCTACTAAACGCAGTGCTTACACTGGACATATTGCAACAGAGCTGTAGCAACTATATTAAAATTATATTCTGACAAGTAATAGTACATTTTCACGAGACTTTACACATGGTCAGGGATTCAACCTTGCCATTACAGAGAACAGTCAGCCAGCAAATATCTTGTGCCGTTCTTCCCTAGCAGGAGTGTAATTACACCCCAGCACACCAAACCGCTCTATCTCGTCCTTGCGACCTTTGTCCTTTAGCAAACCCACAAAGGAAAAAGAAAAAAAAAAAAAAAAAAAGCTGGCATTCTTGCTCCAAGAGCATCACATACTACTTTTAATCTGCTTCAAGATTTCGCTGCCCTTAGAAACACTGAACTCTCTTCTGTGTGAACAACCTGACAAGAAGCCAGGCAAAGGGCCACTCGTCGGTCAACAGGAAGTAAGCTGGGACAAAAGGTCCAAGTTGAGGAACGCTTCTCTGGGCTCTCTGTCGATGTGCAGCCTCGGCAGCCTGCGCCTGGGCCRGAGCCAGCATAAAAATGTACTCCGGGTAACTGTGGGCTTTGATTAAAAAGCCACAGTGCTTAATAACAAAACCTGACTGGAGAGAAAAGAGGACCAAAAAAGAAAGAGCCGAGCTTATGAAAAATAGCTCGTGCCTTCAGGCTCATTTTAAAAGTGTGTTTCATTGACTTTTTACTCGATTAAAGGATATTCTTATTCTCTCCTTAGATACTGTCCATTGCTTCATACTGCACATCAATAGATGGTGAACCAATGCAGAAGGCTTAGGTAAAGCAATCCAGAGCCACTGTGTGAACGAGTTCATGTTTCTTTCAGCATCTCGGAAAAAATGAGCTCTTGAACTACTCGGAAATCCCATTAAACCCACACATGGATAGAAAATAATTGCATTTCCAGAACGTCTGCGTGTGCACTGACACTAAATACGTGTAGACCCAACTAGTTTCTAAGCACTTCTGAGTTAACTGTTGTGAGAAGCAGAAGCTTCCAGGCAGCTGAACCAAGTGGCATYGCCAGTGCCAAAAGATGCTTGTTCACTGAAAAATCTCCAAAGTGGGACTTTAGGCAGACATATGAAGGCTCTTTAGATATCACAACAGGTGTTCAAAACTAGCTGCTTAACCACAAAACGAAATCACTTATCTCACTTGCAATAGCCCTTTATACATACAGAGAACATGTAAATGTCTCTTGCGTGGGAAGATCTGTCTGTAGCCATCCCTGCAACTTTGCTATATGCAGCTTTGAGGGATTCAATCCAATGTGTGTCTCTTTTTTTTTTCTCCCCCCCTTTTAAAAAAGCTTCTGAATTTCTTTTGCACGTAAGGAAAAAAAAAATCCTCAAAATGAGACTCAGAGCTCAAATATGACTTTCTAAAACAGGACTATGGATTCCTCTCCAAGTAATTTTAACTGGATGACTAAAAATTTCAGCTGAATTATTAAAAATAGAAAGATTCTTTTTCCTTACTGCCAGAAAATTTCCGAGTGCCCTGAAGTCAGTTGGCTCAAAAAGTATCACTAATAAATAGAAAGAATAAAAATAATTCATAATTTAAAACTCCTCATTACGATTTTTAAGTTTGATGAGAAACCTTTTCCACTACATTATATAGTATGCTTATAAAGGCCTTTGTATTTAAAACATGCTTAACTAGGTTTCCTTCAGTTCAGGATGACACCGAAGTAGTGATACAGGAACAAATTACCATCCGTCATCTGTTTGGCTACCYCTCTTGCAAGTTCTCACTCCAAGAAAAATGCGAAGCAGCTTGCTGCTCCTTTGCTGAAGGTAACCTCTCTTGTAAATAACTTGCATTTACCCCAACGTACTGGGTGGTGCGTGGACCTGAACAGCCACTGAGGAGCATGCAAGAACTTGCCGCCTTACGGTAACTTGCTCATATGAGCCCTCACTCCCTCCCTCCTTCCTTTGTTGACTTTGTCATATAAATAGCAAGAMTAAAAAGTGCTAAGAGGAGGTTTTGCAACAAAAGTAATCCAATATGAAGGTTAGGTCATACTGGGGACATACCTTTAACTAAGAAGGGAATGACCACCTGGCAACAGCTTTGAAAAACACATGCTGGAGTTCATAGTGCTAGCAAACTGAACTATGCCATAGGAGCACCAAAGAACAGATCTTACTGCAATGTGTGAACAGGAAAGTGGTGCAAAACCCAACTAAAATAATCCTCCCACTGTTCAGTTTGGAGGTTTTGCCCACTTATGGAAGCTACATTTCATGACCAACCGGTTAAGTCCAGAGTAGAACAGAAAAATAATTACAAGCCTAGATAGTATGAGCTAAGAGGAAAGACTGAAATAATCGGGGTCAGTTATTGGAGAAGGCAGAGGAGAGACAGGATAAGAGTCTTCTGGCAAATTAACAGTTGCTGCTATGTGTAAAGGTAAAACTATTTTACCATGTTCATTGGGAACAGTAGCCTAAAACACAGCAAGGAAAATAGATTAGATGTCAGAAAAAAAMCTGTGGCTAAGCATAGCATACATTGCCTGGGAATGTTCAGGAATCCCAATCATGGAACTTGTTGGGGATAGGATGTAAGAATAACTGTAGGACATAAATCAGATATTGTTAAGCCTGACTTAATGTCAGGTGGATGGACTACATAAATTCTTACCAGTCCTATCTTCTATGAGTATTATTTTTATAGAGCCCCATTTTAATTTCACGTGAAACTGCAGAATTTACACTAATATTACACYGAATCTCTCTCACAACAGGTTTATACTACCTAGCTGTAATTGATAATTTGAAACCTGCAATAAATGTGTTTTGTAACTAATGAAACATTATACATATTAAGCTAACTACCAGCTGAAGAAAGACAGCCTATTTCATTGCAGTATTGTCCTTAGGTGTCCTTAGGACACCCACATTTTTCTCCTGTTAACCTCCATAAATTAAAAGACAGATTAGCGTTCGAAAGCTTATGTATGAAGTGGACCTACAAATCTCAATTTTATCAAAAAAAATTGCATAGATATAAATTTCAGGCTATTCCTATTCAGATAGTCAATCATTACACAGCTGGCACTTCTGTTGCTTTGTCTGTTACAATCTGTTTGAAATTACGTTCATCTCTCACTGTAAAAGCTTTCAGAAAACTTGAGAATGGTTTCTGATCCCTTTTATTTTCAATGCCCAGGAACAAGACCTGTGGAGGACACCTGCTTCTACCTTCTGGACATAACTTTCTGCAATTTTAATTTGACTGGCAGAAAACAATAAACCTCAAAACTTCATGATAGCGGTAGCCAGCTCTGTCATACTGACTTTCTGTAGTCATCCCCTCTAGAAGTCAGACCTTCAGATAGATTTATTAGGAAAATCTGAAAGATATTCTGGAGTACAGCATCTGAAACACAAGGAACACTGATTTTCTATTTCCTTCTTTTGTGCGTTTTGTGTTGTTTTCCCTCTTGTTTGTTCATGTGTACACTGTCAGGCACATTGGAATTAGCTAGAAGATATGACCCAGATGTCAGTGCATTTGTAGTGGAAAAAGGCAATTTCAGAGTCTAGTGCTTAATAAAATTTTTGCATGATTTCCTACAGCTGTTATCCATGTGTTATTTCAGAATAGCTGAATCACTGCACTGTTAAAGAACTGAAACAAACACGTAAAACACGCAGAAAATGCAAATCCACAAGTTACTTTAATGTGGGATGTAAGTGTAGCAGAGCATTTGGGGCTAGCACTGATAAATAACCACTACATTTTCTTTGCCATCAGATTCTGGATTCCAAAACCAAAAACCTACTAAACATATGTATTTGCCGTATGTAATTATAACATCCTGATTTAGCCACTGGAGTCTCTTCTTTCCCTTACGTTTAATCCTGTTTATTTGTGACACAATGTGGGTTCTTCTCATTGCACTCTAGAATCTAGAGACAAAATAAAAGTATGTGCTTAAAACAAAAGCTAAATAGAAATCCTTCCGTCTGAACTCCGTGTCCGGTGATGCTAAGGGCCACAACAATGTGTAAGTTTCAGATGCTAGTCCTGGAGCTTTAAAAAAAATAGTAATTCCTCTTCCCTTGAAATGTTAAAAGAGAACACGAATTGGTTTGCCCTATCTTATGAACAGGGATGTGATCACTCTTCATGGCCTACACCACCTTTGAATAAGGAGCGTTTGCCCCAGTCTGTCACACAACAGCAATATGAGTTCAACAAGTGTTAAGCTTACCCTAAAAATCGATGAAAACAAACATCTGTCCTTATGAATACACTGCTACTGCACTTGGGTGGCCATCTGCAAGAGAAGAGATGCTGGGACCAAAGTCTCCTCTGGTATGATTCCAACGACCTCAAAGTTACACCAAGGCCCACTTGCCCACTGCACTTACTGATACACATCAGGATTTTAAAATGAAAACATATCTTGGGTGAGAGATTTCCAGAAACAGATGCACAAAGCCTTAGAAGGGTTTTGTACACAGCATGGTGTAACCGAGTGATCCTGTCCAGCAAAACACCGGAAAAGCTCATTAATCAAGAGCCAAAAGCCCACACTCTGGATTTTTTTTGTTTATCTTCACATAATTTGTTTACATAAACTTTGCACAATATTTTTCAACCCACTGTTCCTTTGGTATTTACTTATCTTCCTAGAAAAAAGCTTCCTGCCAAATAAATAATTAGAAAATAGATTTCCCCCTTCCTAATTATTAATTATTGCCACTAGTAAGAGAGGATATTTAAAGAGATTTGATAGTCAAGAACAGCCTATTCTGATATGTTTGTCAGCAGTCCCACAATTTCAGCCCTTCACACCATTTCTGATAAAAGTATAACATAAAATCACTAGAAAATATAAGGCTTATGCAAAGGCAGATGGCTGAAAAGACCATTCCAGGTATAAAATACTAGGCCATGATTTAAGAAGGCCTTTCTGGAGGAGAGGAGATTTTGCGCAATTTCAGCTGAAGTCAGCTGCCTTCTCTCTAAAAGCAGGCAGGGCTTACCGGAGCAGAGAGGAAGGGACAGTGATGGGGCGAGTTAGCGAGAGGGGAACCAGTTGCATACCCTGCACCCTAGAAGGTGGCCAAGTATTCACTTCTGCAGAGCAAGGAGTAGGATTCGGATCAACAGAGAATCCCTACTGCATCTCAGAATGATCCTTCCATGCCCAGAGCTCTGGCTATAATCCTAGGTAAACATTGACAAGGGTCCTCTCATTCTTCAGAGCAGAATGGAGGATCCCTGACCTCAAAATGCTCTACCACTGCCCAAAAAACTTTTTTATAAAACTACTGGAAATGCCTGTTTCAAATCCCCTTCCAGCAGCTTCATTAGAAGTTATTAATGATGGAGATCTATAGGTTCACACAGAAATGGTGATCTGCAGGACGAGTCACTATGAGTGTTCATGACAGAACTTGTTTTTCTCTTTTAAAATACCTTAAAAAAATCACTGAAAAGACACCTTTGAAACAGATTTTGTTGTTAAAAAAAATAGTGGCCTATCAATAACAACATAGCACACCCCCAAAACCAGCTGCTTCACATTCCATTCATCAGTCTTTTGGTTCCTAATGTCAAACGTTGACAGGTTTAATGGATTGACAGATAGGAGTTTGTCCTTGGCTCTAGCAGGAGGGAGGAAGTGAAGGCTGACCACCAGCCCACAGCGCACACACTGAAAAGCCTTAGGAGTAAATTGGGGCCTTGAAAACACTCATCCTTCCGTGCCCTGKCATCACCCCGTGCAGACACCACAGGAGACGCAGATGTGTGTGTGCGTCACCGTAAGCAAGGACAAAAATAGCGATCCCTGAACTAGAGCACCTTCTTTTGGATGCACTTTGGGCAATGCAACASTAACAGGCATAAACCCCATAAAATCCCGGGCAACTCCAAAATCTCTCCTAGGCTTTATAAAAAACAGAATCATTCTGTCTATACAAACGCATATATCACAATGTTCTGCACTAACACAGAGCAAATAGCCCCTGCAAATGTAAGCATACACTAAGCAGCCAAGTAGATTTCTCTAATTTCAATTTCATGGGCAACTCTGAGGAGTGCCAAGAAAGTACAGGGATCTTCAAAAGGCACACGTGTCCCTTAAGTCACAAAGGTCTTGAAACAAAAGACTAAGAGCAAGTCATAGTATCTGTTGCCTACTGAGAGAGCTGACAGAGGGGAGAAAAGAGGAACAAGTGTGGAGTGCTATTGTCCTGAACCATCCCCACACATTAGGAAATAAAAGACACTGGTGATACTGCATTAGGACCAGTGYTTCTTAATGACAGTTTTGTACAGAGAGTTTGGGAAACCATCTGATCACAACTTGTACTGGCACTTTGTCCTGTCTTGCAGTGTCCCAGAAGCAAATGTGTTTACCCTGGCAATCTGCTGGTTAAAGGAAAAAAGAGGGCTGCAAGGCTGAGCTCGAGTCCGGATCCTGTTTCCCTGCAGAACTGGGAGCATCTCCAACAATTCTCAGGACAGTCCTCGCTTTCCTTGGGGCTCCTTCCCCCCAGCTCCTTCACAGCTTGCTACAAGAATCAGGGCAAGTTCATTCCTGTGTACACCTTCCCCAAGATAATTTGTTTGGGAAAGAAAGGTATCAACTCCAACCGCAAAGACAGCAATCTCTCCTGTAAGTTTGTAATACCAATGTGAGCCCCTCTGGTGCTGTAGAACATGTCAGTGTCGCATGCCAAATTCAAGACACTTACTTTATCCTACACATGGTTTACATTATTAATTATTAAATTCATGTTAAACACAAGATTGAGTATATTTTAAACATTACCAAAACCTGGTCATTTATGRAGATGCTCACTCATCCTCACACTGGGCACCATCCCCCGGATAAAAAGGAAGGTTATGTTCATTCTCTGGTCTTGGTYTTCTTTAGTCCAGGAAATGCAGTGGCTAGGCTATTGCGTGAACGGCACCTTCAGCCACCCAGCTCTAATCAGATTAGGAATACCTACAGCTCATTGAGAAATACCATTGGTGGTCAGGGTCACGGCCTATTTCCTGAAAGACTGTCCTGATTATAATGTAAGTAGGGCCTACCTTGGCTAAGATAGGCAACAGGTTCAGAGTTAACCAATTCAACTACCCAACTGACACGTCCACCCAAGAGGATAAAAAAACCCAAATGCTACTTTCAAGATCCTCCACCTTCTCTGGGTATTATATATGGTCAACCGGCGGGAAAAACGTCTCATGGCAAACACTGACCTGGAAAATCTGCTCTACCACACACTTTCTTTAAAATTCTGTAAAATGGGATTAATGGTACTTCCCCGACATCCTGGGGTGTTGGGAGATCAAATGCATCCAAGACTGTGAGGCACTCTGGTACTTCAGTGATGCAAGCCATGGAGGAATCCAAGATAGACAGATAATCCTCATTTATACCAGATGGGGAAACACTGAAGCAGAGAGAAGTTAAGCAACCTGTCACTCAAAAAAAAAAAAATATACATGGAGAGTGCCACGAAGCGAATTTCATCCCCCTTTCCCCAGTACTTCAGACATTTGGAACAAGCTTCGACATGAAGAACATCACTGGAAATAACAGCATGGGAGACACGTGACTAGCAGATTCCCAGTTACACAGCCCAATGAATATAAAACACCATCTCCTCTATCCCTCTACTGGTGTTAGCATATATTACCGCACAACATGACTGAATGCAGCATGACTATACTCATTTTGATAGTGATTGTTTAAGTCAGTCAAGGGAAGAGCTGGCTGTCACTTTTAATCCTTTACTATGAAAGGTGGCAGCACCAGCTCTACTCGATCCTTCTGCAGGATCTTACACCTCCGAGCACCRAGGGGCTTGCTACTACCAAACAAGTTTCATGGCAATGTAGTAACTAATGACATTGGAAGAATGACTCYTGATTTCCACTGGCAATACCTCTGCCTGGGTGGTTTCAAGAAAAGAGTTATCAGTCAAGGAATAGCAGTTTAGAAGCCGTAAATGTGGGGACAGAGATGCCTGTGGGATTTGTGTGTGTTAGCTTTGCTTGCAACAATAGATTAGGAAATCAGATTGAGAGTTACAAAAAAAAAAAAAAAAAGGAGGAGGGAGAAGGAGGGAGAAACTAAAGTCAGACTGATGGGAACTACTGCAAACTCTGCACTTTTGAAAAGATAGGTCTGATAAGAAGATACTCGTAGGTTAAGAGAGTTTATACCTCCCACATTCAATCACAACAGTTACACAGCTACAGTATGTCCCATGTGCAAAATAGCCACGTGTGGCRATTTAAACCACCCAGGAAATCAACACTTTACAGAACGATTGTTTTTACTACCAAATATTCAAATGAAAAATCAAGATTTTTCAAAAGTGTTTACAAATCAGAAAAATGTATTGGCATATCTGTAAATGAATAAGCACCAATATTTCACCAGAATTTTTATCACAWATTTCTTCAAGTTCAACCCTCCAGAAATGTCTGGTTCAAAACAACACATTTTTTAAAAGAGTGAGGGGAGCTGTAAAAATCATATGCTTATAATATTAATAAATAATTTATAGCCATTTGGTATGACAACACTATTTCAAACTCAATGATATGATTAGCACGAAAGCARCCTACTTAAATATCAAGTTTTATGTATGTTCTTACATCACATATACATCTATATTTAAGCTTTTCCAGGAACAACATAGGCATTCCAGTCAATCATTTAAAAAGGAAATACAGTTGACTGAATTTTTAACTATCAAAAACCTGTCATTGTGTAATATTACATAGAATCATAGAATCATTAAGGTTGGAAAAGACCTCTAAGATCATCKAGTCCAACCATCAACCCAGTACCCATGCCCACTAAACCATGTCCCGAAGCRCCACATCCACAYGTTTTTTGAACACCTCCAGGGATGGTGACTCCACCACTTCCCTGGGCAGCCTGTTCCAATGCCTGACTACCCTTTCAGTGAAGAAATTTTTCCTAATATCCAATCTAAACCTCCCCTGGCRCAACTTGAGGCCATTTCCTCTCGTCCTATCACTTGTTACTTGGGAGAAGAGACCAGCACCCGCCTCGCTACAGCCTCCTTTCAGGTAGTTGTAGAGAGTGATAAGGTCTCCCCTCAGCCTCCTCTTCTCCAGGCTAAACAACCCCAGCTCCCTCAGCCGCTCCTCATAAGACCTGTTCTCCAGACCCTTCACCAGCCTCGTCGCCCTTCTCTGGACACGCTCCAGCACCTCAATGTCCTTCTTGTAGTGAGGGGCCCAAAACATTCAGTAGTTCMTCTAATTGTCTCTAGAAAAAACAAAGTGCTGAGCTCATCGAGTTTAAATTTAAAAGAGCAAAGTACTGTGACCAGGCTTCTGCTTTCTGATGGCAAATGCTGATGGAATACTCTGCTCTCCCCAAGACTAAAATATGTCTCACGCTAATCTAAACGGTACTTTCCATGAACGCTGACAGGAGTGAAACTCACTGCGTACAATACTAATGGAGAATGACAAAGATGTATGGCCACAATAAACTCATTATCAATTCAAAAGCACATGCGTGGGAACATATCTTCGAGTGTTTATCCAGCACTACTACTACATTTTTATTTACCTGAGTCACTCTAGCTATTATCTGCATGAGGGGTACTGCTGCATATTTTTAAGTAGATAAATCTGGAATTTTCACAGTAGTTCTAGTAGCTTGCATGGCCAGAAACCAGTACATTTCCTACAATTGTGCAAGACAAAAAAAATGGAATCAAAGGGGACATCTCCATTTTTAAACTCAGTTTTACTGCACAGGATTTTAAAATGCAGACTACATATTTATCATTCAGTAATTATATTTATTTGCCAGGACTCCATGTTTTGTTTTTCTTAATTACACCAACTAATGCAGTCTTTTTCTGGTCTAAATGGTTTCGATGAATTCTTTACCTCCTGGAAACACTTGCAAAGAGTTTTGTGAGATGCACATGGGACAGCAAATAAAACTCAGAAGGTTTAATCCTAGCTTTGCCAACACTCCTGTCTGTGACTGTGGATAAAAGACAGCCTCTCCCTTCTCTCCTCCTGTAGCTTCAGTTTCCACGAAAGGATCTCAAAATAGACTAATAGACCTCCTGTGAGGAGATCTTAAATTCATTAAACTATTTTAAGGAATAAAAGTTCTGACTATTAATAATTTACTCCTATTGCTGATCCATTTAAATACAGACACTGCAAAATCGMTTCACATGCCTATTAACTACAACCTCTCAAACGAACAGTAGTCCATTATTTGTGATAGTTCTCCAGTTTGAGCTTAGTAGTTGCTCCTGTTGCATGAACTAGGAGTCTTCTATCATCYCTAAGGTAAGGACTAAAAATGGATGACTTCAGAGTATCCTTTTGGAATACTCCTTATTCTTGATTTTTCTGCTTAGCATTTATTATTGGCTTACAGCAATTTTCCTCAGGCCAAGTAGCATCATCACTGCTTTCAAACAGCTTGGTCCTTCTTCCAAATCAATCTTCCATGGGAGGAACATGGTCCAGAGAAGATTTCCTTTGTCAGGTCACAGAAAACCACAGATAATATTTTGATAGAATGATTAACAGAAAARTAAAGCCCTGTGGAAATTTTAAAATATAATTTACAGGACATTTTGCAGAAGGAGTTGGCCAAAATATCCTAACAGACACAGCCTCTAAAGTGATTTGTTTTTTCCAGGCAAAGCTCACATCATTCCTGCTTTTTGTGGTGGTATATGCCATATTTGCCAGATGACAAGGATGTGCTCTTTCCAGCCTTTACTTGCTCATGGTCTGGGACTTGGGTTTTTTGTTTGGGTTTTTTTGTTTATTTTTAAGATGATTGGTAATACATGATGGTACTGTGCTCCCTTTGTAATTGGAGGGCAGACTTTTAAATGGAAAAAATATCCTAGGTGCCCTTTCTGGAAGAAGGAAGAGAAGAAATGATGGTTTGGTCAAAATTCAGATGACTAATGACAGACTAAGCATTTGTTGCATTAGTGACTTGCTTAAGTTTACCTGCACTGGCATATTATGTCTAGGACACATACGATAATAAAAGGAAAAAAAAAAATGAGGCAGGGCAGATGTGATAGCTGTCTACAAATACATGACAGAATGTCATTAAGTAACAGAAAGGCTGATTATTCACATTAGCAGCAAAGGGTAGAATAGGAAAGAATGGCCTTCACAATGTTTAGAYATCATTCCAGAAACAGGGCTGATTGAAAAGAGAGACATGCAAACCGAGACTTTTGAAAGGTTCATGCCAGGTCACCCACATATATAGCACATTTCAAAAATCATCAAATTATTAAAATCACCTATGCCCTAAATATTTACTAAATAGGACTTCCTAAGTACATTTAAGAAGTGTCAGACTCTGGTTTGATTTCAAATCTGATCACAAAAACTATGATCAATCTCCCTCTAAAAAAAACCAACAAAAACCAAAAAACAACCAAGAGAAAGCAAACAAAAATGGTTTAAGGGCACTGATATATAAATTCCCAGTTTATAATGTCACTTACACACTTACCTGGGGTAATGCATCTTGTTCTGATCACTTTGATACTAGCAATTTGTAAACAAACCAGAGGGTTTGTTCACTGATGAACAGTAACATTGAATAGAGGTCAACAGGAACAGTTTTACAAGGAAAGATTGCTGGAGCTAAAATATATCTGTCAGGCCGAGTAAATACAAGAAAAGAGGAATGCATTTTCACATTGAACTATAATATTGAAGGGTAAAAAGCAAAAACCAAAGAGGGAGATGAATTAATTAGTGTGGTGCCCAGAGGTAGGGGAGGAGGGATAATGAAGAGTAGTGGGATTAAATTAGGAAAAGCAAAATTTAGACTGAGTATAAAGAAAAAAAACTTAATAATAATGAGTTTTATTATTCCGGGAATTAGTCTCTCAGGTGAAATGATGGAAACACCTGCCTAATATTTAGGACTTTTAAATTTAGGTTGCACAAAGGCATTAATGCATGATACACAAAGTATGCACAAAGGCATATACGCTTTGGGGAATAAAACAGTGCTGGTGGGGACAGAAAGAGCGGATGYGGCCACATCCTGTCACATCTCTATGACTGCAATACAATTAGCAACATCCTCTTCAAGAACTGCCCAAAACAGCCTACACCCACATCGGACAAGCTCTGCTTTGAAGCATTGCCCACATGGAAGAGAGATGGGCACGTGCATGAGGGCACGGGCACATAGGTAAGTGGCAGAAGTGGTTGGCTCAACGTAGTCCCAAGCACGGCGGAGTAAGGATGCATCAGCACACCCAGACTTTGTTCCCGATTCCAGCACCGACTCTCTTTCCCACCCTTCCGGGCCTTCCTTAGCATGCCTTTAGCTAGCACAGGCAAAACAGTTTGAAGGCAACAGGGAAAGAAATCCATGAACAAAAATGTAGAATTTCATTGTTCTAATTCAAGTATTTTGTTACTTTGGAGATTAGCTAGCCTGTGCCACAGCATTCAGAGGCCAGGCTTGGTGCTCTAGTCACAGCATGCTGKTTTTTAGCACTTTCTGGAGTAAATACGGCAGTTCAGAGGTATGATTGCTATTGCTGCTGCCTCTTCATTTAGTTCACGAAGGCCAAGCAAGCCAGCTAACCCCACCATAAAACAAAACAAAGCATCCCTTCAAAAAGGGCTGCAAGATGAAAATGCCGCAGTGCAGTTGGCAACCTGATTTCTTGTTTATAACAGTTTTCCTCCTATTTTAAGTGGGAAACATCACCCAAACCTGTTCTAACATTTTTCTGGGTTTTGCTCTGCCTATCTCACATAAAAGTAAAAATCAGCAAATGCTTTGCAGGCAATTCTGAGCGTGCTGCAGGGACCACAACTAGATAAACATTTTGTGCCTAATAACGGGCAGGTCGTTCACCCAAGTGAAAAAAAAAAAGAAGGGTTAAACGATGCAGCTTTATCAGGAAATTTGAAGCTTTAAACTGGAAGCAATTTGTTCAATGGCTATTTTGACCATAGAACTTCCTAATCTCAGTTCCCCTAAAGTTTGGCTTGGAGCCAGCCAGAATGGTTCGTTTCAGCTGCACAGATATCTTCCACAGAGGAAATAAAAGGATTTCAAACCCCAGAGTCATTTCCTTTGGTTCTCGGCTCATTCAGAAAAAATGTCCTTTCGGTCAGTGATATCTCCAACTTAATTCCTGCAGCATGACTTTAAAAAAAAGAAAAAAGTCTTTGTGGGAAACTTTTTCTGAAGGTTTGGAAGTGTGCCCTGTAAGCTCTTTGCCAGTTGGTGTAAAATACCTTCTTTCCTCCCAGAAGCTTGCAAAGCAAAAGGTCCTCTCCTCTTCTGCACTAACTCTGAACTTTCCCAGTTCTTACTCATCTTGCAGTCCCATTTAATAATTAAAGGAGGTGTTCATGCTCATACGCATAAAAGTAAGAGTTTGCAGAACTGCACATCAAAACAATCCGTGAAATGTACTCAAATCACAGGGAGTGATCCATGTGCAGCTTCAGGTGTAGTAGTGCAAGCAGAACAAGTAAGCATTTATCAAAAGGAGCCATGCATTGTTTTCTCAAAAGTACCACAGGTTTTGAGGCGTGTAAGCATAATACATTGCACACCTCTGTGTCTCACTTCCGAGAGCAGTTGACAAATGTTTGAAGAATTAGCCCCAAATGTGAAAAGTGATCCAAAGGGTCCAAACAGGATGTTTAAAACAAGCATGCAGGCCAGCCAACATAAATGCCAGGAGCGTCCTCTCCAAGTGAGTCCTATACCTACTCCTTGAGGCTACCATCTTAAACATGTAGTCAGGGTTTCACTGAAATAATGGAGATAACATTTTTGACAGGCAGCCTAGCTGTAATGACCAAATTCATTCCAAGTGCGTCAGACCTGGGAAGACTACTTTTACATCATCACAAAAGAGAGAGGAAGCTTTTCAAACATATCCTCAAGCCTGTAATATTGCTAATGGTACTATTAAACAAAATATGAAGGTGTAAGGCTGAGTGTAAATGGTAGCATTTGTGGGCCCTACAATAGTGAGCTTATGCATCCTTTGTCCTAAAATGAACTTTGAAGTGCAAGGTTGCATCAGAGCTGACACACGTTTTATGAAGAAGATTGATTTTAGTGAAACTCAAGGCCTTCTTCAGTACTGTGCTTCAGCACACATCTAATGTTAAGTATGCACATCCTAAGGTAGCCCTTTCTATATTCAGAAAATTCAGAAGGCGGAGTAAAGGACACATGCAAAATGGAAACGTTAATGAGTTGAACCCTACTGTCAACTTCAAATGTCAACACCAACCTTGTGATTGATAATTAAATTGCTCTTTCTAGGAAAGTTTATCACTAGACAAAAATTACATTTTTAGTTATTATTTATGAATTGCGACTTGTATAACCTACATCTAAATGCTCACAGTTGTCAATTCTTGCATTATAATGACGCAAGGTATTCTACGAGATGGACTGATACATCAACTTCTAATAATGTAGGTCCACATACATATACACATACTATATATCTGTATATATCTATATATAGATATACATATATCGCACAACCTCCTTGATAACACTGCTCTGCACAGGTCGAATGAGGTCTTAAAATTGAAGGCCGCCTTCACCCTAACTCAGAGATTTTCTTACAATGCTTTGAATAGCACAGACTAGATCTGCGATCTACAGTGTGGCCTCTACTAGAGAGGAGAAAAGCTATAATATTAGATCTTATTTCTGTTTTCTGAAGGAATGTGGGAAGCTAGCTAATTTATAAAATAAATAAAATAAGTAAAATAAATAAAGAAGGACACTTTTCTATATGCCAATCCAAACATTTCTCTATTGCAAAGTTTTCTCCCTTTCAATCCTTATTTACCAGGATAAAATAACAATGCAGAGACTTTGATGCAGCATATAGAATGAAAGGCATATAGGAGGTTTACAGAACAGCTAGTGTTTCTGAGGTTAACGTGGACCAACACTGGAATTATAACGGTACTTTTTTGCCTTTTCCCTTTTTCTTTTCTTTTTTGAAGTTATATGTAAATTCAAACCAAATGTCGACTGGTAAGTTTCTCCCCTCTTACATTCCACTTTTCTTCTCCCTTCCAGGAATGCCAAATCCAGGAGCAGAGTGTCAGTAAAGACTGTCTAAACTGAAATGAAATTTCTGGTTTCACTTAGTCCTGTGGGCAACATGTGCTTCCACTCTTCCCTAAAACACAGTGGGAACACAGGGCTTTAAAATCATAATCTGAAAATCCCATTTTCTTATAAGCCTTATTAATATGAAATGACTGAGTAATAGTCTCGACTTTCAGTTAAAATAATAGGGGAGCATTTCATGGCCATTCCTCTGCCTTATCCTCACTCCCAAAACACAGCGAGCTCACCTTGCTGGGCTTTCGAAGATTAATTTGACAAAACGCATTTTGGAATTACTATATTTTCTTTAATGTGCAAACCTACAGACATTTCCTAGGCCTCACAGTGGCAAACACGCACGTAATTCGCAAGCAGATGAACCATAACGCAGCCACAGTTTGCTCCTCTGCCTCCTGCTCCCCGGCATTTCAGCAAAGCATCGCAGCTCCCTACACGCACCCGAGCACCCCGATGCAGTCAGTCAGCCTGGTTAAGGGCAAGAGAGGTTGCTGGGCCCTCTTCAGCYCGAGAGCCAGGACCTGCGTCAGGAGGCATCCTCCAGGGACAGGCTTGTTTGAAAGGGCGGCAGAGAGCGCTGGGGAGYGACCCAGCCCCAAAAGCCCTGAGCCAGCGTCCACTGGAGCCCAGCTCCCGTATCAGCTGCAATAGCCCCAAAAAGAGCAGCCCTAAAGAGAGTACATCTCCCTGCTCCCTCCCCAGTGCTCCTTGTGGAGGTGCAGCTATTTATATTACTGTAGCAGCTGAATGAAAYGATGCACTAAAAAGCTACATCTGACCATACTTTCCTGGCTCCTAACTCACAACAACAGGAGAACTCTACGACACAAGCGCATGCGTTTGGACAAGAAGTTGGTCACTGAACCCTCTCAAGTAGACTCATGCCACAGCTCCTGTCATAAAAACTGAGTTTGCTCCACCTCCTGTACCAAAACTTTGCTGCTTTGGTGGTCAGAAACTCTCACCCATATTTCACCCATAATTTAATCATGGCCCATTTACCCTCACTTATTCTTGCTGCCAGCACATTTTTCTCCYCTGCCTAATACCAGACACTGATTTCTTCATAGTCAGTGCCTTTCCTATTTGGTTTTGGTTTTGTAAATGTTCTCTTAAATGCTATGTCTTCCATTCCCCACCAATCCCTCTCTACACTCTTTTGAATAAGAAGAGCCCCAACATTTCCAAGAACTAAGCTGAGACCATAAGAGCATGAGTTTGCATGGAAGGAGGAGGCAACTCTAGCTTTTGTCCTTAGGGCAGCAACCAGAGGGGAGGTCAAACAGGTTATCTGGATAGAAAACAGCTGAAGGAACAACCCCATCAAATACTCAGGGAGAAGAAATTAAGGTGGGAATTACCCTATTTGCTATGCCAACTATGACTTCCTCATGGGAAAGCTGCACACCTGAGAGCGTTCTGCAGACAACTTATGGTCTTCAGCAGGAGATTCCGGCTCCTGAGAGCAGGAAAGCAAAATGGGAGGGACTGGATAAGACAGAAATTCAGCAGCTGAACCTTCAGGGACATCAATTCCAAGCAATTGAGCCAAATGCTGCTAAGGGAGAGGAGGGGAGAGGTTCACAGAGGATATTTCAGCAGTGTCATACAGCAGGCCCAAGTCCATCAGGGCAGCCTCCAGCTCAAGACAGCATTCAGGTGGTGAAGCAGGATGTGAGCCAGTGCTGGATTTGCACGTCCTGTCATTGAAAGTGTCCCTCTAGAACTCGGAGCTAACCAGAAGGAAGGAGCAGGTTGGAGCGATGGCAACCTCTCTCATCAGGCAAACAGATGGGGGAGTTGGTAACCTCGGAGAAAATCAGAGGGTGATCACTAGATCTATCCCTCTTGCAAACAAAACATCAGGCCAGAGAATGTAAGTGGTCATACTGGGATGGGAAGTAACCACTGAATCACTCAAATACAGTGTTGACCAGACAACTGAAACACTAGTAGCTCCCCAAATGTTTTAAGCCTAAGAAATAAGATGGGTGATCTGGCTAATATAGTCTCCTTGGATCTCTGAAAGGCATATGACAAGGCCCCCACAAAAATTTCTTAGGAAACTAAGCAGCCATGGCTTAAGCGGGAAAGTTCTTGGATAAACAATTGGTTAAAAGATAAAAACAGAGGGTAGACGGCATGGTCTTTGTTACRAGAGGGGAACGGCACCAATGGACTTCCATGTGGAGCTTTGGTGGGACCCATACTGCACAACCTGTTTCTAAATGATGAGAAGAGGCTAAGCAGTGAGGTGACAAGATTATTCAGGAGAAAAAGCAGGGGGGACAGCTGTGAAGAACTGCAGAAGGATCTTATTAAACTAAGCGACTGGGTAATAAACCAGCAGAAGAAATTAAATGTAGATAAATGTAGTGATGCACATGGGAGAAAACAATTCCAGTTTCACATCATAAAATGATGCCCTTTGAACTGTCCATAGAAATGTCAGCTCCATAATTGCTCAAAAAGGCAAACTGAATTCTAGGAATCGTTACAAAAGGAGTAAAAAGCAAGGCAAAGAATATACTGCAGAAATATCTACATATGTCAGCCCCCCCTTCCCCATAACTTTCAAACCGACTGACTCTATTCAAAGAAATTTAACAGAGGTAGCAATCTCAAACACTTTAAGTTCCAAAAACTCAATCTCATGGCTAGATACTAGAGAAAACACAGCAGAGTCACAAAACAGAAGCTTATTAATCCCAGCAGCCTCAGAAGGACTTGTTGCATGGCATACACCCTCTGCTTTAAGTGTAACTATTTTAACACTTCTACAGTAACAGCTCAAGAAAGTAGAGCATGGCAAGCAGTAGCTATGCAATTCTTTCTGATGTAAGAACTCACATTCACCCAAACTGATAAATATGTATCTGCCTCCAGATTTAATGTCTGTTCCGTGAGTTTCTTCTCCAATAACTATCTATACTAACAATAAAATCTGGTTTTATTAAAAAGGAAATAACTACTAGGATAATGTGCAACAAATAAACAAAAATAAACACTAGAATTTTGAACACCGATTCTTTCTCAGTTTGGGGGCTTTTTTTAAAGATACGTTCCATCCATTACGTGGAATTTACCCTGCAATTTACTGTGAGCTGAAGTGACTGACAAGAGCAACCAAGATACCTCAGGCAAACCGGGTCACTCACGACTTTCTCTTGCTGTTTCGTGATTAAAGTTTGACCACAAAAACCTTTACTTTCTRCACAATGACATGCTTGGTTGGTTAAATATTCAGGCAACTAACATAGAGATAACATGCATTTAAATGGTGGTCCCATTGACCCCCATCTCCTGGCGGCAACCTTTGCTCTGAAAGCAGACAGCTTAGCAAAAATATTCAATTAATAAAAAGCCATGAAGGGCAACAAGTCCACTTTCATTCATTTAAAAATAAATGGTGTTTACTGCTCCACATTTAATAAGTTAATAAACAACAATACCACGACTAATACCGCAAGCAACAAGGGCACGTGGCTGAAAGATCTTTATACAGATCATATCAAAAAAATAAATTAAATTTCTGGTTTTCTCCTTTGTTTAGCATAAAACAGATTATTCTGTGAGCAATGAAGTGAACAAAGCCTGTCGTCTTATACATTTGAGCCCCATCTTTCCTGCCTCTGCCCATGTCCTATCCCAACTGTGATGCTACAACTTGCTGCAATAACTCAAATCCCCCATCCCAAGCATTCCCTACTGTTTCCACCCTCCCCTCCAACACCCCTACCTCCCTCCCAAATTCCTTGCAGAATTGTGCTCATTGTGCTTGTTGGGCAAAACCAGCACAAGCTCTGGCTCCACCATAGATGAGCATGCGGTGATTTACTGTGGTTACTTTAGGTGGAGTAACACTAAACCCAGCCTGCATTTCCTTCTGCGGGAGCACCGAGTCTCCATCCCACGTAGCTGCCCRTTTTCCAAAAATGTTTAACTCAGTTGTATTTGAAAGTCCAAGTCCTCTGGCACATTTGCTTGAAACTGGCCAGTAAGTTGTAAATTCTATGTGAATAGAAAAATTGAAAGCTTGGAGACTCTGAAATTATAAACCAAACTAAGAGTTGTTTTTTTAAAAGAAAGAAAAATTGAACCATTTGTAATTTTTTAATCAAACTTGTAATTTGGGGGTCCAGAGAAACCACATATCACACCACTGCCATCTAATGGAAGAAAACATAAGCCAATCATTGGTCCTGAGGAAGACCCAGTCAGACAAAAACTATTTCACCAAGTAGAAGGGTCATTTCTACCACCCCTAACATGGCCGCCTCCTTTTCTCATATACAAATTTAGCTCTCCTCAAAACATTCTGGGCTGAAGAAAACTCACTAAATGTTATCCAAATGTACGACTTTTCTCAGGAGAGCTGAAAGACTGGTTTGGGGTTTTCTTTTTTAGAGAACTCAGTGTTTAAAAAAAAGATGTTATTTAACTCTATTCAAAGTCATAAGATTATTCACCCTACCTAAAATTAATTGTGGACACTGCTCTTTTTCAAAGCCCTGGGCTGCGAAGTCCATAGGACAAGGTTGTCTTTTAATTAATTTTTATAGAGTACAATTGTTTTCTGTACCGTCGATTAGCACCTAGAGCTTTACTGCTGTATGGATACCATAACCTCAATAGATGGAGTAATACTAATAATGCCCACCAGTTCCCTCCCCAGAACTGGTGTGGGTGGGTTTTTTGTTCAGCATTGAGGGAGCTACATCTTTACTGCCAAAGGTTATGATTATTCTCCTGTGTTGCACATATATTCCTCCTCTAGCAATCCTACRCCATCTCCAGACAGGCAGCCCTCAAATACCCAGAAAGACAGATTTAATAAAAATGATGGCACAGTCTATCGGTGTTCTACTTTCACAGTATATTACCTACCAAGAAAGAGAACATTTACTTAATTCACTTGAGTAAGAGAGTTCTGTTCTTCTAAACAAAAGCCAGGGACGTGCACTAATAGGGGAAAATGCGAACGGTGACTTCTCTGATTGCTGGCATACCGCAGAAGTGAAGTCGCGCTGTAATTAACAGATCTGATTCAGAACGGTTCCTGCTGAGCACCCATGTCCAATGAGAGTCTGTCGATTGGATTTATTATCAAATRGTCACTATATCAAGTAAGCATTTGTTTTGCATATGCTGTATACTCTGAGAGGGTGTAATGGAGTTAGCTCTAGCAAAACTAAGAAGCCGGGCACTGTCCTCCTCTGCCTGGGGGTTTCCACAGGTCAGCTGTTGCACTGAACGTCTTGAGACTTTTGAGAAATCAACTTCTCAGTGGAGTACCACCGCTTTTCAGAGAGATGACCTGCCTTAAAGCAACCAGAGGCCAAACAGATTTACTGATACGTGAGATCCTGTATCATGATTCTATGATTCTATGGCATCAGAGAAAAAAAGTTTAAGCAAAGTGATTCTGCAAGACAGTTGAAAAAGCCAACACATTACAAGTAAGCTTTCAACAAAGCTGATGATGAGCTGCTGTTCAATGAGAAAAAAAATTCTCTTCTGCTCACTTCTGTGATATGAAATAGATATTTCCAAGTCTGCTGAGACCACTAAGAGCCTACTAACATTACCCAGTCCCAAAATTCACTTCAAATGCATGCCAAGCTATTGGCAAAGTTTTATACAGACCAATGAATCAAAACATTAATCACTGTGTATAAATGGAAATTTTACTTTTTTATTTCTCTGGAAGGAAACAAAATTAAACCAATTATTTGCCAGYGATATGGGCCTGCAAATTTTGGAAGCAGTAAATTAAGAATAATCACAGATTAGATATGTCACAGAATACTTGAGCATCTTGGGTCTCCTTACGGAAAATATTTGCTAGGCCATGAGTTCATTTATAAAAAGATAATGACCCAGGAAATACTTTCCTTAATYGCAAAGAAGCCGTTTAAGAAAGTGTCTGGGGAACTAATTAGAAAGGAGTTTCCTCTGTAGAGGACCTGGCTTTAAACTCAATAAGCACTTTTTAGAAGACTTGCTTGAGTCAGAGCACTGTTGAGATGCAGTCAAGAATGTTTGCTGAGGTGCAGCAACATTTTGCAGACATGGARGTGGGTATGTCTCCAAGTCCTCACCACGGCAGGGCAGTGGCCAGTGCTGGCACGCTCCGGCTAGGATGACTTGCTCGGCACAACTCATCAAACCCTTTCCTATTTCACTTCTGCAGATGTGGAAAGCATTCAAAAATATACAAACAGGAGAATCTCTACCTCCAAGCTAAAGTGAGATTTTGCGAAAAGCTCGTACATTTGCCAAGACACATACAATGCCTGCTGGCCAACCCAACAGGTGCCAGGAAAACAGTTCACCCGACGGCATCACACATTCCCACTGAGTGCCACTGCTTCTTTATGGTACCTAAACATCCATAAACACATCACCTGTAAGTTCAAGGGGGTAGCTACACATATATTTTTGAACATACACATGCACTTTTTTTTTTCTCCATCTAGTTTCTGGTAACTTCTTAAAATGGTCAGATTTACAGAGCATCATAGTTCATGAGCTTGCAGATCAAACAAGCTTTCATTTGATAATGTAGGGTGAGAACTTACAACACTTCATTGGTGAGTGAACCACCACCATTGGTAATTCTTATCATTTTGGTAATTCTTTTCATTTTATTTTGATGTATGCCTGCCTTTAGGGTGTTTAGATGTCTCCTTTAAGTATTTTTCCTAAAGACTTGGCTCCTAGTCTCATGTGGTTACATAGTAATATCACTTTTTAATTTAAACAGGAAAAAAAATAAATCTCAAACTTTACTTATAAAAAACACAGGAGTGAAACTAAAGTTTCAAAAACCAGAAAACAAACTAAAAAAAACCTCCAAACATTTACAAATTTCAAACAACTAACCTCATGATGTTTAAATGTATCTCTTGTTATCAAAAAACTTAGCATGGCAAGTTTGCCTTTTTTTTTAACTGTTTTGAAATGGGGACTTACTGCTGAAGACTTTGTCCTTCTAAGTCAGGAGATGTGGGTTTATCATCTGGCTTGCTAACCGAAATTGGCACAGCTCAGCATAGTTTGTGCTCTCTGTTCAAGAGACCCAGGACCAGAAGGACCAGATTAGTTAGGGCTGCTACAGGTCAGTAGGGAGATGGATCAGCAGAGCCATAGATAAAACTTGCTGAGCGCCTGCCCACACTCAGGATCTATCCAGCCTTAACAAACGCCTCACTGTCAGAAAACCTGCCGAATTAAAAAATTCCATATTGCTACACTTTTAATAACTTGTGAACTATTATGCCACTGATTACATAAAACTTTGGAGTGGATCAAAAAAAAAGACAAAAATAAAGAAATGCAAACAAACAAACAAAACTAATGCACAAAAAAATCACCACATCTATTGTCTATCCCAGCATCGAAAATAGGATTGATTTATTTGTTACACAAGTCTAGAGTTTCAAAATTAAATAAGTCTGTTTTACAAATTATTTACTTTCTACAAGATCCATTTCCTMTTGAAGCACGCTGTGCATGCCCTCCTAGTGTGAACAGTTTGCAGTCTGTGATCAGGCACAGACCTACTTGGCTGGATCTTTCTTCTCTCTCAAAATGGCAATTCTGAAAATCATAAATAACACAGCACAGTTATTGCAATTTGAGCTTATTCCCAATAAATAAAATTTATTAACTAAATAGCTTTCTATGCAGCTTAGCTCTTTCTTCACTAGCTTATTATTTTACATAGATTTGCTTCATGTTGCTAGTCACAACCAAACTGTGCCATCTCAAGTATAATAGGAATTAATATATATAAAGTGAAAATGCGTAATATGTGCAAAAAAATCACTTTCTAAAATTTTAAGTTATGAAAGTATTTTGTCTAACATATACACCAAAGTATATCTATTATATGCTTATAAGTTTTGTTTATCAAAGCATCAGAGCAGAACCCTCCAGCTCATTAAGCTCCGATGCATTAGAGTACTTAGGGATGCTGGTGAACTTAAGCAGATGAGTAGCACCGCTGACACAAGGCAGGACAGACTCCTTTTGGGAGATATGAAGCACCACTTTATCATGCCATTCCAATCATCTCCAACACTTACAGTAAGCCTCCAGTTATCCCATTTTTGTTACACAAATAAACTCTCAATTTATAAAATAGGTCATGGTAAATTTTAAGTCCTGGTCTAAAAACAGCAAGGCAACTGGAGAAATAAAATTGTATGTGATATATGGTGGGTTAACACAAATGACCTCATGGCATTTTTTTACCATAAACCCACCTCAATCCTAACGACTGCATATCTGCATCCCCAGTTTTCCTATTTTAAAAATGAATAGATCATTGCTAACATTTCTCAACAAGAAAAATGTCGTAATGAAATATTAAAATTATAAAGAGAGTCTCTCTAGTTCCCCTCATCATGTTCGGCACATTTCTCTCCTAAGACAAACACTGCTATTCAACAAATCAAGTCACGCATGGTTTGAAAAAATATACATAAAGTGAAGAATATGCAGTTGAAGTGTTTGTCTCCTACACATTACTGTGATTCATAGGTTTTATTTATTAAAAAAAAAAAAAAATCCCACAGGTGGGATTTCGGACTTTTAGTCATTCTCCTGTGCTCATCTTCTAAGGTCCTAGCAAAATGCTCCGAATCATACGAACTCCTGATTAAACCAGGAAGTAAATCTGCATGCATGCAATTAAAGTGTCTGCAAGGGCAGATGCAGATGACAGTAATTCATACTCTAAGAAATGGGCTTGTGTATTTGGCAGATTAACTGTTCTGTATTCCATTGCTATGAGGTATGGAAACTGTACTGTGAAACAACCATTACTCATTCCCTCGGCTCTAAGCACGTAGGTCTATCAAAGGCAAGCCAGTCTGGAGAGGGCGGGGGGCGAGGAGGGCTGGAACGAGACGAGTCTACACGTTTCAGATTAACGCTTCTCTTGAATGGTTTCTTTTATTTCATTTCCCCTAGTTTTTAAATTAGCAAATACAGTAGACCCAGAAGGGAAATGCGCAAGAGGGAGACGGAAAGAGGGGAGGGAAAGGGAAAAAGCAAAAGCAGCCAAAACTCTCTGACTTGTTCATTAGGGTTTTTGTGTTTGAACATCTGAATGAATCATGTGTCTGTTTTTCATTATTCTCCATATGTGATTGTTCCCTGCTTTGTTCAGTGATTTCTGGCCATTTTGTCATGACTGTGCTTATTTTGTTTTATACATTGTTCTATTACAGCGTGATTGTTGCTTCTCCTCTGCCTCACTTAGCAGTTATGCCACCAACAAAGAGCAATCTGAAAATGAGAGGTTCCGTCAAAAGGTTTCCCTAGTGAACTCCCTTGCAGCATATATTGTTACTTTAGACCCGACTGCTTAATTCATACCAGGGAGAAATCCTCAGATAAYACTATTCCTTAGCATGACAGGAATGTAGTGGGTATCTTTTTAAAAATCTGAGGAATACTGGAGAATGACTTAAAGTCCATTGCAGAGCATTTTCCTCTTTTTTCCAAGAGGAAACCTAACACTTCTTGCTAAGCAGAAACCTATTTTAACAGATCTGCTTACGTGGGGTATTTGACATAATTTCTTTGCTATATTAACTATTTTCCACTTCCAGCTATACTCTATACCTTGGTCAACATACAAATGATGCTGAAATAGATTCTGAAATCTCCAATCATGTGACAACTTCTTCTATCATCTCCTTGAATTTAATCCATCCTAGTGCATTGGATACACATCACARGATGATGTGTTAATTTAACAAGCTATCTCATACTTTGCAGAAGGTGAGTGAGATCCAGAAGACTGGAAAGGAACAAACAAATTGCCTGGGGTTTTGCTTTTTGTTGGGTTTTGTTTTGTTTTAAAGGACTGGATGTAGGCCCCAGTGTATTAGAGAGACTTTCAACTTCTGGAAAGATCTTAGAGCAAATAGTCATATAAATCCATTCACAGACCCTCAAAGGTAACAAGTGATTAGTACCATGCAGCATGGATTTGGCAAGAATAAATTATGCCACATTATACTTCCGTCTAGAAGTAGGTAACTAGTTTTATGGATAGCTAAGTACTATATATTTCAGTTAAACCTCGGTCGTCTCTCATAACTTGAGCAGACGGGAGAAATACAATCTAGCTAAAACTGCTGTGATGTAGGTGCCAAACTGATTAGCAGATCCAATTTTAAAAAGTTCTCAATGGCTCAGTGTTGAACTACCTGGTGTACTGAGAGGGTTTCCTCAAAAGTCTTGCCCATGTCTGTTATTATTCAGYCTTTTCCAAATTATCTTGTCCAGTGGATTAGAGAAATCATTTATTAACTGTGAAGAGGATACTAAAGAGGTAAGTGCTGCAAGCACTCTGGAGACTTAAGATTTGAGAATAATCTTAGCAAATTAAGGAGTAGCCAGGAAAAAAATAGGATAAAATTCAATACAGACAAATGAAAAGTACTAGCCTTAGGAGGGAATAATGAACAGCACAGAGCAGAGCACGCAATAAGGAATGCCTGGCTGGCAGCAGCACTGGAGAAAAGAATAACAGAACCGGGGGCTGCAGAGAATCTCTTAGCATGAATCAGCGCTGTTGTTCTCATGCAACACCCTGTGCCTCAGAAATGTATCTATATTTTAAATACACAATAGTTATTTACATGGGTATATCAACAAAGAGGAGAGTCATGTGATCACAGAGAAGACAAATGAGATAACCTCTCCACACTATTTAAAATGGTACGATTTAGGCCATCTGATATCCTGTGCTCGGCTCTAAGGTCTTCAAGTAAAAATTGAGCTAATTAGAGAAAGATCAGCAAAGTGCAATATAATCAGAAACAYAAAACAAATTGCCTTTAAGGAAAAAGTGAAAGGACCAGTGTTTAGTCTAAGGAAAAGATATGGCAGACGCATAGCAGTCTTCAAATACGTATGTTTGCTGCAAAGAGGAAAGGAATAAACTGTTCTGCATGTCCACTGGGGATAAGAAAAGCAGCAATAGGCTTAAATTGCATCAAGGGAGATTTGGGTTAGACATTAGGACACGCCTCATTATAGTGAGGAGAGGGAGCGCTGTCACACATTGCCCGAGGAGYTCGAGGAACCTCTGCCGCGGGAGGCCTGCGAGTGCAGGCTACAGAAGCACCCCTCCGCAGTGGGTTAGAGCTGATCCTGCCCCGAGGCAGAGGAATGGACCAGCTGACCCCTTCACGTCCCTTCCACTTCTGATTCCGGGAAAGCTTTTTGTTTTGTTTTGTTTTGGCAGCCTTACTGAAGGGGAAGGAAATTCAAAATGTCTATTCTTTTTATGCCACGAAGCATACTGTTAATAAATCCAATTATGTTTACGATCTTTTAATGGCACCACTTATGTTCACAAAGATCCATCTTTGAAAATACAAATAAATATCTCTGCCCTACAGTGGAATACAACAGTGTGAAAGCAAACTTTTACAAAATTCCAACTCACTCTTATATGGCCTCCACTACAATAATCTCAAAGTTAACTACAATATAAAGAACACCAAACCCAGATGTTTTTCTTTCTTGAAATTCTACCACTCGTATTCTTTACAATCTTTTCACTTCACATTTTGTGTTTCGCAAACAGGTCCACTCCTTTCCTTGTTTACCGCTGGCAAAGGGAATGGAAGGAAGTTCTGACCACACGGCACCACGTTTGTGGAGTGGTTACCAGTCAAACATGCATTTAAAAACAAAACAAAAAGTTAAGAACAATCATCAAGCACGCTTTCCCCAGATTCTCTCCACCAACCTTTAGGCACCCAGCTGAAGAATCTACACTGACAACACAGTGGTCTCAGACAACCAAGATCAATACAGACAAATACATTTCCCTCTCCCATGGACTTCATCTCATTATTTAACATACAGCCCAGTTCAAATTCAACTCCACCTGCTTGATTTGTGTTGCCATTTCGGGTGGACAAGTTTCAGAAAAAAGATGAAAAAAGGATGGAGTTGACCAATAAGAGAACTGAGAACAGCTCAGTCTTRTATGGTAGTGGAAAGGGCGACAAGGACCTACATGCCCCTGTCCCCAAAGGAAGGTCTTACTTGGAGCGTAAGACAGTGAAGAGTGGCTGCAGGGTAACCCCAACCTACCTGATCMCAGACTTCCTATTTCTCATCCCGCGCATCAGCAGCTCAGGCCCCTCCAGCTCTTCTAGGCCTAAGCCCCAACTCCTTCCCGCCCCAGAGCCCTATCCCCAAGTGCTCCTACCCCAAAGCCCTTCCTATCCCACTGCAGCACCCTTCTTCCCTGTTAAACCAGCTCAGAGCCCATTCGATCCACTCAGCCCCTTTGTAGCCCCATCATGCCGCAAGTCCCCCTCTCCCTACAACTCCCCATGCTGCACCTTGCCTCCAAAACTCAAATCTCCTGGTCACGCAGCAGCCAGCGTCAGGCAYGTCCATCACTTCCTGGCTTTGAAACGGCAGCTCTCACCTCTGTGCCCCCCGGCCACCCTGCCAGGGCTTTCTGCACTTGGCCCAGCTCGTCCTCCCACAAGGATATTCCTTCATAGGACAATAAAAAAAAAAAAAAAMAAYCCACACACCAAAAAAACAAAACACTGAAAAACTGAACCAGGTTTTGGTCCTGGTGTAATACTCAAAGAAATACAGACAGAGCGACGTTATCAGAAGTCGGCCGCAACAGTGCTCCAAGGAAAGGAAAAAAAGGCAAAAGCAAATGCACAGCAGTGCCACTTCTGATGATGGCCCATGACCGATTGGGTTGGTGGAGTTTTCTAAGACTAGAACTGCAGTCTTCCAGCATTTMTTTTCTCTTGAATGGCTAATGAATGCTGTTGTGGCAGGCAATAGGTAAAGGCACACACTTCTATAAACTGCAAGAACATCTTTGGTACGGATGGCAGGATTTTGCCCCGTCTCGTGATTTCACCAAATGTCTTCCTCTGCTTCTTCTCTTCACACCCTATCTGGCCACTCATGAGATATTCCTGTACTGCAATGCTTTTTCTTCATACTAACTCATACAGATACGCTGTCCAGAATGTGCTTCTTACCAGAAGAACCCACTCTAGTAGATCTTATTGCTCCAAGAGGATTCTGTATACCACTAGTGTAAAGTTACAGAGTCATTTTAAAGCAGAGCTTCTCCCCCATAGACTTGATGGCTCTTCAGACTGGTAAATGAATAACAATTCTAGTCCTGAGATACTACTAGACATGTTAGTCAATATTTATCTAGGCAAATATAGCTACACACACACACAAAACATGCTATATTTCACTAAAAAAAAATTTTCATACATTAGCAGACAAATTAAGAACATAAAACTCGAAGGTAAATCATTTTTATATCTTGGTATCACAACTTGTGGATCTATCTGTGTCAAAGAATATTTTCTTCTTCCAATAGCGCAGACCAAGACTCCACAAAAATAGAAAAATTAAACCAGGTTTTGCTCAGGAAACTTTTCCCCAAGGTTTCTCATTTTTATATAGGAAATCAATTTGCATCACTGATGATATCATTCAAATCAGACAGCACTATGTGGTTAGAAGGTAATTTACTTTTCTGCTGAAGCAATTTGATACTTGTTCTGATTTGTGATTTTCATTTTGTTTGTTAATGAAAAAAATTAATGAGCAATGTTACTGGAAACACAACTCAAAGCTTTGGCATTATTAAATATGTTTGTAATATACCGTGCATTATGTTGATTGCACAGTTGGAGCCAAAGCCTTGGCAGTCAAGCCACCAGTCAATCATTCAAACAGACAATGAACTCACAGGGTGGACGTTTTGCACGTACCTTTGCACTGATTTGTGTTTTTGTCAAGAATTGCTTTTGTGGATACAATTTTCCCATACCTATGGAGAAAACAAAAACCAGAAATACATGTTATTATATTTTAATAACGTACACAGTTATTTTTCCACACATGTACTAGGGAGAGATCTAGARCTCTTGAAAAATGTTTTCCTAATACTCCTGGAGAGGTTCCTTCTGCTACTGCAGTTCAACAACCACCTTTCGAGTTCACCTGAAAAGCACTGGTCATTTGATACACCCTGTCCACCTCTGGTCACYGTGCTGCACTGCCAGCATAAATGCCCATTATAGTAAGAATTCTAGGACATCAGYACTAGTAAAGAGGTTTCTTTGGTCAAATTAATTAGGTTTGCTTAAAAATATTTTTTTTTCATTTTTAGCTGCCAAACAAGGTTTGTTTTAATACAGATGGACCAGATTCCTCCAGGATTAACAAAAATGCAGGAGGTATGGTCATTTTTTTACATGCATGCACACACAACTGTGCTTATGTGTGCATCCAGGCCTGCACGTATACTCTCTAAAATTCTGGTTTAGGTAAACAGAAGCTTTGAGGCTTAGGTGCATCTCCTAGCTCTTTCCAAGATGGATGTTAATATTTATTTGAATTTATATTGCCTCCCATAGATAGCACGGCACTGCAGTGCAACTTGATAGACTTAGCATGATGAAGACTGAATTCGGGCAGCTACAACTTGGGGCATTGAGCAAGTAGACCATAAAATAGGTATCTGTCTTTACCTCACAGAGGTTAAGAGTAGAAATGCAGACTTAATAGTAATTATCACAAAACCCTGGTGAAAGATCACAGAAGATGGCCATTTATGGCTRAATATAAGATTTCAGGAGAACAAGGAAAATATTTTTATTTCTCAAGTCACTGATATGTCTTGGTCTCTGCTTCACTGAAGAGAACTTCCTTTAAAATGTCCTTTCCCAGACTTTTTAGAAAAGCATTACTGGTACTCTAATAGATTGGGCTTTCACTTGCAAGACTTCTCTGTGGAACACAACTTTTGCCACCAATGAAGGACGCACTACTATAAAAGATTATAATAAAATTGTATCTTCTAGTGGCAAAGCAACACCCATGGAAAATAACCAACAGTACATCAATTATAAACCACTGAAATGTATGACAGACCAATATTTATTGGGTTAATCTTTATTAACAATGAAACCAGTATGTRGAAGACCTTGCTGCAATTCCCTTCTCCACCTCAGGAGAAAACCCATCTCTCCTACTATGCAGAAAAGGACTCTAAGGGCAGCTAGAGCACTGTACCACATATTCAAGGCCACGCTCTTCTCTGTCCTACCAGAGTCTGTAAACATACCTAGTAAACCAGGAAAAAGGAAAAAAAAAAAAAAAAGACAGGGAGCCAAAGAGGGAATGGTACCACCACTCGTAAGGAAAAAGGGACCTTTGGGTTTCAGTCTGGGACCCAGAAAACACTTAAATACCTCATGAAGGGGGTGGCAGCACTAACAGAAAGGACTGGGAACAGCCTGCCTAAACATACTCTTTGGCACCAGCAAAGAAGATTTGAAGCAATTTTGTGCCTGACAGAAAGTTCTCAGCTGAAGTTTCCACACTGTGAGTGACATGTAACCGCTCAGCTTTAGATAAAGGCCACTACCTCTACATCTCTCTTTGCTCTGTTTTCATGACAGATGCAAAGAGAGACTTTCCATTTTCATTGTTTTTCCTTTCCTTAAGAAACTGCAAAAGCATTTGTTTCCATTTGACTTTCATTTTGGGAAGGAAAGACATGCTTTGCTWTGTTTTATTTCAGACTGAAACCAGTTAGAAGGAGGACAAACTGACSTAAAGGCATTAACAGTTTATGCAAGTTAGGCCCCAATTCAGCCATCTTTTAGGAACCAAAAAAATCTCACAAGCCTTCCTCCCCTCCACACACCTCTTTTTCTTGCTGCTTTTGTAGACAGGCAGGATTTTGTGCTCTGAAGGCAGGCGTAATCCATTGTACACTCCACCATGATGGGTATATGGGTCGGTAGTTGTGGGTCTATTTCGCCATAGCTGGCTCCACTCCAACCACATACATAACAGATTTAATTTTAACCATGAGATCACATGCTTTTCTAACCTCAGGTGTTTCCAGAATTGGGGCCTTTATACTCACTTATGTTCCACTTAATTTTATAATTCTTCATGGTAATACCTGAAGTTGACTTTGGCCTTGAAGACATCAGAGCACATATCTTAAGAAAGCAAAGCCAAATTCTCTGCCAGCGTGATTTATGGTTGTTCAGTGGGCCAACTTACCCAGCAGGAAATTTGGCCCGTGTGGTGCATCTTCATTTATTTGATTTATTTAGATTTAAAATTTAATACATGAAAAACATGCAAAAACATGCCTATCTTGTACAGTAAAGGGCCTCTGACAGATATATGGAAAAAGAATCCAACAAAAATCAGCGGCTAACCCACAACAACCTCAAATAAAACACAACCCCTACCTAAACTTCCGCCAACAAAAACTAACACCCAGCCTCCATTTCAGTCCAGCCACTCCTAATGAATTGATATGTTGTTTCATCCAAGTCACGTGAGAGCTAAAAGTTAACATTTCTTGCCAGCAGAGACAGGCATTTGTGGTTCCACTGCTTTTATTACACATTTCCCAGAGTTATTTGCTACATACTGTGATCCTGCAAACACTTAGTTACACTAGAGATTTTACTCACAGAAGTAATTCTGTTCAGTTCAGAARAGGTTTCCTCCAGCATGTAAAGTTACGTGCACACCTTCACATTTGCAAAAACAGACATCAGAGTGGTAAGAGGCACCACAATAACAAACACTGTTATAGACAATTAGCCATATGCAGGCGATTTAATCTACCGCTATAAACTTTGAGCGCTACCACAAGAAAGTAATTGGAATTAATTTGGACACTGTTTTCCTAAATATTTCAAGTAATTATTTTACAGTAATCAGAACATCAGTTCTGATGAAGAATATTAGTTTGTGTGCTGCATGAAATGAGGAAGGTATTTTGTTCCTACAAATGCAGTCATATTTCTTTCTTGCATGTGTGGAGAGCAGTATCAAGTTATGTCTCCTCTCCAAAGTTGTTTGCCTTTCTGTTCGTGTGACCTTTAATTGTGATTTGATTCATCCAGAAGTACCAAAAACATATTCTTCAATGGAAACGCCCACAGAAACAACCATAAGGTGTATCACAAGAGCTGGCATCTTGTTTTCTTATATTTAAATGGAAACTACTATAAAATTCAACAGCCTGCACACCTCTGTTCTACAAACTATGGTTTGCTTGTCATGAGAAAACATGAGCACTGTTTAATTTCCTCCTGAGTTACATTGCATGGAGGTATTCTTTCTAAGATTTTGAATCAAACTTCCGGTCAGAAAAAGATAATTGTGGAATTGAGTTCATCTCAATGCCTTATTACCAACCCTTCAACATAATGACTGTATCATTAAGGATAACCTACTGCATCACAGTATCCAAGGGAATAGACATAATGAATCTGYGAGATGGCTACCTCAAGAATGCGTCTACCGAACATCTGAACCGAAATCGCTATTCAAAAGATTTCCAGACATACAACACGTGTTGTTTTTCATTACATTCTTCCCAAAGTTCTATCTAAATGCATAGTAAGCACAAATAAAATTGTTTACGTGCTTTTTTAAAAATCCTTTTAATCCCTTACATTCAATTACRCTTTTAATGTTTTTCCATGTAATAATTTTCATTTAAAACCAGGTGGTCAAATATTTGAAAGAGCTTCCACGTCAGGAGCAACTACACAGACTAGGACTTCAGCTCATTAAAGAAGGACCCGTGCAGTGAGATGGTGACTAGTTGTCTTCATTGTTTCTCATMATACATGAGGACTACCAAGAAAATTATAATGTTTAAAAACTGCAGAAGGTGGTACTTCCCCAGAATGGAGAGTTACTTGTGGAACTCGTTGCCACAGCCCATGCTGATGCCCCACAGAGTGCATCTCTACCAAAAAAAAAAAAAAAAAAACAAAAAACAAAACAAAACAAACCTATTAGACAACTTCTAGAATGGAAAATCTGTCGCGAAATTAAAAGCAAAGACACATTTGTGGCCCTGGAAGTCACATACTCCCAGAAACTGGGAGAGGATACCAGAGTAGTGTCATTGCATGTTGTCCCTTTGTCCCTGTTTGAACATCAGGCATCTCCACAGCTGCTGAAACAAATTCCTGTCTGACTCAGCCCAGCCATTCTTACATTCCAAGAGAACATTAATTTGCAGGCGGAAATACCTTCTTACAAACATAAACATTTTTACCTTCTCTTGTGTGTATCGGTTTGGGGTGAAACTGTTCAAGTCATCTGATATCCACTATCAAAATTACAAAGGTCACTTAAAAACGCTTCACTTACAAACAGCGGTAACACACACTGTGTCACACCGAGGGTAGGGCTAAGGGAAGACCCCACGGTGCTGTGCACAGAGCAACAACCTCCCTGCTCAGTCCCGGCTACAGAGCTATGTCAAAAACCACTCTCAAGAGCCCCAACCCACTGCACCCCACATTTTCTGACTACTCAGCAGACTCAGGAAAGATGCAAGCAATGCAGAATAAACCCTTAACATACATCAAAGTTGCAGTATCAATAGATCATTTCAAGAGCTTGGAGGCAGGCGGTCGATCAGCACTTACACTGCAGACAAAGCTCGACCCGGTCGTTCCCGGGAAGTTATTTGATAACTGCTGTTAAAATGGAGATAGTTCCTTGAAGGAAGCACTTCAGCTGTAAGCGATACCACTTGCAAGATGCGGGAACCTTTCCCACAGACCATGCCGATCCCAAACTGACGGGAATTTGCCGTCTCACGGCACACAAAGGATTTGAGCAATTTCTGCTCCTGCCTGCGGGAAGCCGGGGGTGCAGGGGAAGGCAAGTAGGCAACCAGGGTTAGGAGGGAAGTGAGATTCAGCCAGGGACTAGCTCAAGGCAGAGGAACCAGGCACCACGCACCCCACTGCTGGCAGGCAATAYGCCAAGGTGGGAAGCCTGCTGAGGGACAGCCACCAACAACAGCTGCTGGGTCAAAGAATGGATTTCCCTGGGAGACCAGTCTGGTCAGGGCCACTCAAACTTTTCAGCTTTTCCATGGCATTGTGGAAAACAAAAGCCTCTGGGGTAGTTACGTCTTATTCTGTCCTTCAAGCCAGCCTTCGGGCTGGCCATGGCTAGTCCTGTAATGCAAAACAGCCATCGAACCGGCCAGGCCAAGTCTCTTATCGCTCGCCTGACTCGGTGCTACACGCACGCTGATGTCCTCATCTACAAGGTGGTAGGTGYACAGCCTTGTACAAAACACAGCTTTTGCCCAATTCCAGTTACTGCTTGTATGTTTTAAATAAAYGTGAAACTTGGGATTTAAACCCAAGTAACCGGTATACAGAATTCTTCCTTGCTTAGTTATACCAATGGAGTTACCATGTAATTTCCAAGTTGAGAGCTTAATAATTATATCCCCAGCGTTAGGGTCCACTCAAGGCCTCACGCATTGCTCAGAGCACAATTCACCCAACAGAAAACAGTCTGCATTTCTGGGCATTTAGGTAATATATGCTTTTATCTCAGGAACTTTTGTACTGGGATGAATTTGACCAGCAGTAATTGGATTTAGATAAGCAACTCTGAGGCTCTTTCATTCTTGTGAATTAATATATAAATAGCATAACTGGGTTTATTTTGTTTAAAGCAGACTCTATTAGGAAAATCATGGATTTCGGAAGGAAAAAAAAAAGCCCATATTATGAAAGCATAAAGTACAGAAGGAACTGCTGTTGGGTTTCTCGGAGAGATGTTATTCCTATAATACAYTGCCACGTGAACCTAAGACATCGAAATACACACAAAAGGGAAACTAACTCAGAAAGAAAGTTCTGATTTGCATGATCATTTCTGGGCATTTCATCTACTGCATGACATTTTCAATGCTTGTATTTTTTCTCAAAAATACAACACATTACTATTCTATCCATTAAGAAAGATTGAGCTGCTTTGTTATTGTTTCTCTGTATATTATTTTTAATTAAAAAAAAAGGAAAAGTTAAGACTAAACTCTTTTATTCACATAAAAATACAACAAAATGCATGCCATTCAGAGCACCTTTTATTTTCACAGACCAGCGCATGGCTTGGGGAACAAACAGAAGGAGGTAGTTGCAGGGAGCCTACAGTGTACTGGATTAACAGACTGCACTTCCGTAAGAGTTTAACATTCAGCTGCTCTGTCTTCTCTACTTACTTCTGTCTGGCTGTCAAGTTTACAAAAATCATTCCTTCACTAAATATAATACAAGTTAGTACAGCAATTTAGAGTAACAACTTGTCCAAGAGCTTCAAAAACACCACAGAAAAAGGGAGGGGGGCCTCCTAAATCCTTCGGTTGTACATCTAAAACAKCCCTGGACTTTCAGAAGGGGTCCTGCGTTATTAGTACTGAATTCTGTAAGGGCAGGTGTTGCTCAGCAATTCTGAAACTCAGACCATGTATTTCTGTTCCTAACAACACAGTTAGGAGCCCAGTTTTAAGCAGACAGTAATGAATATTGTAGCATCTATGAGAAGTGAATTTTCAAGAGAATGCAAGCTGATGAATCACTGAAAGACTGTGTGTATATTCAATAATATATTCTAGTACAGATATTTACTACTATGGGTGTAGTGATTTGACTCATACATGGGCCTGTAATTCACCATCACCCCATGTCCACTGAAAATACATTTTTCAGAAGTATGAAAGAAAAAAGCTACAAAACCTATAAAATAACTATACGCACATGTCTATGAACACTATTATTGCTTTAGACAAATAAAACCCAAGATCATACCATTCTCTTGAATAACAGTTCCATGCTAGGAGGAAAGAACCTAAAAGGCTATTTCAGATTATGGATCATGCCATTTACTTTACACTGCATTTACAGATCATATTCAGAAATCCTGCTTTTCAGAAGAAGATGCAAGCACCATTTAGCCCAAATCACAGGGCTCTAATACAGCCCTGGAGCAGCTCTTTTATCGAAGCATATGGAAAACTCGGTAGTTTTAGTGAAGTTTGCTTCTTATAAAATTTCAACAACCTTGGGCAGACAATACTGTAAATAAACCTCTTAAAATGTGTGTAGAAACACTTACAACCAAAAAATCCCTCCGCTGTTAAAGTGCTAGCTTTCCTTTCCAGTGTCCCTAAAATCTACTGCTATCAAAGCACAGGAATGCATCTCGCCTTCACCTTCACTAAAACCATAGAGGCGTCTCACATTCAAGTTACAAATGTATTTACAMGACAATGCAGATATCTACCAAGAAAGAGAGAGTCTGATTTCCTACTCAAACTAATCTGCATTTATATACTTAAAYGCTGTATGCACATTCACCTCTGGAAAAATAGTCCCATATGAAAGTGTACAAGCTCTGAAGACTTATTGTAATTGTTTTCAGTACTTGGGAAATKAAGCCGGGTAAAACAGAAGTTAAAGTAAAAGAAATTTCAACAGATACTAAATTTCTGGAAGTAGAAAGAACTTGAACCTTCAGACCTATACRAAGTATACCACTTTAGTAGTTCAAAGGTAACTTTTCCTGTAGCCTTGTTCCTTTCCTTGCCAAAATAAAAAAAAGATTTTTTTGTCTGCATGTAAATGAAATTAAGTGGCTTGATCCAAAACTTACAGAAATCAAAGGCAGTTTTTTCATTGCCTTCAGTAAGTACAAGCTCAAATCCTATTCACAGCGCTTATAATAAGGCTACAGATTTGTCACACTCCTGATACCCAAGACAGAATAAAATGCCACTTACTGAAGTGGCACTCCCCATAAAAGCCTGACATTTTACAGTGTTTTCCCCAGTTTGTTGCAAGTGAGACACTTGGCTCTTAGCTGCAGTTTTTATTCTAAATGCTGTTTACTCTGAATTAGTGCTATATATTATATTTGTATTATATCTGTATGTTTGAATATTGAAGCTATTTAAGACTCTTTAAAACATGATTACATTATTGTATATCATATTTAAATTAAAATTCTGCCATTTAYATTTTTGCTTTGATAGAAAGCTACGTTTTTCCCTCACAGTTCTGCCATGACAAATAACCAGTGTTAATAATTAATTAGCAAAATATTCTACAGTTGCTAAATTAAGTATGGAAAACAAAATTCATGCACAAATTAATAACTATGATTTCATGCAGAACACTTCAGTCCTTCTTCTGGGCCATCATTAAATCTTCAACTACTAATTATTCCATATTTGCAAGAATTCAGATGTCTTAAAAAAATAAAATGCAACTTTTGTTTGCAGACACTCAGCAGTGCCGCTAAATTTTCTGTATAATGATAGGATGCATTATTGGGAAGACAGCTTAGGGATCTGAAACCCTGCACAGAACGAGATGTGGTTTATTGTAGCCTGTCACAAATGATAATGCCAGAAATACTCTCATTTTCAAAGAACAAGGGGGAAAAAAATAGGAAAAAAAAATCCCAAACCTATCTTTTCTACTATAAAGACATTGCTCCTTGGCACTGGAAGAAAAAATTAAGCAGATCTTCAAACTTGAAGAATCTCCTCTATCCAACAATTCAATTAYCTCAGATATTGTGGAAATAACCCCCCCCCCAACATATCATTCCTGTGTGTAGAATTTATTTACTTTGTATGTTCTTGCATGCTGTGCTGTCTTGTACCCGATTTCTCATTCAGAGTCTTGCTTACTTACGGAGGATTCATTGTTAAATTACAGTTGGTATGAACCAGCATGCCAGCATACCATGATATTAATCTCTAAAGTATTCAATCATTTAACAATAGCCTCATTATTCAAGGGAACTCTGAGCGTTCAGTTTGTGCAGATTTTCTGACATTCCACTAAAACAATTTACTCTTAGAAGAATTCAATGACTGCAACATATTGTAAAATATATATACACATATATATGTCTCAATCAGATGGTTCCTCTCCAGTAATAGCCAAGAAAAGAAAAGGAATTAGAAAGAAAAGGAATTAAAGAAAAAAAGCAAGAACTCCAGCTACCACCAGGGACCATGAACTCAAACTGATAATTTAAAGCTAAAGCATTTTATAGAGTTCACACAGAGGCCATTTGAATCAAATGTGTGAGTGAGACTTCTTAAGTTCACAGAGCTCCCATTTCATTATTTACAAATTAGAAAAATCCAGGTACTTGGGATGTCTTTGGAAATAACCTAGTTTTGAGAGGAACTGCTACTTAGGATTTTTATATTGCAAAAAACATATTTCAGGAATTAAATCACAGAATTGCTTCTTTTTCTTCAATATATTCATTTTAATCCTTTCATTTCCAGGGCTGGAATGTCACAGTTGTATTCATTTTCCAAAGGCCGAACTTTGACAAAAGTAGTGCAGAGGAGCACATTTTTCTCTGCCTGAAATTTTCAAGGAGAATCAACAAGAGCATGGGTTTGGATTTTTATGATTACACGGACAAAAGTTCACGCTGCTTGCCCAGGACTGGGACAGAACACCTCTGGTTTTGAGTTTCTTTAAATTTTATTTAACTCCACCAAGTATATTTTTAAAAGCAAAGGGTTTTTTAGTCCATTTATTTGGGTAACTCTGTAACATAAAGACAGCCTCAGGAGAGGGTGTGCAAATGGATTCGATAAGCTATTTGTCCATGGTATTTTTAAATACTCATGCACATGTACAACTTCAGGCAAGTAAGAAGCCCAGTTGAACTTAAGCAGGACAACCCACGTTTCTCAAGGTTAAAGCATGTTTGTAGCCTCATAAATTCAACATGCTTGTTCGGTGTGAAGTCCTCCCCACAGCCCCGATACAGTGAACAGACCTACACAGGACAGGCAAGTGCATGTTTCCAGTCAGCAAGTGCTTTGCTTTCCTCAGTGCAAGGCCTAGAACTACTACAATAATTCGTTTTAAGAGGACAAATCTGTTCTCGCTGGTAATTCACCACAACTCCCAGGCCAGGGTCCCAAAGCAGGTATTCTCCAAGACCTTCTCTTAAGTGACAGCTTTGTCAACAATAAAATTCAAACTAGGTGAAGCTGCCCAGCATGCAATATAGATACATAATTTATGAATCTTGTGTTAATTTTTTTATGTTTTCAAAATGCTTTAAAAACCTGCAAGTAAATACAACATTAAATGAAGTCGCCTGTTACAAAAACACATTTACAGGTTTAAAAAGATACTTAGTTTAGAGCCCTTGTCTATTATATAAATAATTCTTCATTCTTTACTGTTCAAAGAAAGATGGACATAATTGAACATATTAGACTCGCTGTGTCGGGCTGGTAAGTATCTTTGGAGAGGGAGTGCAAACTGCACTTTGGATCAGGATCTTGGTTTCCAGAAACATGGTGCCCTCCTCCTGGGTCCAATGGGCTGCCCCAATTTACACCAATGGAGCAACCGCCTCATTATTTTCTGTCTTTGAGCACTGAAGTTACACTTTAAGATAACATCAAGGGGCAGGGACTACGGCATAATTAGCACGTCTTTGTAGCTCTCTGCTCATCAGTCAGCACTTCTGAGCCTAAGACAAACAAAATCTTAATCAACCAAAAACTCCTCACTCAGGCTTTGTGCCAGCGGCTCTCACTGGACACCTTGGCCGTGAGTCTCCTACAGAAGAAAAGCCAACATTGGCAATTGCTGTGCTCTGCTGCRGTTCAGTTTGCACCCAGAAACAGCCAATATGGACCAAGAAGGGGTTAGATAAGCCATGGGATTCACTAAATAAATACACTCTTTATATACTTAGTGTCTTCTGTCCTTAAAAGGACACTTGGTTGGTCCTGCCAGGCAGAACCCTGGATGGAAAGCTATGAAAAAAGATGTGCTCTGTAGCCCGTCCTTGCTGAAATATACATGGGCAGATCTGGAGGAAGGAGCAAGAATTTAAATATTTTATGTTTCTGCTGAGAAATTTTACCCCAGGAACAAAAGACTCACCGAAAAACACAGTGAGCACATCTTGAAATCTGATCAGTAACACTRGATTTGGAAGCAAATTAGCTTCCGTTGCTTGGGAGCCCTCAAGAAAAGACTTTTGTATATTACTGGCTTCAGGTGCCTTCAAGTAAACTAATTAAATAAGATACAATCCTCAAACCATATAAAGATACAAATGGAAAAACTGAGACCTCATTCTGAGTATTGGGCATACTTTGAGAGAGAGARAACTGATTCACTGGGATAAACCCACAATTCTTCCTGTAATGGGGCAATACTCACAATTCCTGTTGCTCACTAACACACCAGAAAGTTATCAAATTAACTGCTGGTATTAAAAAATAACTGGGAAATAAATATGTTGGAGATATCCTTTTATTTTGCTTATATATTTTGAACCTTTGTGATAGACTCAAGTTGTATTTTCATGCCTCTCTTTACAGCCATAAAGGAGAGAAACCTACATTTTTTTAAAAATGAAAGCTGAGATTCCCATCTTATCACATGCCTCAGGATCTAAGGGTTTAAGAAACAAATATTGCGAACCTCGCAATAAACTTCTGAGGGTTGGCAACACCATGGGCAACATCTTCATCAAATATTAGTGAACATCCTGAGCTATGGGAAAAAACACTGCTTGGCAGTTGCATGTTTCGGGTCCCAGAAAATAACCTTGCAAAGAAAAAAAAAAAAAACACAAAACAATGAACAAATCCACCCTGTGTTCTATTCCCCACTTTATAAAAAGAGCTGGATTTAATGATTCATGAAAACACCAGTATTGACACCCCTCACTTTACTACTGCTATCATACATAAACGGCAAGTATATCCTATACAGATAAATTATATTCCAGCAGCCAAAACATAATCTGCCAAATGTKCTGGGTTTAAAAATTAATAACATAAAATTTACAATGATCACCTCTAGCAGCAAGCAGACTGCTTTTTGAACATCCCATCAGAAGCAATGAAAGCACAAAACCAATGTAAAAAGGACACAGTAGTCTTCATGGAATCAAAGACACGTTCTACAAGAAACAGAGCTACAGTCTGCAAATATTTACAACTATGAACAACTGAATTCATGCTCTGGACAGTCCTGAAAGCACCCGATGGCCAACTCTCATAAACCAAGCACTTGCAGTATCAGGCCATGTATTTATGCATCCCTGAAACATCTTATTCATCAACAGCATTTGCACCCTTTCCTCACACTTACTCAGACCATAGGAGTTTCCAACCCTTTCCCTTTCGCTGTTCAAGAATGGAAGTTCTCAAAAGACCAACATCTTGAGTAAGAAGCCAAAGCAAAAGAAAAGGTCTGCTCCAGCTATTCATTTCCCTGATGCCTCTGCCCTTCGCTTTCTTTGGKCTTGCTCCAGAGACTACTGAGATCAAGAGAAAGACCTATGGATTTCCCCTATTCTGCAATTTCTGAGAGCAATTAAATGTTACTCTACATGCAACATTTCATTTTGTAAGACAATTTCCTAAGTTCAGACTTCAGTTTCTTTTTGATTCCCACATTCTCAGGACAACAGCTCCTTTGTTCAAGCTTCCATGTTTATGGGAATGTTATCTTATCTCTGGTTTAGCCTTTAATATTGAGCAGAGTCAGAAAAGAAGCATCTTCTTGTTTGAGATTTAAAGATTTATGTCTGCTTACATTTTTAAGATACATAAACATCCAAACATACTTACAAAGTCTAAGCAAATTTACTCTTATTAGAGCTGTTATCTGAATGATGATATTTAACACCAGTTACGGTTTAGTTCCCTTATCTCCCCTGTGAAATACTTTTTTCAAAATCTGTTATGAGAGTAAAATGACAGCATCCTAGGGAAAACAAGCTTTCTCCAGCCTGTCTGCAAGGGAGCAGCAAGGTTGGAGCAGCAAGGCTTAAGCAGCAGGAAATCAGCAGAAAAGAGGGGGAAGCAAACCATTACAGTGTGGGGGAGGACTTCCATAGCCACCGGGCCACCCAAAGTTGAGAGAGACAGTGCCGCAGTGGAACTCTGTGATTCAGAGAAGAGACACAAACGTGCAAGAGTGGAGAACAGCAGAAGAAAGTGACCCTAGTCTGAATTCCCAACTACACCTACACACAGTGAGAAACACAAGGACCCGTCCACACCACAGTCACACTGGTTCTGCAGGAGAGCATGRAGCCACCTCAGCTAGCTTTAACCTAGTGCCAGGTTTCACTGCATCGCTCTAAAACCCAGAAGCATCCACAATATAGATGCTCCTTCAGGAAGTTAAATGCACAGTACTGATTCAGTTCTGCATGTTTGTTCTCCAACTAAAAGAAAAAACGCACTTTAAAGAAGAATCACCATTTGTCTAAACCCCAGGCAGTCTTCTCCCCAACCTCCCCATGTCCCCCATCCCACAGCTTCTCCAGAAGGCCATTCTCTCTCCCATCTCTAAGATTAGCATGTTCAAGACCTGCTCAATTTTGACATATCCACCTTGAACAGAAAGCCTTTTGAGTCTTCCCTCATTTTTGAAGCCTTTGTATTTTTTAATCCCTGCTCTGCCAATTTTGTCTCCCCTTCCCCCTCYCCCCTTCAGTGGAAATTTTCTTCTCTTTACAAGCCCGGCTCTCTGCAGAAAATTGATTTCCCCTAGGATACAGCCATCCTACTGTTCTATGCATGGTCATTAATGACCATCCTGTTCACCACAGAGACAGACACGGTGGCACTCCTCCCCAGCTCCTTAGAAATCACAYGGGGGGGAAATCAGAACAACCTCAGAGCTTAACCATACCAAGAGTTCATCATCTCCAGAAAATACCATACAAATTCTCCAACCAAGCTATGAGAGTAAAGTAATTCTTGCTGTTTTCTGTCACTCTTTATTTCCATTGCACTAGATTAAAATTTTTAAATCTCCCCCACATAACAACCATCATGTAGTTCTCTCTCTCTCAGAGCCACGTGGGAATGAACTCTAAATCAGATGTGACTTGAGCTCATGTTGGTTTTACTTGGGCACTAGTACCACGGTATCCAAGGGCAGAATGCATTTCAGCACAGCCTGCAAAACCTGCCTGAAGATGTGAGAAAATACCTGGATGCTGCACTTTTTGCTGTTTTAGCTGCTTTTCAAGCAGTGTACCTGCTGGCTTCACTGTCTCTGGGAGATCTGCAATCTCACATTTGATTGCAGTGAAGTCCCATCCTTGGAGTGACAGACAATTCTTCCCTTAGCTCTTGCTTGGCTCTGATGTCAAYAGGTAAAATAAAACGATTGTACTCACAAAACAGCTTAAGCCTTCTCTATAAGCATTCTGTGGATAGACAGTAAATTGGACTCCCTGCTCCTCCTTGACACATGGGGTCCTTGAAAGAACTTCTCCTTGTCCCTGCTGGTACAGGGAGATACAATGGAGAACTGGAAGCCATGAGGGAGAAGATGGGGTAGTCAACACCTTTTCTTCTTCCATTTCCAACAAAGGATTTKTATGTGAAGCTAATCTTGCTTACTGAGTTGCATTACTAGTTTCATCAGTAYCAAAAATGAGGAAAAATATTAATAAGGCCCAAAGATGGGTATAGGGACTTTTTTTTTCCTCCAGTATAATTCAGCTTAGTTCCAGTGACTTTACCTCAAATCAACAGAAGCAGTGTCTTTAAATCAAAAGGTAAATTTAAAACAAAACAAAATCTTCTTAGTGACTGTTGAACAGAAAAAAAAACAACAACAAAAAAAAACCAAAACAAAAAAACCCCAACCCTAAAAATCAGTTCTGAAACTGGGAGAGTGGCTTAGTTACTGAACTGCAACTTGGTCTGAAAAAAGTCAGCACAGCTAATGCCTGATGCAGCACTTCAGAAATGCTGGGATGGGTGAACTGCCCAAGCCAAGAAATTCATATTTAAAGCKCACGTTGTCCAGCTATGCTCCGTAAATTGTGCCAGTATTTCTTTATATAATTCTCACCAATGCTGGCTGATGTTAACCGAGGAAATCCTCCGCAGACAAACAGGACAATCCACCCCACTGTAGGTTCCATAAAATCACAYGCTCTGTGGAAATTTCCAAATACCTCGGCACAATATGGGTGAGTTAAGGATAAAGTTTCAAGCCTGAACTCCATAATTTCCTGTCTTTTGCTAGTCTACACAGCTCTTTAATGTTACGTTAATATCATTTTTGTGGGTGTGATTGAATTACCCACTGCTCTTGATGCCAGCATTAGTGGACTTCTGTGTAATAGGAGAGCATGCTTTACTGCACATACTGTTACTAAATACCATTAAGCAGACCAGCTGCAGACCTCCTGATAGCAAGACTGGAGGGCTACCTCGTTAGGAGGCAACGAGCACTTTACTGCTGGCACACAGCCTGAATCCCGCGAGCCTTCAGCACATCAAACTCGCCTCGACGTCCCCACCAGACGGCCTGCCGCAGCAGGTCCCCTGGCCGAAAAAAGTGCCCAGCCCCGGGAATCTGCTGAGATCCCTCTCACAAGCTCAACATCTTGAGTCCTATGCAGCGCTGCCATGACTTGGCAGTCTGAAAAGATGGAGATGTATTTACCTGGTGACATTTCGACTCCAGGTGCAATGGAGGGCTGCTAAATTCTCCGCTGAGAGCGTGCCTCACACACTGGTGACAGCTACTAACTAGTGGTGCAGTCCTTTAAAAATCCCTTTCAGGAGTCTTTGTGGAGAGATTAAAATGCCACATGTACGTGAGTTGCAACAATTCTAGGGCAGCCTCCGAAGGGAGATTTAACACAAGCTTTCTCATCAATATCCTTGCACTGCTAACCAGCACCTACTAAGCAAATGATGAGCCTGACTACTGTGCAGAAATATCCCTCTCTAGAGGAGGATTGCATTAGGGAAGAAAACGGGGTGGGAGGGTGGGGAGATGGGGATGGTGGGTGGGGGGAATGGAAAAAAGAATGAAGGAGGACAAGGAATTTAAGCCTCTTCCATGTAGTTTGCTCAGTACACACTAAACTGTACTGATAGACGACAACATCCAAGGAGTTGCAATGTATCCAGTCTCTCCTCTTTCCACTCTGACCCACCTCTTCCTCACCACAGAACGCCTTGTATGCTGGCTGGTAAAGCTACACTTACCCAGCACCAGTGGGAGATTCAGCTGCTAGCACTCACCTAACAGCATCCCCATGTTCCCAACATACCACGGGAACAGCATGGAGGGAAACAGCATGGATAAGTGATGTGGTCTTGTGATTAAGAGAAATTCTTGTTTCTTTATATCTAAGTGTAGTAACAACCAACAAACAAATGCAGGAACCTAATAAGAACTAACAATTGCAAATCCATGTTACAACAAAGCCAGGTTTTTCTTACCACTCGCTGCAAATAGAGATGAAACAACTAGAAGTCCTAAAAGTGCTGACAGTATTTAATAGCTGTATCATTACAGCCTGTCTCCCACGTCTGTAAGACCTGCAATCRATCATGTCTTTAGTCCAATTCTTATGTTAGGCAATGAGCAAAATCACGGCATGAGTACATTGCCCTGCTTTAATTTAACCCCACCAATGACTTGGTCATATTCCATTTTGTTCCACTTCAGCCATCAGTTTTCCTTTCCATTTAGAAGCAATTGCTTTGAGTTCATTTTATTCTGAGAGTCAAGAGATTGCCCTGTATGAATCCTTCAGCTCCCTGAACTGGCTAGATGTTTGTATATGTGATAGGAATTCATTTGTTATGCAGTTCATAAGGCACTTAATAAACTTTATATTGAAATATTTGCACTAAATTATTGTAGAGTAATTAAAAAACTTCATAGCCATACTCCATTTAATTGACAATCCTAAATTTGGTGTTGATTTAAGTAAAGCAGAGGGGAAAAGAAACATTAAAGATGAGTAGAGAAATTAAGTTCTAAAACATTAAGTTAGGTATGGCTTAGATCCAAATTCCTTACTTTTTAAAATAAAGCTTCAAGGATGCTGCAGTTTTCTCATTGTATGGGTTTTTGTTACTCAAAGCCGAGGATGGACAGACATCTGATTTACAATTAAAGGTAATCAAAATCTCAGAGGTGGAGAGATGAGCTTCTGCTTCTGACATAGTGCCAGTACCAGTGTACTGTGATCTCCGCAAAGCACATGTTGCACCTCCTTACACTCCCGCTGGGACACCACAGCAGCTTTTGAGCATCATTTCTGCTGCTTAGGAACATCGATGTTCCAGGGATACATTCCATCCACTTAAGGACACATACAAATAGATATGGCTACATAAACTACATATAATAACAAATCCTCATAAACATGGAAAGGAAATTACCTCTAACCTCAAATAATTATTTTTAAAAACATTTAAATGACCCCTGCAGTCCTTGATGAAATTATCTAAAGGCTGGAGAAAACTGTCTTATAATCAGAGACTTTAACAGCTCTATCTATTTTGATTATTAGAGAAAAAAGTCTGAAAAGTGACTTGATTATAGTATGTAAGTACATCTGGGAGGAGGATGGGGGGAGAGGGAGAGAATCTGAAAGGTCCTTAATCTGATTACACCAAGAACCAACAGGTAAAAATCAACACCAGAAAGTTGATTTGGAAGTCAGTCAGAAATTCTGACCAGGGAACGTGATTAACAGGAACAAACTGTTAGCAACAGTGGTAGGTTTGCTGTTGCTTTCATATTGTCAGATCCAGAGTGTGTACTTTTCTGGAACATAGTCTTTACATCAAAATAAATTGCTATATTCAGTCCAGGAGGAAATTTAAGGACCTGAATCAACCAGAAAATAATGGTAGACCATCCCTTGGTCTCTTCTGGATCTTAAATTCTATGAATCTGTGAATTATTTTATCCCTTTTAATTACTAGTTCCCTACTATAAAGAAGCTAAAAAGTTAATGTTCTTCTTGAATCAGTGAATTACAGAAAATAATTGAAGTTTCATAATTGGATTATAACCCCAGGAGTATATGGAAATGCTGAACTGGGAAGTTGAAGTAAGGAAAGCATGTCTGTTTTCTTTTTTTTTTTTTTTAATGTGATCACCAGGCAGTAATAGCAATAAGTGCTGCACTTATTACCTGTATTACACTGAAACAATAACATGGCTGTGATCCTGCAATAACTGCTATTTGAACAGACTGCTGTGTTTCCATGAAGCTTATATGAGGTTGGGTGTCTGTTGGCAGAGAGCGTATTTCAGAATAGGACCTATATTTCCACATTGTTGTTACCTTCATTATTTTATTTGGGGTTGCCCCTACCAAGAGAACCAGAATCCAGAGGTATCCACTTTCCCTAGAGCTCATGCTGGGGACACAGAAAATACATGCCCAAAGAAAGAGAAAACTTTTTCAGATCTCTGTCCGATCAACATCTTTTAAAAATTAGGCTGAAAACGTTCCATCTTTCCTGTCTCTGTTTTATAGGGAGGCAGACATAAAACCTCTGACGTAGTTGCAAAAATTCTAAGAAATTCCTTCTCTAGTAAACATCTTTTCAAAAAATTAAAGACTTTTCAGTTTTTAACACAAATCTAGCAGCAGCGCTTGTCACACAAATAATTCCGGGAAGTTGCCAAATACTTGGAATGAAGGACATTGCATGCTGCATAGCACAGAGCTCTTGTCGATGCTTGTTTGGAACAGTATGGGAAAGTCTAGCAGCTGAACACAATGACATTTTTGTTTTCGTGCTGATAATATTCAATAGCTTTGCCATCAAAGTTGGCCTGCCACTTCCCCTTGTATAGAAATTACAGGCATGCTCTAAGGTTCTTGCCATCAGCTGGAAGCAGTGCCCAGGTTATTCCTGTTTCGGGGTGGGGGTGGGTTATTCAGCATAGCTGGTATTGTTTCCTTCCAGCAACGCTTTAGGACAATGTATTTCTCAAACAGATCAGRACATTATCTGCGTCATACCTTCTAGAGAAAGGTTACAGAAACATTTCTGCTACACAAATGTCAGAACATGAAGAGTGTGCCTCCATCCTCTCCCAAAAGTCGGTGACTCCTAAGGAGTATAAACCACATCCCAGTCAGACAACTTCCTACTTCCTTCTCTGCTCTCTGCACATGTAATACAGCCATCAATTCTGCTCTCCCACTGCTGCCATCCATTCTCAAAGGACAACAGATCAGAAAGACCCACTGAACTTGACACGACAGAATTTAGGAGAACAAATACCAAAAATGCAGACAAATCTAAAAGACGTGGATGAGCCTCAAAACAGAAGAGCCAAAYATAACCAGAACTTCCATTGCCGCTATTCCCATGAAAAAAAAAACCACAACGACACAAAAGACAGCAGTGAAGGAACCTTTGTCAAACCACCAGCGTATCAATCAGCCTCCTCACTGGAAAGCAGAAACCAAGCATCAAAGTTTTACAGAACACCTTGAGGGGTTGGAAAATTCAGACTGTCAAGAGTCCCATGGTCATGAAGGCCCTTCCACAGGGCAATACCCCATTACAAACCCAGGCATTTGTCTGACAGACATGGACTGTGCAGACCCTGTCTGTCCTTTGGRCAGTTTTTGGCCATGAGCATTTTCAGACTCTTAAATGCTTACATCAGTTAGGGGACGATAGCATCATGGATGGATGGTGATGCCATGGTTGACTGGCTGCACACAAAATATGCTGGAGAAGTGGAGAAAGAAAGAGGACAAGGAAAGACTGGAAACATGCACATCTCAGAACAGGTCAGAAGCAGTTCGTTAAGTGTGTTTGCCCTCTTTCTATCTCAACACCCTTCCTGCACAGTAAGCAAAACAAGTGGCTGTTACAGTCATGCCCTTCACATCGCTACACAGAAGACTCAATATTTCTGTTATAAGCTCTCTGTTTTGTTGTGGTGTTTTTCTCTTTTCCCCCCAAGGACTTTAATTAAAATTCATCAGAAGAAATGTTTTCAGCAGCAGTGTCTGAGAACACTGCCTCCTCCCCTATCTTCCATTAAATCAGGTTCATTCAACTTGAAAGGAGATGAGAAACTCTCACCGACACCCTGTCACACTCCAGTGAAAAGACGGGCACATTCAAAACAGAGGAGTGCAGGTGCTCATTTATTACTTTACGCAGATTATTTTTCTGCCTTTCTTCCTGACAATGGGAACGTTCACATCCCAGATGGAGCGCTCTGTAGTGCTGTGGGCATTTGCTGACCTAGAGTTTTGTTTTCCCTGATGAAAGAGGCTAGGTAAGAAGAGGATCAGTTCATTGCCTACTGGGGCAACTTTAATGTTTGTTTTTAACAATGGAAGACATTTGGAGATTATTTTAATGGGGAATGAATATACAAATAATTTTTTAACGACATCAGGTAAAGGAGAAAAAAAACCTGTGCACATCCATGCCCATATTTACACAGTGGAAAGATGTAATATTTATATAACTGAGTGCAAAACTGAAAATCAAGTAATTTCAGAAACCAAGATGTCGCTCAGATGAAATACAAGTTCACTGCCTTGTACCATTTCGGACCCAGATTGCAACCCCACAATGTTTCTAACAGCGTTAATAAGCACCATCACTATGAAGGTGTCTTCAATGCAAGAATTAACAAATCATGTCCACGGCATTAGGTTCCTCTGCTTTTATGTCTAGTTTACACATCCTTAATGTCTATCATTTGGTTCCTGATCAAAGGCATTTTGACTTAAAAGTATTAACCTGAAATTAATTTCTTTTCCCTTTCTCGCCCCTCTTAATAAACTTCTAGGAAAAGTCTGTCATACAAAGAACTTGAGAAGAATACAGATTTCTCCAAGCTAACCCATCATTATGTTCTTCCCTGGTCTGAACACACACACACATTAACAAATGAGAGGAACAAACTCACGTAGTTCCCTCATTGCTCTAAATTGGCATATTTAGTCCAGCAGGACACCTTTGCTGTGCTTGGCCCAACAGTACACCCTTCTTGGGACTTTGCTTTCCCAATTTTACTTGGAATAACAAAGCAAATCTGGGTTTTTTTGGAGTTCCCCCCCCAAGTGTGGGTATTTCTTTGGTTCCCATGAAGACTGATTTCTTCAGCAGATTTCAGAGCCATTCACAGTTCTCATATTACCAGGATACACCAAACCAAAACATCCACGAAGATTTAAGCAGGAACTACTCTATATGATGCCACATGGTTCCTATATGAGCTAATCCCACTGAATGAGCACTCTCACCTTCATGCCCTTTCAGCCTCTGCTATATCACAGAGCAACGGTGTCAGCTGATATTAATTACAGGAGAGACATAGATTACGTGGTTCAGCTTGAATTAATATTGAAGCCACAGTGCACCTTGCTTTAACATACACAAGGTTACAGAACACAGTAAATTCCTTTACGTCTCCAAAGATTACTTATTAAAAATACATGAGCAGACACAGGTAAACATTCTACTGCTACGTAAGTCTCAGATGGCTTGGGTTTTGTCTTCACCAGGGCCAGGATAAGAACACCAGTTTACTCTGGGTACAAATTTGGTCTGACTTCATTGTAGATCAAAGAATTTACTCCAGGAATTATTTTAGTCTTTTTGGGTTTGAGCTCACTATGGGGATGTTATTTTGGTTAAACTTTATTTTATTTATAGTTCACAGTAATTATTTGTAATTAACATTTTAATGCAGAAAAAAAGGAAAGGAAGGGAACTTGCTTTCCCCACACGTTCATTTCATCAGTTCTCATACAATACAGACTTCTTGGTATTTTCATGAAAGAAAAGGAAAACAAAAATAGCCAGGAATGTCAAACTCTTGCTGCCTTAACACACGGCAGAAATGGCCATCATGAACTTGCTATAAAGCTCGGTCTAACTGAAAATGTTGTACTTGTTGCAACTATTAACAAGAGACCCTGTCCTCAAAGGCACCTTGAACCCCTCTGAAACCTCAATGAACTCAGCAGTTTTCTGTGGGGGCAAAAGGAATGCACACAGTTCATTTCAAAAATAGTCTAGGATTTAAGTAATGCAATGTGTGTATTTCCAATTAATAACCTCAGTTACATTATGCTTAGGGCTAGCCCTTTAGTAGAATCCAAACAGTGGCAGCCTGAATATTTATTCAGACATTTTACAGGGACAAAACCAAGGACGTTCAGAATGGAATGAGAGGCTAAAATCTCACACTTGGTGACTTGTCAAGAAGACAATCAGGACACCTTCAGAAAAAAAGAAAAAAAACAAAAAAAMCCCCATCCATTCCCCCCCCAAAAAATCAAAACAAACCCAAACCCTTGAGTAATCTGCACAAAATATGGATCTAGAAACTATTTAGAGAAAGCAACACTTATGACAATCAATATTCAGTAGGAATTTCCCATACCTGGAAAACCATTTAACTGGGAGATTCTGGCTCATCTTCCACAAGAGTCAGCCTGAGCAGCATACAGACTTCCTGCTCTTTCAGTCTAGATATTTTTACTTTTGTTATTTTAATTAAGTCCTTTAGTTTTACCCTGGACACAAAGAAGTCAAAACTTGTTGAAGGGTGATGAGATAGCTAATCCAAACAAGAAGAACAAAGCAGATGGAAATAGAAGATTTCTGAAGGTACATTATAGGCGCAAGGGGGGAGGACTAAATCAGGACAAAAACATAAGTAAGTTTGAACTATCAGACACCAGAAGTTTGAACTAGCTTTCTTTCAGACTATAGACTGGGCATGAAAAATYCATGACTGAATCAAGATGGACAGGGATTATCTTTTGAATACATGCCAATGTCTTAATTGTACAATGCACAAGGCTTTCTTTTTTAGTCATATTTTGGTTTTTTTAAGCCAACTTTTCTTCTCAAAATTATTGGGGGTGGGGGGGAAGAGATATTTCATATCTCTTTTCCCAAATTCCCCTTCTCCAAAACTTATTTTATCTTTTAAAAAAGTTTTGGGCCTAAGTCTTCTTCAGTGCAAACATGTAAGAAAAGAGACAGAAAGACCAAAATCCTGAGAGATAGACTGAGTTCTTGAAATGAAAAATGTTTCAAAGTAATAAAGCTTAAACGTTTAATTTGTGCGTGAGATTTCCTTCAATCTTTCTCCACTGGGATGTAGTTAGTAAGAATGGGATGTGTCCAGTATACCAACAGGGGACTAAGCCATCTGTGTATGTTTTTAAGAGAATTTTGGAATTCTTCTGGATGAAATATAACACCATGCATGAAAATTAGAGTGACAGATTATGAATATTTCAAAGATAATGATTTATATTTTGCTTGTACAGTGACACACCATGCACATTTTTCTGTCTATAATCTGTAATTTTACATCTTAAGGTTGATTATCTTTCCTTTTGATGAAAAGCATGTTTCCACCGGGAAGATACATGTATAACGGTGTGTACCACTGCACCAACAGAGACTGTGTACCTCGGAGAAATATATGCTAATGATGTGATATTTACTATTATCTTCATGAAATATTTAAAAATCAAAATTTTAGACTAATAAGTTCTGATGTTCAATACGATCAAAGATGGGTATAAAGCCTCTTTTTTAAAAACCTCAAGAAAGGTCAAGAGAGGCCAAGGTCCATTTTTGGAAGTTCCTTTACTCAGTGTGTATGAAAATCCGGAAAAAGATACATACATAAAAAACCAACAGATTCTTGCCTGCTAAACATTCCTATTCACTCTTTTTCAATGTAACGTTTGACAGAATAATTGTATAAAGTCCCAAAAGATACACTACAACCTAACAGCTCCCTGCTGCAAAAGAGAATTTGATGCAACTTTGCTGGACACATGTTAAAGCAAATATCGAGGATCAGAACCACACAAAAAGAAAATCTTCCAGTAGCAATTTTCTTTTTATTTACTCAGCTACTGCACAGCCTATGATGACTTGTTTTCCTTTAGTTATATGAACAGTTTGACAGAGTACTCTGACAAGGTTACTCTTAAATTGATAAAAGGTTTGATAGTGTCGGAACATTTGTCAGAAACGTCTGACATCACGTGTAATGGACTCTGCACTTCAAGCATCAATGGTACTCCAGTCTGCTGTTTTCTGCTTAGTGTGCGACACACACCACCCAAAACACACAGCAGAAATACAGAAAAGCAGGCAGGATTCACCAAAACAGCCCCGTACTTTTATCAAACAATTCTGATTAAAGGGTTTCTCTTCTATAACCCACCTGGCAAAATGCAATTAAATAAAAAATGTTACAGGTCACTTAAACGGTGGCCTCCTTGCTGGAATAAACCTGGAAATGGGCTTGGCTATATATATATATATATATATATATGGCTACATAGCCATAAGCATTTCCAGCATTCCTTGTACTTCTGGGAGAGAAATATTGTGGTTTTAGAACATTATTTCTCAGACCTGCCAAATGTCAGACATTACAAGTGACAGTTGCACTGCTGTCAGCCTTGTCACATGCTAGAGCAGAGGAAATGGGCTCAGAAGGGCTCATTTTAGCCACTGGCAGCTAGCCTAGGGGAACCAGTGTCCCAGGCGTAAGCTAGCTTTGGCGAATACCTCCCTTAAACGCACCTCTCCAAAAATCTTGYACTGCAAAATAATAATATGGTTTATGGATTGGAATTCAGGTCTTCACCTCACATCTTGTAGCAGCTTACGCTAATACTTCTATGCTGGAAGCCTAAGAGCCAGCACCTTCTGCTGTTTTGCAAATACCTGCTCACACGAAGTCTTTAGCACGTGATGAGACCGCAGCCATGTAAGCTGAGAGCGCGCTCTATAGAAGACAACCATTTCTGAAAAGACAAATGTATGTCTTGCTCACATAGCAGCAGATTGCTGCTATACACACTGCATGGAGAAAAAGGGAAGGGATTTGGACCTTTATTCACCTCTATTATGTAACCATCTGCAAAGGTATAGAAAACGTCTTGCAATATATTACTGTAAAAACCTACACGCTAACATGACAAACTATTGTATTTTCAGATGTTTTAAGTTTCCCTATATTGTCTTTCCCTTTTGCTTTGATAAATACTTTTAATATTCTGAAAAAAGACTGAACAATTGTCTGGTTTCCCCTCACTTCCATTCAGACAAAGGACAGAAAATCAGCAAAATGAATGTCAGCATTTTTCTTAAAAAGCATCTGTTCACACAGGAACTCCATGATAGCAAGACAAAGCCTTCTAATCAGAGACCAGATTAAGTTTAGTGGAGCACATGAAAAATTTCGCCACAGTGCCGAAAGAAAGCTGTCAGATACTTGGATGTGCACTTCCCATACACAGACAAGGGGTAGGAACATGCTCTCCAAACTTCATGATTCAAGTAACACTGCTCGTACCACAGCCAACTTGTGTTCACACCATGACTGCAGCACTAAGTGCCAAAGCCGTGAGGCTCCTCTAGGAATAGTTTATTCCCGATCAGCTGCCCAGCTGAAAGCATTTGACTGCACTTGGAAAGGGTCAGCCCGCAAGAAGATATATAGCAAAATAGCTTTTTGAACATCAATAGACTACAGTCAATTTATACCTACTGAGGATCTGGCCCTTGAACTGGGATTATCTGTGACTGTCACAAGCTGGAAGTGTCAATGGATATAGTTTGTACAAATGTCAGACAGGTACACTCGCAATTCAGCTTGCATGAAATATGAAAAAATCACCAGCATGCTCTATACTCCCGAGAACAGTGAGCCAGTTCTACTTGTAGCGGTTTTAGCAGGAGAAAGTCACAGGGAAGAGTTTCAAGCTCACGTAATTTTGCTAAAGTTCAGATAACACTTCAGTAAGGCTGCTAGTTCCAGTCCTGGCCAGCCATGTCCACATAAAGCATACTTAGGCAAGTCTTTCAGCATTTTTGGTCAAAATCAGGAAATGCAGAATGACATAAAATTGCAACATCCCATTAAATTGTTACTCCTATTGCAAGCGTCAAAACAACAGCCATTTGGATTCAAATCACTAGATCAGCCCTAGACCGTTCCTTACTTTACCAAACTTCATTTATTGATCCCTATTTGAAAGGCTGATTTGTGATGAAAAATATCAGAGATGTTGTTGTCTTTTGGAATAGACTATTCTATGGCAAAAGCACTGCAGTTCTGTATAATCACAGGGGTGGATTTTTATCTTTCAAATCTCTCCATGTTCTTATTTCAACACAAAAAATGTGTTATCCTAAATTCCATCCAGGTGATCTCTGGTTGGAATTTCAAACTGGATTATTCCCCTCCCACGTGTCATCAATAATAATCAAGACTTTGGAAATCCCATCAGCTTCTCATTTCTACTCATATTAGTCACTATATTCAGTCAAGTGGGGAGGGGTAACAGGGTGCAACATTTTAGGAAACAGTTCTATTGATGATGCAGGAGGAGCAAAGAGCTCCCTTCTGCTGTCTCTCCAGTTTCAACAGGAATAAAACACAATAAAACTGATATTTATCAGTACAATCCGCAAACACGGGTCTCAAGATAAACAGGGAGGTAGAAGGTGCTACTTTCTACATCATCAGTTTTCAGCAGAACTGCAGTTAATTAGATGTTTGCTACAAGGCCATCTTCAGTGGGTTTCATACTTCTCAATCTTTGAGCCCGGCAATGTGTGACACAGCAATCGAAAGATGTGATAAATGACTGAGATGGGAACACCCATGTTTTGTTGTGCACCGGGTTATGATTCACAGATGACTGTAACTATAAAATCTGTCATTAAGGAGGTTTTCTTGCCATGCAAATTCTCCTTTTAACTTAAGACAGAAACCAGATTAAAATAAACAGAAGTCAATGTGAAGGCCCTCACCTTTCTATCCCCCAAAACTCATTACCAGAAGGTTTTCAAAAGGCATTAATTAGCTGTTCAAACTAAAGAAATAACGGTTAACCTTCAAGCGCAGGAGGCTTCTGATGTCTTTTTGTGGACATACATAAGTGTAAACTGAAAGGCTAGCTTTGACATTTTCCTACTCGAAGACACCGAGTATTTTAAGTCCACTTACGGCTGGCACAGCTTGATAAGGTCCTGGTCAGTGGTGCCGGGTGGAAGGCCTCGAATGTACAGGTTGGTTTTACTCAACTGCTCTCCGCTGCTGTTGTTGCTGCTGTTGTTGCTGCTGTTTGTGCTGGGGCTGGGAGGAGCCATGGGGTGGGGAGCTGGTGCATAGGACTGCTGGAAACCAAACAAAACAGAAAGGCTGTTACTGGAAAACGAAAACGTGGCAGACTCATGTGCTTTTACCCAGGTAACTCCGGAGCTGGGCGCTGAGGGCATGCTTGTCCTGCCCTCCCTGCCCACCTCAGGCTGCCCGCTGCCGCAGCGCACGCACCCACCTTTCAAAACGCAAAACAAGGCCGAGATTTTGGGTTTAGCCATGGCTAGGAAGTGCATTATTTTACTTTATTTTTTAATCCAGAATTGAAGTAGCTAGATTATGAGCCTATTTTATCTAGATCAAAAATACAGCTCTGAAGTGACAGATACTCGTGAGTAACTGGTATTAAAGAAAGTTAAACACAATCTGCTTTAAGAATACTTCAAGACAAAAATAAGACTATCTAGCCAAAGGTATGGGAGCCGATGCCAGAAGCCTAGTAAGTCTTTACTGGAGCATCCAGTACACACATAGTCAGGTGGCAGAGGGTTAGCTAGCCTGAGAGGGGAAAAAATCCAAAGCAGCCTGAAAAGACTCTGTCATTAAGGATGTCTTTCACAACAGAGAAACAGGGTTTGGAAAAGATGATCAGGCTAGGACGTCCGCTCTCAAAACCTTACCCACTTCTGAACAACCACAAACCACACAAAACAAATGAGAAATATCACTTAAAAATGGAGGCATTCTCACAGGGAAAACAACACTCTCCCCTAACTCCCTGGTAAACACATGCTACAAAAGACGACACATGCATGCTATAAAAATTAGCTAAGCGCCTCCGATCTGGGGCAACAAGAGGGAGTTTAAGCTGCTGCAACCATCCCCGGCTCTCTGACCATCAGCATATTTATTCGCAGCACAGAGCGCTTGTCAGGAGAACAGAGGAGTGGTTGGAAGGAGGAGGCCGTGTGCTGTCACCGCTGTGACCTATGCAGAAAAGCTGAGTACCAGGGGAGACGCGGGAGGAGCTGGGGGATGCTGCAGGCCGAGGCTCCGGCTGGGCAGCCAGCGGAACCGGAGTCAGAGCTCCAGGAACGTAACTGCCTGCTGAGAGGGGGGAAATCCAGTTTCTGCAAGCCCATCAGCTTATTCTGCTAGCAGTATGCGTGGTTACAACTGCAGGTAAATGTTGGGCCAATGCGAGGTTACCCATGATGTGCTAATGGACTAATAAAAGCAAAACATATGCAATTTTCATTATAGTAGCAATGACACTTTAGTGACTTCTAATAAGCTCATTCTGCATTTAGGCCTTGAACAGAGAAAATATTTAAGTCTGTGAGTAATTCTGATCACACTAATCAACTGCCCCTTTCATTTCAGTGGCCCTACTTCAGTGCTTATAATTATGCACACACTAAATCGGAGCCTCGGTAGATGGGTATTTTTAAATCAGTAGTTCTAAACTCTTTCAAACAAGTCCCTTTACTTAGAAGAACCAAAAAAAGTTGGAGAACATACAGGGAGCATCAGTGATAGGTGAAGCTCAGCGGCTTTGATGAAATACATAAACCATCACACTTGCAGCGATGCCTTTCCTGCTGCCTTCTCCTTCCTTCTTCCCAGTTTCTCCCATTTAAACCAGGAGAGTGGGAACACACATCAAGTGTCAGGACATCAGAATTCCTCTGCAATATAGCCTGGTTGTAATGTGACTCAGGTAGGACCCATTAAAAGGAAAAATCAGTTTAATAGACAGTGCAATCACCATGCTAGCAAGTAATAACATTTGCTCTCATCTACAGTAAAAGAGAAAGGGCAATGAGCTTCCTTCCCCGAATACCTGCATAGATAACTTTTGCTGACAATCAAAAGCACTTAATGCATACGGATCATATTTCTTTGCACACACATTTTACCACTGGGTAATCCCCACCCACCCAAGCTTCAATGTCATTCCCAGAAATAGAGAGCTGAAGCAGCAGCCCCGAGTACCAGCACGGGGAACGGCCTTGACTGAGCCCCAATGCCGGGGGCACGCCCTGGAAATCAGCTCCGCGCCACAGCCGTGGCACGGCCGGGTGGAACTGCAGACAATGGTAGCCTCCAACAAATAGCCATGTGCATCTTAGAACGTGCTGGCTAAAAAGCATATCGACACCTCTGGGCACTCCAGGGCCATGGCAGAGGYAGATGTCACTGCTTGTAGCGCATGTTTGGCTTTAGTATACCAAGAGCTCAGGAAATAACCCATGGTAATCTTGCACATTTTGAGCATTGGTGATGTAAAATTTAAAAAAAAAAAATAATTAAAAAAAGGTCAAGGTAACATTCTTACTGCTCCCACACCTCCAAGTTTACCATACACACTGAATGCATGAAAATGACATAAGGCTAGGACAGAATTTTCTGTAAGCCAATAAAGTGCTATGTACTTTAATTATTAATTGTTATTATTATATATGTCTTAGCAGGGGATAATGAGTAAAATGGCCTATTCTCACACCAACCTAATAAGGAAGAAAAAAAAACAAGTGGAAATATAGCTTTGAAATACAAAGAACAATTTTCATTCTATTACAAGATCTTTATCCTCACACAGAGGAAAGAACTGGGGACCTAATTCTAATTTAAGCTTAAGACATTTTATCCCTCTCGGCCAGCTGAAAGGGGACCTAGAAGTGAACATGAATTACATTTACACTGATTTTAAGGCCACAGCTATAAAAAAAAAAAAAGTCCTCAGTATACCCAGAGAATTAGGCCATGGGATAGGTGGTCTCTCAAGCAAGAGACAAGAGGCACACACAAATGCCCAGGTTCACAGCAGCATCCAGAGAGATGCGTTAAGGGTGGTCAGAGAGGCAGCCGCACGCTCGTTTGGAGAATGCTGATCTTCTCAGACTGGCAAGCATTGATATACTCCAAACCCTCTTCACTAATAAATCTCAGCCACTGCAGCCCACAGTAATTTCCATGCATATCCAATACCCCAGAATACTGTCCGCAGAAAGATTACAAAATTGTCTGTACTAGGGCTGATGACATCTTCTGGCCGGTTGCCAGACTAAAAGCTCCAGGTCAGAAGAAAGCTTTGAATTCTTGTTTCCTGAGCCGATGAGTGTATGACTGATGGCAGAAGTATGCGTTTTGCCTCCAAATGAGCAAAGGGTCTGGTTCGTTAATCTCCACGTAATAACTGGAGTGAAAGAAATGAATGGCAACTTGATGAAGATCCCAGATACGGACCACTTGCTACAAGATCCTGGATGATGCCGAAGGGGGGCATTGCCTGGGGAGCCGCGTGCGCACCTGACGGCAGGAAATTTGGGCCTTGTTCTGACATCGACCCCCTCCGTGGCTGGGGGCAAAGCACTTAACTTCTCTCCCACGAGAGCCATGAGGAGCACCACTTTTCAGAATGGCTCAAAACGCCCTGACGCCAGCTGTAGAAATCTGGGAAAGATGTTTTGTCAACACAGCCGAGCACAGGACCTGCAGCGCTAGGAAGAAAGTATTAGGCAAAATCTACATGTTTTGCTTCAAAAGGGAGCTGGAATTCAGAGCTGGCTTTACCATTAATTTTTCAAATAACCAATGCAACCAATTCATTTTTCAATTCTCATGCTTCATTATTCAATGGGGAGTGTGGGGGGAATTAACTGGTTTGCAGATCATTCCAAGCAGCTTATTAATTTAGCATGGCTGGCTAATAGGATTTGTTTTCATCTTTGAAAAATGAATGAAATCTCTCCTTTTTCATTATTTAAAAGTGAGAAATTAATGTGCTTAATTCTTATCCAGTCTCAGGAACGCACCCTTGTGCTTAAACTCTACCATTGAGCTCTCTGAAACAAAGTGTCCCGTGCAAGTGCACACAGCTAAGCATGAATAATGAGATACCTTGGTCTTTCTTACTCAATAATACAGAAATGCTGAACCAGAAGCCTCTTGGTTACTAAATGAACAACACTCCTCCTTCCAACATCCAACCTCCTTACACAAGAATGGTATTTATCTTCCCATGGCAACCACAGTACTCTTATGTAGTTTTTCACTTGTTGCAAGTTTAGTCTAAAGCATTTTTCTTCCAAAGCAAAACACTACTTAAAAAGACAAATTTCAAATATTTTTCACATACAATTCCTTTTGGATGGGAATCACAGGTCCCAGATGCCAAGTTGTAGAGTCTGCTTTATTAGCAGCAGCTGGCTTCTTGGCAGGCTTCTGAGGCGGTTGGGCTTGTGGTTTTGGAGTGGCCTCAGAGCCTAGGATGCAGCTGGACAGCTATGCTAATGGACTAGCCAATTTGTTTGTATTCACCTTTGGCTATCCCAAATTTGTACTCTTTTATCCACTTGAAAGTAAGGTCTTGGAAAGATTCCCCATTAACACCGATACGTTGACTTTTCCTATTGTAGTGCATATTTTACATAAAAAAAAAAAATGAGTACGACACACAGTCCTGCATTAAAACATGCGTTATTTAAGCAATTGTGAACATACACTATCCATTTCACTCTGACCAGAGTGTTTTGCAGCTGCTAGATTCATCTCACTCAGAGCCCAATTGCTACACAATTCCCTTAGCTCCTGATTGAGAGGATAAAATAAGGCAAAGTAAATACAAATAACTTGTACAAATATCAGTTTACAGCTCACACTAGCAAAACACCGTTCTCTTTACACCCTACCGTAGAAAGGAGTAACTTTTGAGAGCTGGAGGGTTCTTACTGGCCAATTATAGTAATGATGAGAGGATGCCACCAACTTACCGGCCTGTTGATGGGATTTTGGAGCTGACTGAATGGCAAATCTCATATTAAGCAAAAGACAATCATCACAGTTGAAGAGAAAACAGAGACGTAGGGCAAATATAATAAAGAGAATTAGATAAAAGCCACAGTAACTCTTCTGCCTTCGATTGGCTTCCTCAGTGAGCTAAGCTGTATTTCTCGTCCATACCCAGGCGGAACAGAAAAGTGAATAAAAGATGAACATTGAACTGGCAACACAGAAACCTCGTGTATTTTAGAAAGGCTGCAGTCAGGGCAGCTCGAGTCATAATTTTCTTCCTGAGTTTGTAGGGCATTCTCTGGTCTTGCAATCCAGCCATGACTATTGTCTAGCTCCCATCTGGCCAACGAAGGCCTGGAAGACAGTGCTCTTCTTGGACGCTTCCCTACGTAGGCAGACCTTTCCCTAGACATCTAACAGAAAACAAACAGATGTAATAGTGGACATATTTTCTAACTGTCTGCACAGTGACAAAGCTTTCTGGACTGTTTCTGTAGAAGCAACAACCCACCGCTTGGCAACGTTTTTCACTTGTAAAGGAATGGCATGAGAAAATGTAAGTAAACTCAGAAGATGAAGACAGACGGTAAGGTTCAAAGTCTGCTCCACCACAGTCCTTTCAATCAGGAAAACCAGAACACACCTCAAGAGGATTTTGATTCCTCTGAATCCCTTCCAAGGCCTTTAAAAGTGATTTGCTGGATATAAGATGACCGGTGAGTCAGAGCTGCTGGGTTATGCTCTCTGTACTGCCACTATATTACTGTGCTACCCCAAGCAAGTCATTTAGATTCCTTATGTCTCAGTTTACCAATCTGTAATGATTCTTCCTTACCTTTTCAAGGCTTACATAATGCTCTGTGATTACTGGATGAAAGATGCTATTGAGGACTGCAATATTAGTTAAAGATGGGGAAAATATTATTAAAATTTAACTTAACAACCAAAGCTATTCCTAATTCTTTTGCAGATAGAAATGATTTCTGCATACAATGATTTTGCTACCCTGTATCTAAACTGAATGAACAAAATAATTTTAAAGCTTAAATAGAATGCCAATCCAATTAGCTTTCTCCTTAAAAATAATTATTATTTTATTTTTTAAAAAAAAACTTAGAATTACTCAATCACAGTGCTCTCTTGCTCATCATTCTTGTATACGTTGAACTTTTTTTTGTTTCATTCTATTCCAAACAATATCCTTAGTCCATAGGTAAAAGGTGTCATTGTGTTTTGCTTACCCTTTCTTTATATACAGCAAAAAGAAAAAAAACACTTGTGAAAAATGACAATTATAAAAAAAAAAAAAAAAAAAACCAACCACACAAAACCCAAAAAACCTAGTCCTCCAATAGGCACAGTAGTCATTCAACAGTCGGATTAAAATTGGCATTTGATGGGTCAATAAGATACTTTGAGATCTTTGTTTCACATACAAAGCTGTTGAAATTAAGAGGCTAAATACTCCTATGGTTTACAATTTCCTTGAACCCAGCACAAAGCACAAGAGCTCCACAAAGCATAAGCTCAGGAAGAATTTGGCTCAATTTCCTCTGTTCTAAAATACTTCTCTTCCAAATCATGACTACCTAGCTTTTAGCATTTTATAAGCACCTACAGGTAGACAATACATAGGGAGCAAAGCATCCACGGGAAGAGGAAGAAGTCCTTTACCGGACAGTACCTGCAAAGTATATCTCATTTTATACAATTTTCTGCATTAAACCCAACCAACCAAAAACCAACAGCAATTCACTCTTCTTGCCTATCTTTAAGAGCACTGAGAGTTTAGCAATCATTAGCCAGGGTGACATAGACCAGAAGGCCTGAATATTTTCTCACTGATCACAGTATCTTATATTTCCACTAAAACTGACTGAAATATGTCAATATGTACATCCCTCATTTCCCACCATTACCAATGGGAAACTTCAAAAGCAAGCTGGAAAGCAGCTTATTTTGAATTATGATGAAGTTTAAGTAACAAAGTGGATTAGAACACATATCACTAGGATAGACTGATGGTCATCTCACCTGAGGATGAGCAGGCCCCAGCCAAAACCAGTCCAAGACAAGGGAATGGCACAAAGATGAGGAGCATCGTTTGCAGACTGAGAACACCCTGGCCATCGCTGCCCCCCTGGGTTTTGGTCACTAAATAGATATAAGCTGCTGAGCCAACTTCAGCCCTCCGCCCTCTCCTCCCTACCTGTTGCTATACCAAAGATAAAACCACTCATCCCTCATAAGCAATTTTCTGTTTATCTGTGGACTGCCTGTCACTCTGGACTAAACTATGGTAGCTTCCCTGAATTTAGGGCTTCTCGCATCCAGGCAGGAGGGTACAATTTAGTCCTTAGCACTAAAGAGCCAAAGACTAGGAATAAGAGCTACGTCACCAAATTAATATTTTCCAGAGCGAAAAATAATCTTCACAGCCTTGCCTCCTCACGTTTATTTTCATGGCAGGAGGCACCCCATGACAGACCATTCCTGTGGCATTATTTATTTCTCAGCAAGGGAAAAGAAGAATTCTTTCTATAGATAAAGTATTTTGGCATTTTGGCAAACTCATAAACAATAACCTATATTCTTTGACATAAATTAGTGTTACTGCTTCATTATCCAATCCATTCATATTTTATTAATGTACTGAGACTAAATGTGAACAGAATCTAGATCTTAAAAATACTAAATCTGGGCAATCTGGATGATAAAACATTGCAATTCCCCTAATAAGAATATTTTAGAGCACAGATCAAAATATGACAGCAATTATTGCCTGTGATATAACAACCCTGTGGTAAAAAAAAAGGGGGGGGGGGGGAATAACAAATTTAAGCAGAAATTATTATTTGTGTTTACATTTCTACGTAGCCAATTTTTGGGCTACAATGATGAGTTGTCTGTCCTTTTGAAGGTTAAGAATAAAAATGCAGGTCGAAAGGCTGATACTTAACTTTCCAAATATTTGCAAAAACAAACACATTTTTGGTTCTGAGAAACTAAATTTACTCTCTGGGTATTTGTTTACATGTGGCAGACTAAAAGCGTCTTGGAAATGAGACGTAGGAAGCACGTGCTTCATTGCATTGCTTTTCTGCACACAGTCCACACATACCACAGCATCAACACTGGTGCGAGAACCTGAGTATAATAAAAGCCCATCACATAAAACTGAACTTAAAGCACAGAACAAAACTAAAACATCGATACCATCTCTTTCCCCTCCACTTGAGAATTTGGTGAGCAGAGATCAGAAACAGATGTGTTTTCATTTTACAGAATGAAAGCCCAACCAAAAAGGTTTTTCAAAATCCAACCCAAGTTTCCTCAGTTTGTCTTTCTTATGGAAGAATGAAGTGGGAAATCTGCCACTGTTGACACAGGCTGTTGGTGGGATGGAGGAACCAGGGGTGGCAGAGCTCCTCAGGAATGGCCCCCATCACGTCCCCACATTACCACAACAATCTTTTGTAGATGTGTGCAGGGGACCTTTGCCCCCTCCACCCAGTGCTATATAAAGATGAGCTGTGCCTCCCCTCCTGCGGCTAAAGGAATCCGCGGAACACAGAGTTTGGGAAAGGTTTGTCCCAAAGATAACAGCGTGACACCATCAGGATAGAATTTGGGACATTCCACAATAGCCGAAGTTCATGCCTTTGTCGGGGCCCCTTGGGCTACAGCAATGCACTGCTCCCAGGCCGGGAGCCAGAGGATGCCCACAGAAGATATGAGCCATCACAAACCTCACCACATTTTTGCTTCCAGTGCAAACTCCTCTAACAAGTTCATGACAGCAAATAGCTTTTAAAAAAATTGCCCGTACAAATCATTACAGTTGAAACCTAATTCCTCACCTAGGAAGGAACCAATCTCACGAGACTGATGTCTGTAATGTTGTTTAAAGGACAGCTAGAATGCCCTCTGATACAGCTGGGACAAGGATCTGATGGTAGCAGTTAAGATTTAGGTGTCAGCCTAGGGGGTAGTTGGCCAAGGTGGTGCTGGGCACCTTCGCACTTGTGACAGCCCCGAGTCCTGCACCACAGAAGGCTGCGGGAGGCAGGGAAGCCGGGGGGGCCACGCGCGGGGCTCACCGCAGGCAGCGTGCTGCAGGAGGCAGCTGGGTCTGAAACCCACATTAGGAACCTCTCTGTCCCATTCTAGGTCCTTCTCTACATCCTTAAAATGAGTTGTCTGTGTGAAAGAGTGAGTTTTATAATGAAGTCACCGTTACACATGAGCTAGGAAACTGTTTGGGTTCACGTAAAGACTGAAGTGAAGGAATGGCTCTGCAAGCCTTAAAGGAATTTGGTAATGAGATAAATTGCAGACCTTCATCAGGACAAAGGCAGCTCTGAGCACCCACTACCAACATCCCAGGAGGACACAAAATGTTAGGTACCTGGGAAGGTGAGCAAGATTTACCATGACACATTTTGGGATTCAAAAGCACTTCCCTTTTCAGCTAGTGTCACTCAGTGCTTAAATTCATATGCTAAGGAAGCTGAATACAGATAAAYAAACTCCACTTTGTTAGTGTAGACTCTGATGTCTTATAAAATCTCCATCTTCCCTAGATTTTATGCTTCAGAGGTATGCTTTATGGGAGGTAGTGTGGGAAATGCTGTTTAAAYTCCTTTGATTTAACAAGCATCTACTATAATTTACGTTTAAATTTTCTTGCAGACATCAATCAAATCCACTCGAGGCAAAATTTACTAAACTAAATAATTAATGCAAAAATAGAGAACCTCTTTATTCTATTTTTGGAATTTTCAGAATTACACTCAATTTATTTACAGTCATTTCTACCTTTTTCCTTAAAATTCAACTTTCCATAAGTTATATTGGTTTCGAGAATGAATTTACTCAAGCATGCTATGAATGTGTAAAAAAGCTCAACACTGCTGTCTTTTTGAATCTATGAAATAAAATAGTTCCATATTTTGTTTCTATTCACACTCTTCTTATTAGGAAATCATATGTACCTTAGACTGAACTGAAGCCTGAGCACTAAATCCTCAGGATACATCCTACGTTCACACCACATGCAGACTGAGGCAAAGGTCCAAACTGACCAGCCCACCCTCAGAGGAATTTGACCACCTGTGTAACTAGATGTCATAGCAGTTACTGCCTACCATGCACTATCGTCATGAGTGGAGGTCCTGGGAATGCCCACAGGACTACTGAACGATGAAAGTCTCCTCCTAAATTTTGTAATACTTAAAGTCATTGGAAGATGACAACTATATCTTAGCAGCTAGTGAGATTTTGACATGTGTTTTCGCTACAATGTAAATAACATCATGAACATATTTGAAAAGTAAAAAAACCAACAACTTCAGAAAGTCCACTTCACTTCAAAATCAGTGAATCTGAATATACATAACCCTGCCCTGCTGATTAGATATACAAAAGACCTATCATTTCTTACACTGTAATCCAGTATTATTCAGCAAGTCCTTTCCCTTCTAATTCCCACTTCTTTCTTCAATGATTCCACCATCTCTGGTTTTTAGCACTTCTCAGAGCAGGGGAAAAAAAAGAAAAAAAAAGTCTAAATTTACTGTGGTAGAAGTTCTCAGTCTCTTCCCATTTCTTCAACAACAGATTGTGCTTCCGTGCTTGTCCGAAGTTTCAAATGTCATTTGACTCATGCACTCAGAAATGTTGACTCAATTAAAATATCCATGCAAAACTAAACTGCAGTTTGGTAAAAGTAACCTACCCTTTTCTTTCTGATATACATAGAATGGCTCAAAACCAGTGCAGAAATTTAATTTCATTGTGACAGCTTCCTTTTCTCAGTTCCCTAAAATCACCATTATTTTCTGCTAAATGTTGTGGGCTGATATACACAGATTCAGCTGAAGATGTTTCACCCAAACCATTTTGGACTTCGTGCCATGCACTTTTTCCATACTGTGCATAACAATACGAAGAACCTTGTGTGCTCAGAGGTGAAAAGCCTTTCAATGTGGGGACTCAGCTGCTTCGTTATGCATCTGTGTAAATCGAAGGGAACGCTAATTGGGATAATGAGGTATTCCTGTTGCAAGCAATAGGAATTCAGAGTAACAGGATACATATGTTAAAATTCCTGAAACAAACCAGAAAGTTTGGTTGTTTTTTTTTAAAAAAAAAAAGAGATTCCAAAACATTCATCTGTATTTACTATGTTTTTCATCCAAATTATATATTTCTTGATAAACAAGAGCTTAAATTTCCTTCTGCACTGCAACATTGCCTTCAATCTCTTCTGTTAGCTTTCTGGCTTTTTGACCTTTTAATATTCTTCATTCAAGCTGATTTATTTTTTAAGTCTGTATTTTTTTCTCTGGAAAGAATATGTATTTGAAGTAATTTCAAATGTTAAATCAGGATAACTAAAATAAGAAAGTGCCCTTAATACATTTCTTTAATAAATGTTGTACCAAGCTTTAGAGCAGAAGCTTGAAGAACGTTAGCATGTAACAATAAGGTTTATATTTCAAATTAGATACACAGAAATATTCTAGAAGTCTTAATACCTCTTAATACCATTGTCTTAAGACTCATGTGCACAAAACGTTGAGCAAAAAAAGGAAATTTAAATCTAAAATGAAAAATAATTTACATCATAAACCACAACAGGGAAGACTGACAACTACGATCACTTCTAACAAAACAGTAATCAGATCGTAACAGTAACATACCATGTTACCAGCTGGAGCAGAATTTGGTTAGGAATACCAGGGCAATAATGTTGTCTATGGGCACATTGGAAGCAAAAGGAAGACTAAGGAGAACATTTGCCCACTGCTGAATAGGGCAGGGGACTAGTGACAAAGGACACAGAAGAGATGGAGGCACTTGGTGCTTTCTTTGCCTCAGTCTCCACCGGTAAGGTCTGCTGCCAGGCCTCTCAGGTCCCTCTGACAAGTAGTAGGGCCTGGGGTGAGAAGCGCTGCCCCAGAAGAGGAGCATTAAGTCAGAAACTACTCGAGGACGCCAGTTACAGGTTACTCAACACCGACCGCAAGGCACAATGACCGCAAGGGAGCCGGACGATGTCACTGTGAAGCTGCTCTCTCTCATCTTTCAAAGGCTGTGGCAACTGGAGGCATCAGGATATTCCTGATGACTGGAAAAAAGGCAAACGTTACACCTGTCTTCAAAAGAGAGAGGATCTGGGGAGCTGCAGCCTGGCCACAGCCTGACAAAAACTAAAGAGCAAAGCCTCCTCCTGGGTGCTGTGTCTAACGCCTAAGGGACAAGAAGGTGACTAAAAGCAGCCAGCATGGATGAGCAAGGGCAAATAACACTTGGCCAACTTGCTTGCCCTTCTATGTTGAAACAACTGCCTCTACAAATCAGGAGAGAGGAGTAGATATTATTTACCTTGACTTTAGCAAGGCTTGCAACAAGCAACAGCATCACTGAGAAAGGCATGAGTTRGAGTGATGACAAGGACGATAAAAAAGTGTCTGAAAAGTTGGGCTGGAAGACGAGCTGTCAATGGTTCGAAGCCTAACTGGCAGCAAGGCACAAGCGGAAGATTGATACTGCAGCTGGCCATGTGGTGCCATCACCAACAAGCAGGACAATGGGAGGGAATACACCCTCGCTGAGATTGCAGGYAACACCAAGCTGGGGGGAGCAGTTCACTGACTGGAGAAAAGGGCTGCCTCAAAACATTATTATCGGTATGTCCAATGCTACAAGAACGAACTGCTTAACACAAAACTCTTCCACCTCGCACATTACACATGTTAAAAACCCTCCAAGTTTACTTGAATGGGTACTAAGTGATTTCTGCAGGTGCAGATACATCCTATAATCAAATTCAACTGCACACAAAGGATTTACTAAAACTGAGACATCTGAACTTTATTCCTTTGCTATGCTTTGACCTCAAATTTAGTTCATTTGCTGAAGTCATTAAACAACAATGTTCCACACAGATTTCAGCAGCAGTAGTATTTACATTAATGCAATATCCTTGTGTTAAAGGAATTAGAAATGCTGAAAATCCTGTTCCTCAGCTTCTTTGAAGATCTACAGTGCAGTCTAAGGAAACACAGTCTAAGAAAAAACAGTACCATTTTAAAGGCAGTCTGGTTCTCAATCATTTGAAGTGAAATAAACTGGCAGGTCTTTAAAGATCTCTGAGACTAAAAGTTACACAATTAATGCCACTGCCAGCTGCCATCAGATAATCAAAGCTCAATTTTGGTAAGATTTTAAATTAAATGCAACCCTAGTTATAACAAATAGATTTTACCTTCYTTTTTTTTCCCCCTACTTCTTGAAATAGGGAAGGCAACCTCACACCTCACCATCATATCAATGAATAGCTTTCAATGAGCAGTATACTCGGACCAGGTACTCAGGGTATCTAAGCACAATCTCAGACATGAAATGTCGCACACGATAGATCTGAAGTGGTAATTACAACTTAAGCCTCAATATTGGGGAATTTGGCCAAAAAAAACTTGAAAAGCAACTTCTTCAGTGATCTTAAAACTGCAACGGTACACTGAAAGACATCAGCAGATATACTGCAGGACTCCAAGGTGTGTGTGAGGACAGCTGCAGGGTTGAATCCTACTTACAACACAAGGAACTAAGCAATCATTAAGTACCTCTGCAAAGGCTGGGGTCTTGTGGAAAGCAGAACATATCTAATCAAGTATTTAAATGACCACGTGGTAATGACTACTCACACAGGATCCAAATTCAGACCGCACAGACTGATGAAGTCCAACATTTCCTGACTTTTGACTCCTTGACTGTATAACCTTAGCTTCTTTTAACATAATTAACAGAGTCTGATAACAGAAGCTGACAGTTACTTTACATAAGAAACGCCACATTTGCGGAAAACAAATAGCCCACCTAGCAGAGAGCTTTACATTTGGGAGTTGCTAATAACAGGTGTTTTGGGAAATGGCATTATTCCCAGTACACCTCTCACTTTGGGACTTCCCAACCAGAGGCTGCATGGGGACCATCAACCTAACACATACCGAAGGTCCTACCTCTTCCATGGTCTGACCCATTCAGACTTCAGTCCTCTAAAAACCTCTTTGTGGGAATCAGTTTTAGAACTGAATTTGATATTAAAGAAAAAATTAAAAAATCCCTTTATTTTAAATCTGGCACCAAAAAAAAAAGTAATTGGTGCTGCTTCCCCCCATTCTTGTTTTACAAGGAAAATTTTGCAGTGGTTCTTTTTCTACCTTCTTGCTACCATTCAGAACATTTTATGTGAAACTCTGTCATACTGTATCCCATGTCTTACATAGATAATCCTCAAAAACATGAGGAGGTGGCAGCCACCCAGTCAGGGGGATTACTATCACATTTTTTTTGCAAGTAAATAGAAACATCATTGACGTGGCGATGCATGTGCCAAAATACAGTCAGATTATTAAAAGTGCTAGATGTTTTTAGCACACTGAAAAACAAATGTCTATATTCAAAAATATTTACTCTTAGGGATTCCTCCTAAAAGTAAAACAAGAAAAAGGGAATCCTAGACTAAAAAGATATAGATATGCTTTTAACTCCACTGGTGTTAAAAATCTGTGTTACCCCTCATATGCCTAATATTTTGTTTGCAATGGCTTGCCGCTAGATTTCTTTTCTTGAACCTGGGCTAATGCAGTTCTTGCAGGACAAAAAGTCCTTCCATGAAGGAAATAACCTGTTATCACGCTATTATATATTTCACTGAGGTCCATTTATCATTACAATTCCTTCATCCTACCACCCTCAACAGACGAAACTCTGCTGCAAAGGAGGAAGTACATGCAGAAACACGGGATCCCCGAGAGGGACCCTGCCATAGCTTCCTGTTGCCACACAGACCCCGGCTCACCCCGCCCTGGCTCTGGCTCCGCACGCTCAACACCTCACCCCACTCCCAACACGTCTGGAAGAGCCTCTGTAGCCAGCAGACCTTTGACAATCCACTGGTCTGGCAAGGATGACCACAATTTAGAAGTTCTTTGGGGGCTGTGTACCGAGGGTTTCTGAGCCACAAGTGGCCTCCTGGCACCCTCCCCCATTTCTCCTCCTCCCCCCTTCTAAACATCAGCAGCTGCATAACAGTGCCTGAGAACATCTGGAAGGACAGGAGTTGTTCAGGCTCTGACGGTGAAACAGGCAAGTACAGCTGAGGGTCAATATGCAGAGTGATTCCTGCAATTAGTAACATAGCTCTGAAAAATACGGCAATGGCTACGAAGTTACACATACGCGTTCATTACACTTTTCTATCTCCATATCATACATTTCTTCAGCAAAGAAGCAGTTTTTCTTTTCTCATTAATGCTTTTTATGATCTTTGGTAATTCTTCTGCAGGAAGCTAACTAGCACATTACCACAAACCAGGAAAGCGAGACTTTGAAATATTCCCCCCACCCACCCCCAATGCCATCAAGTACGATGACACACAGTATAGCGTGGTTTTCCTTAAAGCACTACCCTCCAGAAGTGTTAACTGCCAGATTTCTGCAGTGACAGTCTGCAAGGCTAAAATTAGCAAGCAACACCTTCCCTTGCACCTCATCACATGATAGGAAACAAACATAAATAGGGAAATACAATATGTTCCTAAAGGTGGAGTCTGAATACTTTCATCCTCATAACAGTTTAGAATTAAAGGACACTTATACAAGCAGCTTCTCGTGATATGTCATCTGCTACTAGCATTATAGTTTGCTTTCTGCATAGTTAAAAAGACAACCACCTCTAAATATGCTCCTTTACAACCCAGTCTGGCCTGAATCAAATTACTTCATGTCTATGCTACAGACGAATTGTTTTATTAGGCACCACTATGTTACCAGACGCCTATTTATTCTGGCACCCTTCTGCATAGATARCACAAACCTTTCAGTGGATCCATCTCATTGATAACTGTTACTCTACATTTCACGCAGGAGTATCACAAACTCCTTTGCAGGCCACATCCCTCCCTCCTGCACTACTGAGGTGCAGCTGATTGCAGGCTGGATGGCAGGACTTGGAAGATAAAACACCAGGTCATATTTCTCTTTTTTTTTTTCCCCCTCCCTAAACAGTGCCATGCAGCCCTTAACAGCCATGTAAAGCAGCCATGGCCCTTCTTTTTCAAAACCTTGTCCAGAGGACACACATAAAATCAGGCGTATTAAAGTCAATTTGCTAATTCAAACACAACGAAGGGTAGAATTAAATCTGCTGAAGCTGCATCACAGTCTGCACACAAAAAGAAAGCGTAGCTAAATTATCAACTCATTCAGGACCTTCATTTCTCCTGCATAAGGGAAGCAGGAATAGTCCTTCGCACATACACAAAAACCCAGACATATGTCACAGTGTCACATAACACTACATAGCATACAACAGGAGTGCATATAGCTAATATGATTCAACTTACACAATGCTCTGACAACCTGCTTCTAAGCTTATCATCACCTCGCTGGCTCAGTTCTAGCTCAGCTCGACTATCTCATCTACTCTTCTTGCTGCAGCCGGCATGCCTGTGGCTGAGGAAAAGGGGTAACTTCTCCCTGAAGCAAGGCTCTGGCTTGGCCACAAATTCCCAAGGCAGTGCCCTGGATGTGCTGAGGCCACAGCGATTTCAGCAGACCTGAGGTAGGGAGAGGCAGAGATTTTTCTGCAAATCCCTAGGGATCTGACTGCTTCTATTTTAGTATCCCCAATTACAAACATCGCTATTTTTGGTCCTAAAATGTTCTGAGCTTTTTTAAAATTAGCCACAGCATTTTACTTGAAGATGCTCTGGCAGCGGGCAACTCCACAGGCTAGCAGCCTGCTTGCTAAAATAGTGTTTATCAGCTACTCACTTGAACACTAACATTTCTGACAGTTTAAACTTGAGTCTCAATTTAAAGACATCTTTAAAAAAGAAAAAAAAAAAAAAAAAGGCCTCTGGATTAGTAGTTCTCACCCAACATCCCAAGTTTGTGAACTGACCTTGATGTTTAATAAGAACCATTTATGCCAACAAAAGGGAATTAAAAACAAACACACACAAAACCCCTTCCCCTGCCACAACGGCTAAGGAGCAAACAAGGCCATCACCATCGATTCCTTTCAAGCCATTCATCAAACTACTGGCAACAAAAATAAGGCCCAGCTTCGTTATAAACAGAACAATAAAGAAAAAGGAAGTTGAAAATTAAGGAAGAAATGCTCACAGACAATAGATGGGTTTAAGTTTTTTTTATTTATTTTTTTGGTCAACAACCCAGGCACCAGGGTTTTCTTCGCTGTGCTGAAAAATTACTAACAAAAGTACTAACAAAATTATGTGGCTGTTTCTGATTAATTTCATGGCTTTGAATTTCAAGCGGKTCTTGAAATATTTGATTATTTATCAGAGCTTTTTTAAATATATACAACATTCATTAATGAAATCAGGACAGGACAAACCGCTTTCATCTTCATAAACAGTAGCCGATCTTACTCAAACATCCAAATTAGCTTACTTTCACTCCCTGTGATCCTATCATTCCTATTTACAGATTTTTAAAATGAGCTCAACTTCCTTGAAAAATAAAAGCAAAAAAAACCCCTACAAAACAAAAATCCACCACCACCACAAAACTCTCAACACTTTAAACCCACAATATTTGCCTTCAGCAGCCAAGGGCTTAAGAGTGCCTTAAGCCCTGTATTCATTAGCTACAGGGTGGCATCAGTTAGGAGGTGCGCACAACATCAGCTCTGTTCCCCATCCCATGCACCCTAAGAGACAGACACCCCTCCCGCGAGGTTATGGTCCAAGGGCTCGGTCATGCTTTCACCGTCACCAAGGAGGGACGCGCAAGGACCAACACACTCGCCCAGGGCAGGCGAGGCTGGTAAGCAGGGGTGGACTAGGCAAGAGATGGGCAGAAGTGCCCCATCAAGAAGGGGATGCAGACCACCAGGATCCCAGCGCAGCATCGCTCAGCTGAAGCCCGCTGCCTTGCAACAGCACCCAATACTTTCTTCACACCCTTCACTTTGCGCTGGAACAGAGACTCTCAGAAATTAATGTGGACGGTGGGGTTGGCACTTCGTATTGATTAGTAAATTTTACAGTAAGTAATACCGGTCATGTGACAAGGCTGGTAAGTGATTACCAAAATGCCTCATAAATCAGTACCAACTCGCCATATTTTGAATTTAAAGCAATTAAGGATATGAAAGGAGAACCTTTCTTCAGGGAAGGTAAAGTTGGCAGGATAGAAGGTCTCTTGGCATTTAGTACCAATGTTAACACTTCTGCGTGAAGCGAGGCAGCAGGATAATTATCCTTTCTGAAGATCTGGTGGCATTGCTTATGTTAGCAGGTTAATTTTCTCTATTTTCTAAGCTCCTTGCAGTGATCCACTGATGGCTGGTCTCCCTCTCTAAGCTGACAGTTTATCCAAGTAACTGACACTATTGTTGTTATCATTAAAATAGCTTCCATTCAAGCTGCCATTGTTTAACAGCCATGGTCTATGTATATGAAAAGAAAACCCTTTAAAACTCATTTCAAAGATGTCTGTTAGCCTAGGAAATATTTAACAGCAGCAGTAGCCACGCAACAAGAAGTTTAAGCTAGTCAGTGTTTGTGACAATTGCACTTAGCTATTCTATCCAATGGCAAGAACATCCTTGCATTTATCAAGGGAACAGATTTAGTAAGAAACTGCACACAGCAAGAAATAAATGAGAGATGCAGGGAAAACTCGCATTATTGTGGCATCTGCTAGAGCTATTTTAGAACGGTGTCCCCCTGTGCTGCTCCACTGACAGGCTTGTGAGTATTCACTAAAATTAAAATCCATTTCTCAGGCATTCGTAAATAGGCCACAAAAACTTAGCAAGTCTCAGAGCTTTTTTTGTGGTCCCATCATTTTCTCCATCCGTTCAGAAAATGTTACAGCCTATGTTTTGCAGTGGCCCTTGTGCCCTGGACCCGCTGCGAGAAAGGTTCTGCACTTCCCTCCTCCTCTGTCAAAGATGACACTCCTTGTGGCATGTCCTCAGCCCTCCTGCATATTGGGCCAGTCTCAGGAAGAGTTTGCCCTGAGGGCTATTCGTTCCTCAAACTGGACTTTAGTATTAAAACCAAAATTTTTGTAAGGACAAAGCAGGTTCTTTGATCCCAATGGCTTTGTGCATCCAATTTCCTTAAATGCAAGTGAAATCCACGGTTCATCTTCTGCTTTGCCTATGCACAGGTACTCCTTGCATAGGCAAGGCCAAATATTTATGTCCTATCATTTTTAGGTTTTTTAAAAGGGCTGATTTACTGTCACATGAAGCAGAGTCCACCTCTTTTCAAAGCAAGCTGTTCAACTCACCAACGTTTAATTACGTTTTGTCTCCCATTAGGATGCGGCAGTCTGACCAGACAGCCAGAAAAACATAAATGCAGAAATGGCTTCGAGCAAGATTGAAAACCCTCTGCTCCCCTTGGCAAATCCAAGCTACTCACACAGGCACTGAAATAATTGGGATGGTGTGCAAATGTACTCAACTGTGAGAGCAAAGGTTGCATAAATCCAGCCACAAGTAACTTCTAGAAAAATGTGTATACCATTTCTTACCCCGATTTTTAACTTTTTTAGTTGGAGTTACATGCTACGGCAAGGTCTATATTACCTCAAGAGACAAAGAGAAAAAAAAGAAATATTGGGAGCAATGGTATGTCTGAAATTTAAACTAATATGCTAATCTAAAAGCCTCCTTATTACGTGACTGGGTTTGGAACACAAAAAGCAGAATACATCATGATTTGAACAAGTTGCACTTAGCAATATGAAGGATAACTGCTGAATTGCTGACTTCTATTTCTGGAACGATAAAGTTTATTCTGATCCCGGCTATACTAACACATTAACTCAATGTTATCAGTCTCCACACAGTAGTATCAAAAGGGCTTTTCTTCATCCTCAACAGAATGATAAAGGGAAATCCCACTCTCTACATGCTACATGGGAATGCTACATAAGCATTCCCATAAAAACCAAAATTGCTGACTTTTTGGTGAAAAAAATTGTATCTGTATCATCAAAATGGCCATCAGCTTAAGTAGAGAAAATTATCTGCACGCTGAAGAAGGAAAGTGCCAAACTGGAGAACAGAGCATCTGCTATGGAGGAGGCTATAATTATTCTCATGCATCTGAACACCGCTGGGCATTGAAGTTACACTAGCTATTTTGCCAGATACTCTGTGTGCAGGGCTCTTACATGACACCAGCAGGAAATAATCAAGAGTTTGCAAGGCCTGTCAATACAGACCTTACACACTTCAAAAGGCTCTACTTCCGATGGCATATGCCTAGTCTTCTTGCTCTAATGCAGTGAAAATCTGAACTACTTTGCTGTCACTATCTTGTATTACAAAACACTGTAACATTGCTAACCGTAGCACTCACAGGCTAACAACTACTTCTGTACCATCCATCCTGACGTGCTGTGCTGGTTAAGTGTTTTAATGGGGGTCTTGGAGTTTTCCGAAAGAGAGCAAAAAACAGTGAAATTACCACTCTGCAGCCTTACCTCCAYCCAGCAGAAAAAGCAAGTAAGTGGCTTCCCTCAGCGGATGTACAGTAAGTGCTGTGGCTGTCACGGGAACTTTTCCCCTGGGGATGCCAAGCGGAGGAGAGACTCGAGCCTGCTCCCAAACCTGCATGCAGGAGCTGTGCTTCTCTGCCTCTGCAGGGGCAACTCTCAGTCCCAGGCCCCACATTCAAATCCTCTCAGTGAAAGCCTTTTACGGGTGCGTTCTCTGATATTTTGTTAGGTTATCATGCACTTCTGGTCCACCCGCAGAGAACACATCAACTACAGCTGATGCCCAGTAACTCTTTTTTAACTACCCACCTCATGCCTGTCATCAGCAGAGCACACAGGAAAATATGGAAAAGGGTTATAAAGCTATTCTTTCTTTAGGACAACAAATAATTACTGTTCTTTTTTTCCCCACAAGTAATATGCGTAATCGTTCACTTCTGGAAAAGCAACTAAAAAAAAGGAAATGACACTTTTCCCTGTTAATTCACAGTCCATGCCTGTGCTTTTCTGAGAAGGGATCAGGGGAGAAAAGGAATGATAAAAGTACAAACCGCAGCAAGCAGAAGAGTGTACAACAATTTCCTTTGATTCTGGGAACACTAGAGGCTAGAAGAAACTCAGCTGCCTGGGTATCTCAAGGACAGATTCCCACGTGAGACTCCAGCCCGGCTGTGTCACAGACACTGACAGATGGGTTTCCCCAGCCTTGAACAACCTAATGGAGCTTTTAGCCAATTTGCATACTGGCTGTCGCTGGGTGAAATGGGTAGGTGTCAAGGACATTAAGCAGGCCAAGACAAAAGTGTAATAGCCTTGTATACAGTATCCCTTCTTACTGCTTGCTATTTCCCCCGCCCCCCGGGGAGGGGGGAAAAAGAGAAGGAAAGAAGAGAGAAAGAAACAAGCAGCCTCACTGGAAGCCTCTGAGGCAGCAAGTTCCTGCTCCTGGGAATGGGCTGAAGCAACAAGACAGTTTTCTTGCAAAATGGAAGAACAAAAACACTGCCCAGATAATTACCAGCTAGTTTCTTTTCTTTTTTTAAAGCAAAACATTGTTGGAGTCTCCCAAAGCCTGCCTATATACTAGTGATCTATTTTGGTCCCAACACCACAAAGAGAAGCACGTGGAGCCGATTCCCGTGCCTGAACGGAGCCCAAAATAACACCGCTAGAGCCCCACGCAGGTACGAGAGCCCAGCTGCTGCCGCTCCCTACAAGAGCTAAGCCTAAGGCTAAGCCTTCTCAGGCCTGAGTCCAGATTTTCTTTCATATCTCCTAGCACCTCACACATGGCTGCGTCTTAACAAATTAACAAGAACAAAAAAAAAAATTCAAATTGGACTCGCAACAAAAATTTACAACCTGATGTGAAACAGAAGGTCAAGCCCTGAGGGTGGCTGTATTACCTGCTGAGTTGTTGCAGCTCTCACTCACTCCAGGGAAAAGCACACGTACTTCATATTTGCCCGGTAATCACCACAACCTCCTGGCTAGATTCTGCTCTCAGTCACGTTAGAATAACTCAGCTATGAGGCAATAAGGTGTGACTGAAAAGTGGGGCTAAACTGCGACTTGTACAAAAACCAGCCCCTTCAAATCACTTGAAATTTTGTTTCCATGCCTTCTTCTCCAGCCTTGTTCCTCTCAGCTTGCCTGTAGTGCACGTTGGAGGGTCTGCCATTGTTTAAACTCATTTTTTAACATTTACTAGAGATCAGATTAAAAATTAAGCACGCAAACAGAGGCTTCCCTGAGGAAGGCTTTAGCTCTGGCAACCAAACTCTGCACACAGCAGTATAAAACGTACCCTGGAAAGTGTCGAACAGTATCTTTGACGACAACAAAAAACATGCCAAAAAGGCTCAGAATTTAACCCAGTCGAGCCCTACTACTTCAACACTGAGTGAATACACTAGTATTCACTAGTGATGCCACTAGACACTAGAGACCCTTGGCAAAGAAGGGTGTGCAGATCTGTGATCTGTTTATGACCCCCTTGCTCATGTTGAGTAAACATCTATCATGAGAACATACAGAAGACCGAGAAGGTAGGTCCTGGTTTGGAGCGCAGCTACCTCGGTGCTATTTCTGACTTTGTCATTAGTTTGCTGGGTGATTTTGACTAAGCTGTCACTAGGGACTTCCCTTTCTTCCAAGCAAAATAAGAAAAATAATTTGATTTTAGGGACTTCTGAGATGTTTGGATAAAAAAGCTCTATCAATGAACATTATTATTGTCTAGTGATATTGTTCTACCACTTCCATGGCTATTCAAAATCAGACCCAAAGTAGTGCACAAAAGAGCTATCTAATAGCTATCTGCAAATCTAGGTCAAAGACAGAGGTCAACATTTTAAGTGTTAAAACGCTGCAGGATTTCCAGATGAGCATCTTCAGTCATCATAATATCTCAGGCCCGGTTCTGAAGTCCATTTAATTAGAAGAGGTGGAGAGGAATAAAGCCCAGAGGGTGTTTTTGCTTGGTTTATGTGTATACCTCTGTTTGTTTAGTGTTACAAAAAATGTTACAAGCTTAAGTATAAATTATTTCAGCCTTTGGCACTATTCAATTATATATGCTAATTTTAGCTGGAGTAGATTGTACTTGAAATAACGGGATTGCATGTGAGCAAAGGCTTCTGTGGTGAAATCCCGCTGATACTCTGTCAAATCATCTTGCTTGCTGAGAGCCACCCTTTCTCCCAGCTGATTTTAATCTGCCAGACTTTTATAGTGAAAAGAGGATTCACACTCAGTGGGATAAATAAGCAATTCAATTTAAAATTCCTCATTCAGTTCAATTACATAGAAGTATGCACATATCTACTCAGAAGCTAATGACAGTTTTTTTTAAATACTCTTTCACTTGGCTTGATTTTAAGACTTTCAAGGATATCAGAAATATATAAGCCACTCAAAGTGTAAGTCACCATATTTATACAAATTAGGTGAAAATTTTGTGGTCACCTTATAATAAATAAGTTGAACAACTTTTTTTTTAAATACAATATAGCATTTCAGCCCTTCCTTGTTTCTTTTCTAGGCACAGACTGCACAACCAGCAGCAGAAAGGCCAGTATAGCACAGCCAGAAGTAGTGAGGCTAAGCCTAACAGTAGAGTTAAACTGCTTTTTGCACTTGAGTTGGTAGTGCAGTAGTGAGCATAGACCCAGCAGCTCATTCAAAGTGAACAGAAGTAATTTAATTTAAGGTTTCATTATGCCAGGTAGACACTTCCTCGGACAGTTTGAAAAAGCATAGAGTATAAAAAAAAGGTATTTCATACGTAGCAAGAATTTGCAACCCAACAATATCAAATGTCTAAAAATCTGGAGCCTGTGCAGAAACTGATTTTCCTAATGGAAACATCAGAATAACACTCAACAGAGTTAGCATTATTTTACAAGTGACATTTAAACAAGGGAGATTTCCTGTTTCTTCTATATCTGTCCTGGAACTAGAAGAAATTGAAATCAAATCAGAACAAAAGTATTCAGAGCGTGACCTTGGTGGTTTTTGGGTTTGCTCTGGTTTTTTTTTTTTTGCTTCGGGGTTTGTGTTGTTTTGGKTTTTTTTTTAACTCAGTTGCATTTACTTGATAATATGGATGTCAATAACTTTTGAATAGCAAAGGGGCTGTAAAAATGGAAAAAATATTATTATTATCAGTACTTCCTTCACTAAARTAAGTGTAAGTTTTATATACACAGCAGCAGTCCAAAACGCTGACCTCCTTTAGATCTCGGGTTCACACCTCAACACAGCAAGGCAGGTTCAAGATTTACAGCTTAGTGACAAGTCTGCCAATTCATCACCACTAAACCATCTTGAGTCCTCTTTGGAAGCRGCACAGGTCAAAAGAGGAAACCACCAGCTGCTGAAGAGATCCCTTTCCAAATAAATCCATTCCACAAGTAGCCAGCCTGGCACTAGCACGTGCACACACACAYACACRCACACWCTCTCTCCATCAGTATCTGCACTACAGTGGGGACATACAGATCTTGCCTTTTCCATTTACCTTCCAAAACGCTAAGTGCGAATTTTAAAAAGTGTTACCAAACTTCACTAAGATAATGCAGAGAGTCAAGAAGAGAATAAAATACAGCCACAAAGCTCCAACCCATCTGACGGTTCAATTTTCTCTAAAGACAAAAGTGGCTCTCCTGTCTRTTACCTTACTGTGTGTCTAGGCCCAATGGTTGGACTCTTAAGTTGAACAGTAAATGAAAGACAAAATTTACTTCTATCAATCTTCAAAGGAAATGACAAAATAAATTAAACAGCTTGTGGAAACATCCAAATAGAGGGTTTTCTGTGGAACTAATGCTGTTCTGGCAAAGAAACCCCAGACAGTTTAAGCTGGTCTGACCAGGAAATGCAAACCCATACCTACTCACCTATAGTATGTCTACCTGCATTAAATTTTGTCAAATATACTCACAGTTCAGTTTAAGAGTGACTTACTTTACCTTAGTTTAAACCTTTGTCCTAATTAATTTAAAACCAAACTGCTATAAAGTTAAGTGAATGTTGACTTAGGCTTATGCATACAGCCTTTTGCATCAGTTTAACATCACACCTTCAGTCAGACTAGTGTCATTCTGCATAAGCTTAGCCTTTGCAGCATCGCACACCCAAACCCCATTGAAATGCAGTGACAGTCCTGTCCTTAATTCCCTCAACCTAGGAAATCCTAGCCTCAACTGTGAGCAGGAAGCAATCACGCCAAGAACCCTTAGAGATGAATCACGCAGCTCACATCTCTACCAGAGCTACTGCTCCTTTCTTACTGCCCCTCGTTTCACAGAATACTTTAACCACATACTTAATATTTTGCAGAGGAGCAGTAGGGTTACTTAGGTGTTTATGGGTAAGTTATGCTTAAATTCTTTGCTGGGACCTCAGAAATTACTGTTTTGTATACCTCTGTGCCAGGTTTAATAACTCTGCTCCTCAAAATCTGTTATCCAAAAGCACCAAGGCAGGCTGAGGATCGATGGGTTGGGGACCAGCCTGCCAGGTCTTCCCATCCGGTGCCCACTGAGAAATACGATGGGGAGGGCTGGAGTGCTGCAGGGCTCATCTCCCCCAAAACAGACTCACACCAGGAGCTACCAGAGACAGCACACAAACCCACTGAGCCACCTGACCGAAGAGGCACTCCTGTTTTGCCTCTCCATCGCTGCAGTTACTCTAAAGGTGCTGAAAAAAAGAATCTGATGGCTGTTAGCCTATAGCTTTGCATACCTCACCACCGCTATTTCAGGAAGAGTTTTCAGATGAATAATTTGGCGAGATTCACTGTTTGCAAACTGCATACTTGGTCTAAAGAGCACTTACAATGATGTCCACAGCACCTACGTTCAGCCCGTAGGACTCTCTTTACCCTGCTTTCCAGCCCACCCATCCTGCCTGCTTCCTCACAGTATTGATTATTACTTACTCTCATAAAAGTTCAGCTAATAACTGTTCTGATACATGGACTATTTTTTTGGTAAAAATAAAGGCAAGAAAAAAAATAATGAAAAAAAGCCCAGCCTAAACTAAAAAAGTTCGTGTCCTGTCATCCTCCATCTAGGAGAGCCGTGAGGAGCAGTGGGATATAAAAAGAAGAGTTCTCTAACTGGCAGCTCTCCACCAGCCATTACAATTAACAAGCTAGCTCATTGTCTGGGTTGTTATCTAAATTACAGTCTAGGCATTTTCTGCTAACATATTTTCTGACTTTTTAAACACTATAGTGTACAGTACCTAGTACAAAGGCGTCTTTCTCTAATTCTATTTAATTCTCTATTTTCCTGTTTTAAAAATTAACTACTGTAACCATAGCCTTAAGCAAAGAAAGGGAGAAGGGGGGAAAGGAAAAAGAGAAAGTACTTTTAGCAAGGAGGGAAGAGAGCTGAAGTTCAGGTGCTGGGGTTTTCTTTGAGGCAGAAGCAACAAACGGTCACTACTTTTAAAAAGACTCGAAATAAAATTAAAACAGATCTGAATCCTTAAGTTTCATTAAAATTGAAGATTCACATCTTTCTATTTTTGGTGCCATCACTTTTGTTTTATCAGCACTCATCAACAGYGTGGCAGCTGACAGGTGGAGCAGGGTCAGTCCTTTCTTATGAAGCTTCTGAACCATAGAGTATACCTTCACTTTTTCTTTTCTTCTTTTTTACGTTTTTATATMTAGCCCCATTAGAAAAAAATGATATTTAAAAACTAAAAAGGGATCATATAGTAGGGGATCCAAAATAATAAATGCTAAGCGTCATTACAAAAATATATTCCATTATATCTATTTTAGATATGGCAAATGGGAGATAAAATACATAAAATGTGGGAAAAGTATAATATGCATTTCATTAAAACACAGAAACAGGCATCTTTGGATCAGCCCCCAATAACGAGCACTTTTGCAGTTTAACTGCTTTTGTTTCTTGAGATGCCCCTCCCAAGTCATCCTTTGTATGCACAATCTTGTATGTATAGGCAGGTATGCTTTTCAGCAGTTATTCTCTTATTTCAGATATTGGAACCACTTGTAAAACATTTTAACCACAATTATATAGAGCCCATTATACTCTTCTTTTGGCCAAGAGAAAGAGGGAATAGGTAAAAATGGCACCTGCTTCATCAGCTGTCTGTTCATTTTGTGTTTGTGGAGTCACTAATGTTTGACTCCAAGTTAAAAAACATTGTTTTCTTCCATTCCTGAAACCAAAAAAGCAGCAAGGCTTTTTTCACCATGTATGTCATCAATAGGAATATTACTTATGTGACTGAAGGCAAGCTAGAAAAAAAGAGTTTGCCTTAACTTTTCATGGTGAATTTATAGAGACAGCCCATCAATAATCTATTAAAAAACAAAAACAAAAACAAAAAACCAGCAATAACTACAAACCATTGAACAACTATAAACAAGATTCCCACGATATCTTTTATGTTTGGTTTTCAGCAGMGTTTTACCAGTGCCACTTGTCAAATCTGGCTGTCATTCTTTAAACTGGAGAGAAACAGAAGTAAAGCTTTCTTTGACCCAGAAAGATTACAGGTATGGGAAACTTCTCAGAATTTACTTCATCCTTTTACTTAATGGTTATCCTGACACACTAAATCATTACGCTATGGGAAAACACATTGACTTCTGAAAACCTCATTTAGAGGATTCCTACCAGCAAGTTGGTGTTTGCCAAGGAACTTGTTTTCCCTTAAAACATATACTTCTTTCGATTCTACAGATTAATTCCGATGATTCGATATACCAGTGAAGAACATGGGTTTGGTTTTGCCGAGTTCTTTACATTTCATATGGGATGTGGTGTTGTGCTGTGATGACAGTCTTCCCTCTAAAAGTGCAGACACGCTTAACTTAACATGTTTATGCATTGGGACATTTTTCTCATGCAAAAGCTGTGGTTTCAGACTACACTGAGACTCAATAATTTAAGCTATGAAGTTAAGACAAGCCCTCTCAGTACCGTATGTATTCTGGTGGTTCTTATTATTTTTGAGAATTCTTTCACCCTCGCCTCTCCCAAGCAGCATTTATTGCTAAGACATGTTACCACCCCCTTGGTTACGATTCCCCGCAGCCAGACAGCATAGGTGCCTCACAGCAAACCCTGAGCATCAGCAGCAGGGTGACACCAGCGAGGTATAAATTGCAGCAACTTTTAGTCTGCTCCATCTGGCACCTGGAACCAAACCAGTCCTCTGATGGAAAGCTGTCATGATGTCAAGCTAATTCTGACCCATCCTTTCAGCTCAACACCAGAGAAAGCACAGAGCCGCTTTGGGATCAATAACTTAAAAAGACGTTTGCTCTGATTTGTAATCCAAACAAGTACGTGGGAGACAAAGAACTGGAAGATTGAGCCCAGACTCATTTCTTTTGATTTTATACTTCCAGCAATTTGCCTTAGCCGTGCATTTACCAATTAGTCTAAAAAATACCCACATTTTGGAGGTTAAACATATATAAATTGTAAAGAGTGTAGCATACTAACACAAGAGTTTTGAACATGAAGCATTAACATTTATTCGAAGTGTAAGGCTTTTATGTGAGAAAATAATAATACCTTTTCTTAGCTGAAACATTTTTAAAGGTTCATCTTCTCTGAAGAAAGCAGTAAAATGCAGTGTGACAGATAAAAATCCAGCACATACCATGTCCATATTCACATATAAAAAGACATTTTCAACATTTCAATTCAAAGACTAGCAATAAAAAAAAAAACCTCTCATATCCTTAGGATGCCAAATAATCATTTCATCCATGTCTCAGTATTGACTTACAAAGACATGACTTGCCTTTGCTGTGTAGTTTTCATATACAAACGAACTGAGGATAACTCATTGTTACGGAAGCCAGTGGGATTGTCAGCTCCTTTACAAAAAAAGAAAGAGCCAGCTAGATGCAGCTGGCTCAGAACTCTGGAAAAAATATTAAAGACGACAGAAAGAGCATGATGTTTTGGCTCTTCTGCAGCCATTATGATATTGAGCAATATACTGCAAAAAGCTATTGCAGTAAAGTGCTGCAAGACCACCTCTTTGCTGAATAAAGGTCATGCAAGGACTCCATTGAATACTCTAAGCTGTATGGCTAAGTCTGCGTCTTCTGAGTTATTTTTTTATACATCTTTCCACCACAAGTTTTGGGTTCTTCACTTACTGACAGAAATGTGGTGGTGGTGAATAAGATCTTCCAACTCCAAACATCACCAAAAATCTAATTTTTTGTTCATCTTTACCATCAGAACCATATTAGCTGTTCTGCTCGAAATAGCCGGAAGAGCTCTCCACGCTTCCTGCTACAGAGTGGAGAGACAGAGGTGTCGTTCTTGCCTCAAGTAGAGACAAGGGGATACTGCTGAGAGCTCTTCTCCAGGGAGTATGCTGGTTATCAGAGGTGTCCCTACCCACCCGTCCCCACAGCAGTTGGCGGTGATGGCCAGCTGTACAGAAAGCAGCACTCTGGGACACCCACCCTGCCCATCGGGCCAGTTCTGACACCCGCCCAGCAACTGCCCCGTTCACATGCCACTGCCCAGCACCCAGCACCCATCACTAGTCAGGGACCCAGTGAGGTTTACTTGGCCTGAACGGGCTTCTTGGTTTCCCCCCTCCTCTGTTTTATTTCCATTATGCTGTGCTGCAGCACATTATATAAGAATATCATGTATACATTATATAGATACAGACACGTATATTTCTGCCTACATAATGTATACAACATATATATATAGACACGGTAGAGAACACACACATCAGCAAAAGGCCTCTTTATATTACAAACAGGGATTGCATCAGTCACATTAATAGCTGACATGGTAAAACAATTTTGCAATTTGTACTGCCTGCCATATTTTATATTTTCAGAAGGGGAAAGCAAAGAATTTGCTTTCTCCCTCTAGTTACTCAGACCATAGAGCCAATGTAATTCTGCTGTCTTCATTACATTATTTTTCCCCAGAAACAGTAATACTCCAAAAAGATTAAATTAAATAATACTTTTAAAAAATCAAGCAGTTCTTTAATTTCATTTCAATACCATCTTGCTCTTCCAACAGCCTCTCAGATGTGCAGGAAATGGCTTAATGATGTCCCTTTATTAAAGGGAAGTGCTGAGGTATCTCTGTATGTTGCTCCCATCCCCCAAAAGTTTGCACAGCCACCGCTCAGAGAATATATATCTGCCAGCAAAAATGTCTTCACCAGAGCCTCCTTTTATCACAGAAGCTGCAACAAAAACAGCACTTAAAGGACATAATCATCTCTACTCACAGTACCTCCTGAACTGTAAACACAGTTTAAAAACTGCACGCCATGGAGCTCAGGCGTGTTATCTAATCCTTTAGAAACTCTATCCTACTACAAACACGGGAAGCAGCAATGCCAGCCAGCGCCATGTGCTTCCACTTACCCACCCGCTCCCTCTCCTCAGGCACACACCATCACACACCTCAGCCCCCGCCRCCCATCACGGGAACGCTAACGCAGCTCTCACGGCCGAAACGATCGGGGCCTCACCTGGGAAGCCCTCCTCTGCCTGCCGCCCTCCTAACACCCCAAGAGCTAAGAGCAAGTGCAACTATGCCTTATATAGCATTACACATGCTGTTGTCTAGGGCCCAAGGAGCTATATTCCYTCCCTCTTCCCCACACCCCTCCAGTACTACAGCTGGAAAAATCTAATAAAAGGAGTGCTTTTTTTTAATAGGGTATTTGGGGCTGCTGTTCTTGCTCTCACTGGTGGCCTGTTTGAAACATTACTTACCTGAGCAAGTGTTGCAAGGTTCTCGCAACACTTCTTTTGTTAGCAAAGCCGCCGAACAACCCAGGTGATTTTGCAGCTGCCTTGCCGGGCAGCACTGCAACAGACGGGGCTTTGACAGCCAGACCTGTCATCACAAGGAGGACACAGGCTTTTTTCTTTCTCTGCCCCCCACCCCCTTTTTTTTTTAAATATCTTCATTTACTCAGAGCAAGGTAATTTGAGTTAACTAGAAAGCCATTCTTTTTTTTTTTTTTTTCTATTTTTTTTTTCCTAACAGTGCTGAAGACTCCTGCCAACATATGTGAACACAAGCTTCATGCAAAGTGGCCTTGGGAGCAGCAAGAAGTGCTTGGTATCAGTTTCAGAGCTCGGACTGGCTGGGACAGGAGCAGCCCCTTCACACGTCCTCCTTCCAGCCACCGGTACGGACCCAGAATCCCACTCGCTGCGCTGATACAGCCGCTCGCTGCAGTGATGCTATCATAACTTGCAATGGAATGTGGCTACTCCATAGTAAAAACCAACACTGGCTGTCAGGTGAATAATTCTGGGCAAGACAAGAGTACAAACTGAAGGGTGTGGATTTTACCACCTGCCCCAAATCCTGCCAGATCAAACTGTGCCTGAATGAACTCTCCCTTTGGTAGATCTTACCCGTGTGAAAAGCTGTTGCTTTTTAAGAATCGTCAGCAGAGCTGCTTTTTTCCACCCCCCATACTTTCCATCTAGCTTACATTTGGTAGTAGGTTCACTGAGGACCATATCACATTTTCTAAAAGCCGTTCCTGCTGCTGTTAGTCTCTGTCCCCACACTCTATATCTCATTTGGAATGCTGAACCAGAGAGCATTTAAGTTGTAACCTGCATTGATTTTTAAAATCTGCCCATAGAGAAAGAGGAATCCTCCTCTACAGATCAATTTACAAGACCATCGTGGCAGTAAGGTCACACACACAGGAACAACCTTCTGCTGCACCGTTACCCTGTAGGACCTGATCCGGCTTTCCTGGTGAAATCAGCTTTGTCGTTGGGAACATAGGGGACCCTGGTTAGGGTTATGAGAGACTCAACAACTACATTTCAAAAATCACACACAGAAGAGGAGCATGCTCAAGGGTTTATCATTTAATACTATTTCTTACACAATACCAGTTTTAAAAAAATAAACATACCTTTGTTAAGGGACAGACATRCTGTAGATGATGTTCATATGTACTCGGGCCAAACACTGCACTGATCAGCTTCATTCAACAGCTCTCTTGCATCACGTACTCAGCAAGYGCAACTTCAATACCAAATCACTTTTCCCTCAACAACGTTCTGTATAAACTTTACAAGATCTTTGAGACACAAGTGAACACCTATCTACATAGGAACAGAAACTAGAGCAGAAGATACTGTATTCCTTTGCCCAAAATTATATATCTTAGAAGAACTTTTATATTGTCCCCAGACGAATTACTTGCTCCAGTACAGGGTAATTTTTACAGGATTAGCATACATTGGTCTATTAAAGGGATATGAAAATTTTTGCTTGCTTCAGGCAAAACATGACTTCCRAACACCCCTGGAAGCCACACACTAAACTAGACCTTAGCGGTACCCACGTGGAGATACAAGTCATGTTGCATTAGACCATACAAAGTGAAATCACAGGCCACATCCAACATGCAGATTGTGTCCTASCAGGCCAGATGTTGCGTGCATGATTAACTACCAGCCTTCTAGGGGAATGCGACGAGCATATTTGTGTTATGTCCTCTACTCAGATTACCCCTGAAAATCTATTTTTTTACCTTGTGAAACAGAGCTATGCTGCATTTCAAATAGCTTATAGGTGCAGTTTGACTCCCATTGACATGACTTATGGGTAGACAGATCCACAGCACGGAAAGGCAGTACCAGCTCATAGGGAGCAGGAACTACCCTGCAAGTCCCCACTCTGGAGCTTTGTTGCGAGCTATGCATTGAAGCGCATCCAACATGCATTCATACGATCAGTCAAACCACATCATGGCCTTCAACTTCGCAAGGATTAATCATAATAGCAAGGAATAAAGACATCTGTCCAAAGGTACTGCTGCATTAACTACCTAGAGACACATCGCCATTGATTTTCACGGAAGAGATGGGAATGGGGACCTAGTAATGAAACTGGGAATCAAGGGGACGCAAGGGGAAAGAGTTGCCACAAAAAAATTGCATCAGAGGGATCTGGAGCATGAGGCAAACTGGACAAGGAAGAATGAGTAAGGCTCTACTGGCCTTCGCACTTGAGGCACTCAAGATTAAGAATGCAAAGGTGCTAATCTGACATGCAAGTTTTTGGAAATGCCTTTTGGTTTTATCCTTTGTGTGTGTCTAAAAAAGTTTAGACAGCACAATGTTTAAAAATGAAGCATAGATTTCTTTAAAAGGTATCTGTGACATATGGTATGAGCACAAATTACACTTACCTGAGAACTAACGAAGACCTTAGAGAAAGCTAATTCACATTTTGTAAGACAGTCTGAAGACATTGTATCCATGTTTATCTTATTAGCATCAAGCAGCTGACACTACCATGAACGCTGCAGTGCAAAAGTATCATGAATCTGTACCATTCAGAAGTGTTTATACTGTACAGCTGAGGACTTAATAGACAGAGCATAGAGGGAGGAGGAGATTTTTCTGCTTCCTAATTAGCTGTCAAGTGATACAGTGCTCCTTATTGTCTGCAATAGCACTTTGGGAAATGGCTCCTTGGTACATTAGGTCACATAACCCATGGAAAGCTAAACGCACAGTTACCACCACTGGATGAAGCTGCTTTGGTTTTCACCAAAACTACTTACTATGTTCTTGTCTGCCAGCTACCTCAATTCCCTCCACATCTCACTCCCTGTTGGTCCGTCCCCCAACCCCATGTGCAAATATCGTTGATTTTTGAACTCTTAATCTACATTGCACAATGCCTTTGTCCAACTTTTTGTCCAACAGTTCTCCGCCATCACTTTGCAGTCACTTGACGTTCCACGGAATTCACTAAAATTTTAAAGTTCGCCAGCAACACAGCAAAAATTTTTTATCAGCACATACTTCAAATGTTAGGCAGGACATCTAAGAAACTACCAGATGCACAGAATATAAGACATTAAATTTTGCATCCTTGGGGAAAAAAAGCAAAAATGCTTTTAACCGCATTGCTACCTTTCCCCCTCTCCAGACGTCAGGTGAATACCTGTATCTTTTTTGGTTSCTTTACTAATTTCTAAACTATTGTTTAAGACTGATGCTTCAACTTCCTTAAAAATCATTAAGCCAGTTCTGCTTGCATTTGTGCCAAGTTCTTGGACTAAAGTTATCAAACTAGCTATCTGCAGCAGTAGGTCGCTGAAAAATAAGCCTCCATCTAGAAGGTTTCTGCATTACACAGTAAAGGAATACCTCAAACTGGTTTCTCATGTAGGGACCAGAGCTCACAAGACTGCAGCTCAGATGCTCACCACTAGTTGAGCAGCATCATGAACACTTCTAGCTCAGCAGCCCCTCGCATTTCGTGATCATTTATAGTTCTGAATGAGTTTTGATTATAGCTCAGCAAATGTTAGACAAAAAATAATTAACCATAAGTGCATTCATTACAGGCAGGCACCCATAAACTGCAATATGAACATCAACTATGCTTCCCTAAGTGACAAGGAGTCCCTCAAGGCTCAATTACTTGCCACTTTTTGCTCCATTTCAGATGTTAGCAGTCTTACTCTTTCTAAATGGGTAATAACTACCGATAACCATTCACAAGCAGCAATTAAGAGTTTTAAACTGATACCAATGACTTGTCTCAAAACTGGGACCAAGCTTTACCTATTTTTCCCAACTTCATACATAATTATCGCAGTGTGTTCCATTTCCCACATAATTTACTTTAGTCAATCACTATTATTCACAACATACACACAGCTAGAAGTTTACTGAAAATGCCTAGCCTCTAACAAGGATCCCGCCTGAAGCTGAGAGAGGAATATTGATATATTAGATAAGTTTTTTTCTCTCCATAGCCTAGATTCAGGAATAGTTAATGACAAATGAGACGATGTTAGTTCAGAACACCTGCTTATATTTAAGTGCAAGGCACAAACCAGGATGAATAAGCTCTGAGAGTCCCATCTTTTCTAAAAGCAACTCCTACCCCTTTTCAATAATTGACCTTGGTCTGCCAAACACACTTCCAGCAGATACTGGAAGAAATCAGTATCACATAATGATTTCTCAGGTATTAATTAATTGTCTATTGCACATCCACATGACCACACTTGCGCAACTTCCCTGCTCCTACACTCACCTGTTAGCTGCACAAACCCATTCAAGACAGGGAAACGTCAACACACACAAAAAAAAAAAAACCCAAATCAAACATGACTTGTCCCAGCACACTCAGAAACTGATTAGCCAAACCAGAGCCTGATAACACACTCCGGCTGTTGATAAAACATCCACATGTCTGACAACCCGCAAAAGGGAAAACTTCCAGAAAACTTCCAGCAGAGGCATCTGAGCTGATCACAACCACGAAACTGTCAGCTCTCACCGCAGCGAGCGCGAGCTGAGGCAGCAAAGCTCTCGGCACCACAGGCCAGCAGAATTACCCTGACGGATAAAATACAAAGTCAGGTATTTCAAAGTCTTTATCAATGCCCTTTAAAAAGACTTCCTTTCTTATCTAGACTATTTTGTTTTCCTCTTTCCTTTTACCCTGAACAGCACGGCACTTTGCATTCTACTTTATTCATTTATTAATGATGGTTTGACTCTCATCATTTCCATTAGCCAGTGCCATCTATATACCAAATAGACATTTCCATGGACTCATAAAGAAGGAACTGTGTAAGTACTGCAGAGAGTATTTTGAAGATAGTGCAAATTTTGCCCGTGTTAACAGTGAATGATGTACCCTGCTTACATTGCTTTTATTTAGGATTCATTCTGGAAGGGAAACCTTACTCCTCGAACTTTTTCAACTGATTTTTTAAATTTTTTCTTTAAAACCCTTTTGTACCACCTGCATCTCTCTTTCCCAAGGTTACACAGCTTGTGGCAAAGCATACATAAATAGAACAAGAAAAGTCCTTTTACAATTGTTACCCTAAAACCTAGCCAAAAGCCAGAACCAATAAAAAATAAAATGAAAGAATATTTTTTTTAAATCATATGTTCAACTCAGATTCTTAGTTAAACAAAAAACAAACAAACAAACACAAACAAGTCCTGCATTTGGGAAAACAAACAAACAAACRAAAAACAAACCAAAAAAMCACAATATAAAACAATAGGGAGGATGGACACAGTGCTTGCCTGGTGGGGTTTTTTTTGTGGGTTTGTTTTGGTGGTGTTTTTTTTTTTTGTCTGTGGTACTTACATACTCTAGTCAGAGAGGGAGACAGAGAAGTAAGAGAGAATAATACTTTCATCTTTCTTCAGAGATGCATGGAGATGTGCTTGAATGGGGCTAAGAGAAAAGAGGAATAAAAGCGATGCCTGTTTTACAGCACAAACTTTCAAATGCATACTACTTTAAAATGAAGTATCTAAACGTAGCATCTGTAGTAGTCGACAAAAAATGCAGATCCAGCTAACAAGACTTGTTATTGCTATGATCTCTGATGCTGAGCTCATGCAGACGCCAACTTGAAAACAAGAAAATTAAAACTCGTAAGCAGCAGCAGCCAAACCGCTCAAGAATGTTGATACCTCTCTCGCAGAGTGCCATCGGCTCCTGACAGCTGCGTTCAGACAGGCAAGGTAAAACTTTTCAATCTGTGCATCCCTCTGGTCTGTCTGCAGTGCAAGGTTTGACTTCAAGCAGCCCTCAGTAAACAGYCTTCTCATCACTCCAGCCTGGGCTGAATTTTAATCAAGGTCCTTTAAATGCCATTGAACAAATCCATATACTATGGATTGCTTCTTGTATGCCTCTAGCTAACCACTATTTGGAGGGTCATTTATTATTTTTAGAAAACAAAAACAATCCAAAGTAATGGTACAAATTACAGCACATCTCAAAGCAGGGTGCAGTCATTTCTGATCATTTCGTATTGCATGTGAATGAAGCTTTTAATTATTTCTTTAACATGACATAGTGGATGCATCCATCTGTTAGTCACACGAGAGAAGGAGCTAGATTTATCTCATGATTAAGCAGCAGTTAAGTTTTCAGGCCACTCACACTTTAAACTGGGATTCTAAAATTCACRTATTGTGCACTAAAGGCAACCAAAGGACAGAAATATGGGAAGAGCTCTCAACTGTAATAGTAGCAATAAAGAGTCCTCAATTCAAAAGGGATGCTACATATGATGAAAACACTAAGCCTGCTTGTAAACCATTTTTTTGCAAATCCATCCCAGGGAAGGTTAGACTCTGCGTATCAATTATCAAACCAGGAGTACGTCCCCAGTAGATCTACAGGCTCAGCTAAAACTCATTAGAAAGTGCGTGTGTGCGGGGTGGGGGGTGAAATGTGGTCATCATTTGACTGCTCTGTTCTGCAAAGAACTATATTAGGGAGGTATGAGCCAGCAGACTGCTGACTGCTACAGTTCCTTCTATCTTCCATAGATAAATCAATTAATCAAACTTTGCCTACTACCTGTCAAAAGCCTGTCTCTGTCCTCTTCTTGAAAGAAAGAATGCAGGGGCTCTTCCTCCACCTGCAGGTTCTCTCTGACTTAGGGAGTGGTTCCGGTCATTTGGGGAAAACATTATTTCATGGTGTTAAACAGCTTTCCAAAAATCTCCTCCTCTCCTCTGTCTTTCTCGCAAATAGAGCGGCTGACAGGCAGGGAGAGAAGACTTTCAGCTGAAGAGAGGAGTGGGGCTTAGCACAGCATCTGAGTGCAGCCCTCAAAGCCACTGTAGTGTTTCTGACACCTTCCTCCTGTAAACTGCTGCCCACAGGTTTGGACCAAGCATCAACGCGGGCCACCCTGCGGCTTTTCTAATTAGTTGTGGAATGGAGTTTTGAAGCCGTGTGAGGCCACGCTAGGCAGACACTTGTTTTGTGGCTTCAGTGTGTTGTTTCATGGAAGAACGTTCCCTTTGGGGTTTGAATTCCTCGCAGACAAAAATCGAGATCAAGTCTTCAGTGCGCTTCCCCGGACTTCCACCCCCGAGTCCAACACGGCAGCCAAAGCAACGCGCTCTAGGAAGCACAGCAAAGGAGCGCGAATCAGAAGGGCTGTGTGTCTGAAGCCCTAATTCTCCTCTGGCAYAGAGAGTGTAACGAATGGTCCAACGAATGTAACCCAGAATTTCCATTTCCCTTTCTGTAAAATAGATAATGCCAACAGGACATTGCACTCTGGCATCCAAAAAACAAGGGAACCACATGCAAGCAAGACACAAATTCTATGAAAATAAGCAATACAAACAATATGCAGTATTCATTCCTGTTGCAACTTTGCCCAGGTTGATGGAGTTCGAAGACATGGGCATCATCCCTTGACTTTGCAATTGTCCTTTAAAGTTTGAATTTCAGACTGGAAGGGCAGTTTCAGGGCTAGCAATCTTTGTAGTTCTGCAGGGCCAGATGACCATAACCAAAGCAGATCTTTCAAGAAATGCATGTCTGGGAAAAATGTTCTCCCTGCCTCTTCATGTCAGAAGACCATGACACAATCAAAAGAGCAATGTGAGATGGAATATTGTTTTTCTTCTGCCATTACAATTACAGGCATTCACATCCATTATGGGAAACTTTTGTGTATATTCTTAATTGGAGACTCAAGAAGTATTCTTTGAGAAATATGTTGAGTCYTCTTCCCAGAAGGAAAGTAGCAGGAGAAGGAGGAAAGAAGAAAGTGGTAGAATTTTCCCTCACACCTTGAAAAGTCTCAGGAACTGGATTTGTACACATCTGGAACTCAGAAATCTGCTGAAAGCAGGTTATGCCTTTTTGTTCAATTGCTGATGGTGCAGTTAGTCAATGTGCAAGTGGCTCCTATTGTACTTGGAAGATATCCTAAAAGAGGGATGTCTCCCAAAGACTTTGGGGAAGAAGAATGGAATTCCACTGAGGCTGGTTTTCATCCAGAATTGAGGAAGGCGTGAAAAAGGCTACATATATAAATCCTGAAAGATCTATGTCAGGGAAAACAAATGCAGGTTAAGGCCATTATTGTTATTGCTCACCCAGGCCAAAAGGAGCCCAGGAATCTGGGAAAATAGTCACCATACGATGAGTTCAGAGTCCACCAAAATCGATGGAAACACTATTACTTGTTACCATTTGTTCCATGCACCTCGGGATTTTGCTCTGTGATTGACTAGGTTCTKCAGTACTTTTATAGTAGACATTTCTTTCACGTTATAACTTGATGAAATGCTAAAAATGACCAGTTGTTGAATACAACCAACTCCCAGAATACACTTGTTTTGGATTAGTTTCTGAATTAGGTTCAGACCAAGCATTTTTAGGTCTATTTTTATTTGTGTTGAAATAGATGTTTCAGTGTTTTTAGCTGTTTGAGCAGCAGCTGTTGCCACAGAATACTTTGCTGCAGCATGAGCAGGAGTTGGATTCAATGTTATTATTTGGAAAGTATTTAATTTTTTTTTTTTCCCCAAAAAAAGCTCTCCTGCATATAGATTATTTTTTTTAACAGTTCCTGCAATTTCTATGAGAAAGAATCAAAATGTTCTTGATTAAGTTCCTCAACCCAAGCATAGTGAGAGGCCACACTCACATTGTGAAGATATCATTCTGGCTGTGGCTGAAGCCAGTAAGACACATTTGGTTTCAGTTAAAGTTGTATCCCTCCCTAATTTTTATTTGCCAGACTATTTCTGACTAAATAATTTTCTTTGGCAATCATAGCCTAAGGTATCAATGAAGAAAGAAGTTTCTAATCAGAAGATCGAGAATCTTCCATAATCATAACCTCCAGACATTTAAAAAACACACAATCAAGCAAGAAATTCTAATTTTTCCACTCCCTAGCTTTTAGGCAGTGCCCTTCAATTCACAATGATCAATTTCGTGAATTGAATTCTCCCATTTTGACAAAATCAAAATTTTGGAAATGGAAGAAATTGCAACTTTTGTCTAAATACTAACACCTCTTTCTCTCTAGTAAAGACAAAGTAACTTTAGTGAAATTTATGAGGGAGCACTCCACATCAATTAGTCAAGGTATATATCAAATTCTTAACTGGAAGATAATGATTACAGCCTCCTACAAACCYCTCTCCAACTCTTCTACTGTTTTCCTCATGTATTTGTCTTCCCTCAYGCATATTGTGCTCCCCCTCTTCCCCCACATGCATGGCATTGGTGAATATTCTGAAATGCATTCAATAAGTCAGAATGGCTAACGATAAAATTTTTTGGGTCCAGTAGCTAATTCTAGTGGTTCTAGAAACATCAGTTTTTGACAGAACATGAAGTACATCCTTTAGTTCTTCCCACTTCATAAACTGGCTGATAAGTACCTTGAAACGTCTAAGCAAATACACTCATCAAATGAAGCAATTTACCATGAGCAAGATGTTTTTGGAAAATCGATACTAAAAGGCAAAGCTAGCCTTTCATCCAGAGTCGACTGCAGATTCGTGCAGGCACTAGTCTCAGARATTTTCCATGAAAGAATTGTTTCCACTGGCTCCTTGACTTTTGGATTCTTGGAGTTATTCTTCCAAGTGATGTTTCTCCAGTTGCAAAACCTGATGATTTCCATTTGTCATTCTGATTATACAATGTATGCAAGGAGTCCATTTTACAATATAATATTGATTAAAATATTAATAGAAAGTGATGACAGGAACCAATCCGAAATAGTAACATGCACTTTGTTATTAGCAATGTAGTCTCCACCATTAAACAGTCTATTCCCCTTAATTAGATTTTAGCTGTTGCAGCACTAGGAGTCAAGAAAGGAAAAGAACTTTTCAAAGCATTAACGCCTCAAGCTCTGCAACGTGTTTCAGGAGCCAGAGCAGCCCAGTGAGTCATTATCCATGTAAAACTTTGCAGAAGATCACCGATCAGTTCCAAAGTCTCGTTTCTTTAGCCCTTGAGTTGAAAATTAGAACATGGCATATAARGAATTTTCACCTGAAGTTTAAAATGCCTGTATACATAGAAGTTTAATTTATTATTCTAATGACTTTCACAGCTTGAGATTCTCACTGGGAGACATGCCTGTATGCATTTAATAAGGCTGCAGAGATTGGGGCTATTCCTGAAGGACTTTCTGAATCATTTCCAAAGCATCTTTTTATAGCTAGCAAAGTATAAATTATGTAAAAAGGCATTTAGATAGATAGCATCAAATCTATTTGACTGTTAACCCCTCTTTGTTAGATTAATCTATAAACCTGAAAAGAATTCACTTTTAGCATTCCAAGACCATGCTCACATATTTAGACGTAAAGATGTAATCATTCAAATAGCTGGGGCGGGGGGGTAGGGGGAGACAGGAAGCCTTCACGCTCTTCTCCTTTACTCTCGAGACCTAAACAGCACGTTCATGACAAATCTTCTGTCCTATTACTGTGATGTTGGTCACTCACAAACATAATTAATGATCCCAGCAGTAGATTTTTGGAAATCTAGTAAAGCGATCTGATGCACTCACCTAGTAAATGGATGTTTATATCTGCTGTCCTTACTGATGAAATCCCAGTTCTTTGGGGAGGCAAGAGTGGAGAAGAAACGTTCCCACGATCCACATAAATCATCCAGTAGCAGAGAATGAAGAGAGCCAGTGGCAGAAAACAGAGTTCCAATTAAGCCACGTAATTTTTTTTCCACAGGATCTCCCCATAGATAACAAAAGACCAGGGTTGCTGCAACAGCTCTCTGCTCCTTTTCATAAAGGGCACTTCATTGCCTCCTCGGAGTTCACATATCACGGCAATGAATATTAAACAATGGCTTCACAGAGAGGACAGGAGCATGAAATTCTCTAGATCAGCTACCAGGGGCTAACTCCGAGTCAAAAATTTCTCTTCTCCTCACGAGGAAGTTACAAACAACACACCATGCGTTTCCGCCATTTGAGGCCAAAATACTCCCGAGAATTGCACGTCTCCAGTTTCAGTGCCCTTGAAGCCAGACAAGATCATTCAGCCTCAAACACGAATTGAAGCTTGCCTGTAATCCAGACTCAGATCTGAACACCACCTTCTTCAACCATCTCTAATTATGGGTAACCTTGATTTGCTTTTTAGCTGGGTAAACAGACAAGCTGGCTAAAGCGTTTCTCACACCATGGCAGAAAATTAGATAATACATCAAAAGCGCTCTCTTCCCCTTCACCATGTGATTTCTGTTTTGCGAGGCATGCCCAGAAGTAGAGATCACGTTAAACCATTTGACAAGAACATTCACTACCTTTTCCCCCATAGAAACTCTAGTTACAAAGACATTTTGTCAGTTCACCGCTGCGAGTGGCCACTTTTCAYACGCGCCAGCTAAGCAGAAACAACCTGAGACTTATGAATACTTATCAGATTGTGTGAAAGTCACAGGCATTGCACTGCTGTCTGACTCTCAATAGCAGGGSACTTTTGGGTGTCATTTGGGAATGAAAGGATGCTGTCATTACTCCAAGAGGAGAAAGAGAGCCAAATGAGACTCCTTGTGAAAGCAGACCAGTGATAGAACATTTTGATTAGAATAGATGACACCAAGAAATTGTCTGCTGGCAACCACGCATTTTCCCATTACAAGAAGATACAATAAAAGAGAATTTCTTTTCCAACTCTCATTCTACTGGGAGGTTTCTGAAACCTCAAGTTTCATGAGACAACAGCCTCCAGAGATGAAGAAACAGGGGAAAGTATTTGCAGCAAATATTTTTCTGGGAAACAAAAAGAAAAGTTTCCTGACTTGCATATACATGCACTTCCCTTCCTACAACTGATCTTGTTCCTTTAYAGGGTAAAATCTTGCATTTCAAAGGAATGAGGATATTTAGTGAAAACATGCTGCTCGGCCTGAGAGAGAGTTCATCGATATTACCAATGAGCGCTGCTTGCGCGTGGCCAGCACAACGGATCTTCATGAGGAGCAGAAGATGGCCATATGGAGAGCATTTGTGAGCTGCTGGTACCCAACAGCATTCAGAAGTGGAGCAAAGTCTGGCTCCGAGTTCCCTGCGTGCAGTGCCAGGTCTGCACCTCGGTGACTGCCCCGCCGCGGGGCAGTGCCTGGGAGGTGCCTGTGCTCAGCCGCCTGCCTCTCTGCCTCCAGCTCCTCTCTCTCCCCCCCACGTTTTATAGATACCCTTTCTAGTCACATTAAAAAAAAAAAAGAGGCATTGCTAATACATGTCTGTGTTTTGGGGGGAGTTTTAGCATAAAAATGTAAGTCGTGCCCTTCCTCCACCAGATCCTTTCCCCCTCAGTCAACAACCAGACGTTCCACCCTGGAATACAGCTATTTTCCAGACTCCTCAAATGAATGGAAGGATTCAAAAGAGGTCGTTCTGCTGTGTGTGGTACGTGCCTGATCCATRCAGTCAGAGAGCCAGTCCCTCTCAAATGATTTTATATTTAATTCTACAAAACGGAACCAATCTAAGAGATGGAAAACATGGTGGKTTTGGGTGTGGGAAACCCAGAAACTGGGGCCCACATCCAACTTGGAAAGCACCTGGAAACTGCGCTGTGWTTGTCCTCTCTGCAGGTGACTACCCCAAAAAAGGTGTTAGTGCCTACGCTGAGGACAGTCTTCCTCTCCCTCAACTGAAAATTCACCATGCACCTCAGAAATGTTTACATGAAGAAATTGGTAGGTACTTGAGTGGGAAAAGCTTAAGTTTGGAAGAAGAGGTATTCTGTAACTTCCTGCCCAGCTTTGCCTACAACTCTCTCCAAGTGGTCAGTCACAGTGAAAATTGGTTTAAATGCCCACTGAGAGCCCCAGCAAGCCTGAAAACTGAACTGACCTTGGATTAAGTTGAGGCACAGTTTGTAGAAAGCTAATCATGCACCTGCAAGTCCAAACAAAAATAAGCACATAACACTTTCAGCTAGATCAGGGAAGGGGGAGAAAATCAATACTAAATACACTGAAAAATGTATTTTGTATTTTGAAATACAAACAGAAACTATCCATGGTTCAAACTCACGTAACAGTTTCAGTGACGGAAAGGTTTCAGCTGCTGTATTAACTGAAATATTTAATGTATGAAACGGTAAGGTTTTTCTCCACATTTTTCACTAAGCTTTTCAACAGTTCACTTGAAGTTGACATTTTTTAAGTATTAAAAACCCAAACAAACCCAAAAGTGAGCAACACACAGGATGTTCCAAGCAGAAAAAGTGGTGCTTTTTGATCTAAGCACCTTTACATTAAAGGACAAAGAATCATTAACTAAGATGGAAAGCTTTAGATTTATTTGATTCACTGTAACTCAAATTTTCAGCCAATTTTTCAATTCATCAACAGATCTGAAAGCCCTGTATAGAACCAGCTCTGCGGGTAATGCAGCTCGCTCCTTGGCCCACTCCTCCAGCTCTCCTTTGGGTCACTTTGTACATGGGTTGGGTGGATGTCCCCAAGCAGTGGTAGCACTCAAGTACAAATGAGGTTCTGAAAAGCCAGTGGGTAATTGTGGCAATCCTACATTGTTTCCTCAACTTCAACTGCTCCAGTTTCTGACTGGTAACTTGCAATGGGTGAGTGCCCGGGACAGAACGGTTTCAGTGTGCCAGGAGGCACCTAACCCAAGTACCTCATCTAAAAGGAAAAGTGCCATGTTGTCAGGTCAGTGCTCCAGTGCTCTTGGGAAGTCACCCAGGTGGGAATTGCAGTACTCCCCTGAGAGCCACGCTCAAACCTTCTGAGATCCAGGTCCTGTGAGCGAGTTGGAGCTGCGGAGTTTTTCACAATTGAGACCAAGACCTCAGTCTCCACATCAGCTGCTTTCTGCTGCATCCCAGAGATGCAGGAGCATGAAAGCCTTGCAGTGACCTGTGGAAGATGCCCCAAAGATGCCTGAACTGAGAACAGTTTTAAGGCTACTGCAAGTACCACATTTGTCCCAGGCATCTACCCTGTGGAAAGCTGCGTTGCTGTCACAACACCGCTCACGCAGTGACGAAAACCCACTTAACCAGCTTCTAACCATGCGGTCAATGCTGAAAAGCATTTACTGGAGCTCTTCATGTAGGTAAGCCTGACAGCAAACACACAACAGCTTTGCACAGTACGGTCTGCGGGATATGGACTCCATCTTGCCGTTTTATAAAGCATCACATACATYCTTGGGACTAAGGAATACACACCAATAGCCAGAAACACTTAAAATCAAGACTGGTATTTGTCCTACAGTTGTCTTTGATCACAGCGAGGCAACCTCTTCGGCAGAGAGGCCTTTTCAAGCAGAGTTCACCTCTGGCAAGCACAGTCATATTTGTAAGCTAATGCTATCATTAGAAAATAGTCATTTATGTTTTTGAAGATAMACAAACAATGAAATTCTGTGACCAAATCAAACTTCACAAAGGTTCATCTAAAAAAATAAATGCTTGTAATTTAATTGAGGTTGGTTTTAAAAAAAAAAAAAAAAAAATTAATTCCCCCAAGGGTGTGTTAAATTCCAGCTGGATACACCAGTTTTAGTACCATTCTTGCACCCTCTTTCCAAGACACTTTATTACCATACACCACAAATAAATTTGTATAGCAAAGGCAGAATGAAAACCTTTAGTGGCACAATGCAGATATCAGACATTTGAGTAAAATAAAGGTCACGGACCTCCTGATATAAAACATACAAACAAGCAAACCGAAAAAAAAGAGGGAGAGGAAATGGAAAGGAAATTCTTTCTTTTACATTAAGAAGTTACTTTTGTTATGAAAAAGACCAAATCAAATAGTAAAAATTACTGCRACTCAAACTATATTATATTAATGTGGCTCCACAACAAAGCATGTTGCTACGCTGTATAAATTAACTTTCATTTTCTGGAGACAGTAAGTGCCGAGTGTTTTGTCTAGCTATATGGACCATGAACAATGTAGCAATTTTAGAGCATTCCCTTCACGCATAAAAAACCTGCATACTATTAATATATCCTGACTAGATTAAAAGTCTTGCAAATGATTTTGCCTGAAATGCCCTAGTATGAGATCTCCTTTAGGGAAATATCTTCAGCACCAATTAGTTTAATTGACAAGGAAGCCAAGAGAATAGCAGTGAAGAGACAGAGACAGAGTAGACCAGGAAAGGCTCCGTTTCCACATTTGCTCTCACATCCTGGAGTCTATTTGCTATTAGTATTTGCAGCCTTCCCCACCCTAACTATTTATATTACTACCACTTCATGGATACGTTGAAACTTTAAATCATGGGAGTAAAACTTAATAGGTTATCAGCACCGCAGCCATGCCTCGCAMACTTTTTTTTCTTTAAAGGCCCCACTTTCATCACTTGCTGTCCCCAAATAGCTGGTATGCTTTTGAACAATTTTAGCACACCACAATTGTTTTTCTCCACCCTCCAGGGAGGAAACAAAGAGAGCAAATTTAACCTACACAGTGCGATTAAAATGGTGAAATCTTCTGCTTTCCCTTCCTCACTCCCCCCACCGTGCCCTCCAGAAGTAACCGGAGCCTACCATCCCATCAGATCGGTGACATTTTAGGGCCCCTGTACAAGACGGGAAAGAGAAAAGAAGTTGTTTCAACCTTGGGAATCATGTGGAATCCACATAATTTACTATTTCCTGTGATTCATCAAACTTCCTTCTTCCCAAGAGTAATTGGTCACCACTTATTTATACACCACAGAAAGGCTTAACTCCAGAGGTCAGTCCCAGATTAAAAAAAGCAGATCATTTGTTCAAGAAATCTGGGTGGTTTGGGGTTGGGGTTTTTTGTTGTTGTTGGAGTTTTGCTTTTTGGGTTTTTTTTTCTGAAATGTGTAAAGAAAAACTAACATGTTTTAAGCAGGCATTTAGCCTGTCAGAAAATACATGGGTTACCATAGTTGAGGCGGTATCACACAATAGATCTAGGATGCAGAATCTTTAGCAAAGAAAACTGCTTGCATACATAGTACATCAGGCCTCAATTTCAGGCAGAAGGACTAGGAAAACTGGGAGCATGCAACACAGCATCGCACACTCGCTTTGGCAACTTCTTTGCACATTTTAAAAGAAAAGGATGTTACACATATGGACCAGTCGTGCCTTGACACCCATGCAGATGGGACGAGCGCCGGTGTCGAGAATACTTTTGCAGGAAGAGTGTGTGTGTGGTTTTGTGTTTACAAAGCAAAACATTTGGTTCCCCTACAATAAAAACGTTTTATCTTTACCATAACAAGAAGTAAGGAAAAGCAATTATGAAGCTAGAAGCCCAGAGGAGAGAAATAAAAATGACAAGTTAGTCCTCAAGCTCCAAATTTCAAAAACAACTGTCATTCTAACATTAAACATCTACTCTAAACATACACGCACTTTTAATGCGCAAACACTAAGAGACTATGATATTGAACACTTTCTCTAGCTAAACTTTTGCCCAGTTTTAATTTTCTCTCTGCACCTTACAGCCCAATAAACCCTGCCTACACAAAGGTGTGACTAGGTTAATACCACATAAACTGCAGAACCCAGTTTGTGTGAACAATTAATATTACCCACGTTAAAGTTTTCAGCAATTAAATGCTGACACATGTTAAAGTTTTCAGCAATTAAATGCTGAGATATAAAACCTCCAATCAAAAGGAAAGCATACATATATAAGCTTAAATGCACATACATAACAGCATCCATGAGACTACAGCATGTGCCATAGTTGACATTAACAGGGGGACAGACTAATTCAGCCTGTTTAAGAACTAGAAAATGCAGCCCAGCTCTTATTTTAGGATATAATTAAAGCATATCAAATATGTTTAATTATTATAWCAGGAAAATAAAAGAAACTTAGAGAAGTTAAGCCAATTGTTATAGAACAACTACATATCTTCTAACTCTCTTAGAGATTCCAAAAATCTCCTTTATGGGGAGCAAAGGAATTCCAAACATCCTTGCAGGGCACTTTGCCCCAGGCATTAACTGAAATTCCCACCATGATCCAGGCAGGGAGAAAAAGAAAAAGAAACAGAAACAGATCTTTTTAGAATTCATACACGTGTGTATATATATAAAAATACATATATATTAATCAAACAACATGTAGTCAATTACATCTCAGATGAGGAAAACACGGAATTAAATGCAAAGAATATTTAGTGCCTTAATTAYGATTTTAAATATGATTCTTTGTGACAAAATGGCACATGCAGAAATCCCTAGAGCTTTTGGAAAGAAATCATACGTAATTGCTTTTGTTCRTATGTTCAGGTTGGGTTTTGTTTCTTTGTTGTTGTTTTTTTTTTTTTACCGTCTTCATTTTTTGTTAGGAAATGTCTGAAAAAACAGGAATCTGAGTCAAAGCCCTCCCTTCTTCAGCTAAAACACTTCTTCAGGTTTTTTCTCCTTTTAGTATTTCTATGTACCTGCCTAACACCAGTCAGATGTATGGTCAAGATCATAACCATTTTTTCAAATTAGTTCAAAGTACTTCTTCTACTCCAAATTAATCATTTTAATTATGCTGTCAACAGCTGCATCAGGGCTTCAAATCAAATCTGTTTCGTTAATGAGATCCTGTTGCCATACATTTTTTTACCCAATACCCTTTTAAATAGCTAAACTACATCTTAGGAGATTCCATTATAGGCAGGTCTTCGTATAGACAGTCACTTTAAATAATTTAAAGAACACACTCTGAATTTTCACATGCACATGGAAAAAAACAAACAAACAAACAAACAAAAAAAACCACCACACTCCTGGAAGTCCTGTCTCAGAAAGACAAGCAGTTTTGTCTTTCATTTGAATTCTCATAAAAGGAACAGGGGAAAAATCGGTTTAAATGGAAGTATAGCAGAGAAGGAAGACAACCAAAAAAACTCGCTGTGAGAATTTACTCCTTTCCTTTTTCCCCTTTCTGACGAGCTGTGCTCCTTCCTGTTTCTGCATTTGCTTCAGCGAAACCTTTCTAAATCGGCAGAATTTTGACGCAACAGAAATATGTACCGGTAAGGTCAGGATTTTGCTCAGCTTTTTTCCTCCCATCCCTGGTGTTCCTTTAGACCTTACAAAAGAGCCTGTAGACAAGACTGTCAGGTAAAATTCACAGAACAAAAGAATGCAAATTGCCACCTATTACCTCTCAGCCACATTTCAAATAACCAAAAGAAGTCTAGATAAATGATAAGATTCCAGTCAATAGCTCATTTCTGCTATGACCAACCACACAGTCCTGAACGGAAATACACTGCAGTTAAGCCAGCAGTGATTACTGGACAAGAAAAATATAGTTACCTTTTAACCATGGCATAACAACATTTACAGATCAAAACCATGTTATTAAACTCCCAGACTGGCTGCTCTCCATGTCTTCTCAGAAATATTTCTCAAAAGCTAACATTTCTAACAACACGGCACCTGAAAGTATGCATACCTTGCATTTTCTTTCCCATTTCAGCTTCCATAAATCCCGTCCACCCCTCTACGTGACTAAATAACTATCCTTTTAAGAAAAGTATTAGCTTTTGTAAAGTCACACGCTTAAATCTGCCACTGAAGCAAGGTGCTTACAAGCACTTTGGGTTGGCCTAACCCATACTCTTTTGAAAATACCACCCTCRGACAACTAAATCCTTGGCCTAATTTTCAAAATTGCTGAAGATTCAGCAGTTTCTAATCATTGCACAGGAACTACTGGGGYGTTAGCAGTTTGAAAAACAGGCCACTTATTTGAGTCCCTTAGGACCAGAGCTTGGGATGCCTAATTTTACACAGCCTTTTTAAAACAAAACAGCCTTAAGTCAGACTTTTTGCCTAAAGTTTGGCCAAGCAGCTTGCCCCTTATGATGAGAATCTAAAAAGGCTGAGACATTTGAATCTGGAGAGGGGATGGCTGGCGGGTGGTGGGCAGTAGTAAGAGCGAGGTTTACAAAAATTGTGCGGGCAATGGAAGAGGTGAATGCAGAACTGCTACTCCCCAAGTCCCGTCACACTACAAACCAGCAGACAAGAGTTGAAACCAGTAAATAATCAGTTTAAAAACACGTAAGAGAGAGAACTTCACACTACAGTGGCAAGCTCCTGGAATCCGCTGCCCCCAGAGGCCAGGGTGGCAGGTGGCATGAGCAGGTTGTAAAAGGGATAAGAAACTACGGGACAACAAATCTGTAAGCAGACACTAAAAAGCAGCGGGCAGAGATGTCCCCCCTCTCATGCCAAATCCAACAGCTGCGGATGCTGGGGCAATGCAGGAGGATCGGGCCAGGCTCATGCTCCTACCRCCATCAGAGGTAGAGTATTGAGCTTGTAGGGCCCTTGGCCTAACCCAGGAGGGCACTTTGGCTTCCTTATGAAGAAGTGGCTGGGAGCAACACAGTAAGGTGCTAGAAACCTTTCAAACCTTTGAAGCCCTTCCCTGCCACAAGCATCATCTACTAGAAGTGTGGAGGTGAATATACATTACTCTGTCTCTGGTATGGGGTTAAGTCCATCTGTCCTTCAGCCTCAGAACGAAACAGGASAGAGTAGAGCAGAGACCTGAGAGGAGCAGGACCATCTCTCCTCCGGACCAAACTCCTTTTCGCATGAACCAGTCACGTGTGATGCTCAAGCCAGAGGAGGGCAGGCAAGAAGCAGAGCAGTGTATCACACACGCATCACTCAAAGCACAAGCAAGAGGACTGAGCTGATGCTGAGAAAAYGAAGCAGAAAGATCAACTAACAGAGCAGAAAGAAAAGGCATGACACTCCCTCCTATATTTGATGCTGTCATTGTCACTGCTCCATTGCAATGCTGATGTTACTCAAGTGATGTGCTTCACCAGTACCACCCAGAACAAACCATTACTCAGTGAAACGCCCTGAGACTCACTGTGAGCTACTTGGTTTCCACACACAAGGGCCGAGGTGCAGTACTAGATTTTACCAACATGCCAACCTCCAGCATTTACACCAAGATCAGTTTTTTGGTCATCAAATATAAAACCAAAACAATTGGCAGTTCACTACAGGAAAGGCTACTGTATTAGAGTTGGGTGTTGTTGTTTTATTTATTGAAATAATCCCTTGGAAGCTTTTTATCTGAGGGGGTGGCAGGTGCCAGGAAGCAAGGAAAAGAAAGCAAGTAGAATCATCATGAATTAGCTACTTGGAAACCCAATGTATGTATCCATCCTACAAGAGGACGTAAAACAGGGCTATAGCCCTATTGGTTAGACTCCATGCTAGATCATAAGAAAGCTGCGTTTTAAAAATGCTGCTTCCCAAACGCCCTAACTATGCTCCTGGTCTCAGTATGCAATACTCCCCTGGCAGAGCATTCCTCAAGGCAATTCCTGCTGATGGGCTATCAGTAACAACAAGTAGAGCATGCTAGCATTCCTGATGGAGCTGGGTGCAGGTTTGCCCTGGCCTGCCTAGGCTGCCAGTGGGCAGGTGAASTTGGAGGTTCCCGGAGCACTGGGAAAGCCCTCTATACCGAACATGGCATTTGACAACAGAAGAAGCTCCATCTCATTTCAGCTTAAAAAACAGCCTCCAGTTGCTATCATACAGTATTTTGCTCCGTATTACAGCTGCTTAAGAATTAAAAATAACACACACAGGAAAGGACAGCCTGCCACACGAAAGCAGTTTTCTTGATAAAACAGCAAGCATTTGGGGTAAAGCAAGAGGCAGCTCATTTTTGTCACCAAATTTCTGATGACTTATTTAACAGTAATATCTGATGCTTGACAAAACTGGTATGTAAAATCAGCTAGCACCTCAGTGGCACCAGGCAACTAAAAGGGAGAAAACAATTATACATAAGGTCAAACTCTAGGGATTTCTAGAACTTTTACACAGATCTGCAATGTCTATTTTCATTCATAGAGTAAGCAGTGAAAATAATAATCCGGGCTGGATCTAAGTCCTTTGAATATCCCACAGGAAGGCATTTTATAACACACTGAATCTATTTAGCAGTTTGAGAACATCAGTATCATCAGCCAGCTAATAATGAAGTCAAAGCATTACCCATGCAAAGTAACATGCAGCCAAATTCTGTCTCCTATAAGTCTGGGCTGTGTTGTAACATATTTTCTACATAAACATTACTGGTGTAATCCAACAGATTTGTAAGATGTATACTTAAAAGCTTGTTATCAAACAACATTATTTTATGAATGATGCTACGCTGTGCTTTCCAGCAAGGTTGTAAGGTAAAATTTTAATTGAATGCATACAGTAAAATGGTCTAAGCATTATTTTGGCAACTTCATCTGTAAGGAATCCATCCCTACTCCAATTTCATAATATCTTTTATAAGTTCTTGTAGACTGAAATTGCACCCAGCAATTATTTAAGAAATATGACTCAGGAATCTATATATAGTTTACAAACATTGCTAAAATGTTTGCCAGCAAAATATTAAAGTCTTTTGACTTTCCCCATAATAGTTAGATTTCTGGTTTGTTTTTTTTCAGTGATGGAAAAAAAATTTTCCCTTAAAATTAGAGATACAAGTTCAAAGGACAGGTCCTGTCCTGGTTTAAATCAGGCAGTTCTGGGTAAATCTATTTCACTCAGCTGACGATCCTCCTCAAAGAAAATGATTCTTGCTTTTCATGTCATCAAACCACTTTTCCCACCATGGATTTCCATTGCACCTTTCTTTTATGGAACATAAACTCCAGCAACAGCCTACATATCCCTTCCATTTCCATTTTGACTTCCTTTACTGCAACGTTTCATGGGCCTCTATTCCCTCCTTCTTTTCCCCTGTAGTAATTGCCAGACTGGTTTCTTCTTTGAAACATCCTTCACATACAAATGCTGGAGTTAGCCAGGCTGGGCACGGAAATAAAGAGGTTATACTTCTGTCCCCTCTCAACAACAGGAGAAAAAAAGCCACCTGATATGATGAATCAGAAGACTTTTGTGCTGTTTCTAATTTTAACATCTCATGTTCAAGTAATGCTGATCACACCCTTTTCTTTCCTAATTACCATTTTGTTTGAACTATATGATTTTTAGAGCTGGTGGAAGATGGAAGAACACCAGAGAAGTATAGTGAGCAAGCAGCATTGCTGAGAGCATAACACAGGCTAGCATAGCAAAACCAGTAAATACAAGATTGAAAAAGGGAATTAAACGTATGCATCATTAAACAGTTTATTCAACGCAAGATAGTTTCAATAAATCAGGATTTCAACACAAAAAAAAAGAGTCACATTCACATGATTTCATTCCCCATACATTACCTCTTCATGTATTTAGGAAGAATTAAATATTTGCCTACTAAGAGGAAACTGAAATAGTTGTCTTTTATGAAGCTGTAGTAATTCTAAAAAATGTGTTTCTAATTAAAATTTGGGTCTCAGCAAGGCCATGTAAGATAATAAAGATCCATACACTTATACAAAGGTGTTTCCCTTCCCACTTGAGAAGCACCAGATACAGAGGTTGAAAAACTTTGTATTTCCAAACAAAAAAATGACAATAGAGCCAATTTCATTAGACATGCATTTCCACCTCAGAAAGATTTCTCCAAATCTCTCTGCATGTCACAGTCTTTATGTAAGTAAGAAAAAAAAACGTACAAAAACCAACTGGCCACGTACTAGCACCTTTTAACTAAGAATAGGACCTGAGAAATCAGATCCAAAAAAATACTTCACTGAAAAAACTTTCAGAAATCGGTTTCTGCCCAGCCACGGTTGCCCTGTCCAAAGCCTGCGCGTGTGCAGATTCACGCTGTAGACTACCGCGTTCTCTGCTTCCCATCACATCCACACATGTGCGTACACAAGTGTATATGTAACAGCTTAATTGAATGAGTTACAGTTACTAGCTTTTAACAAAGCAACTATTTATGTCTTTACACAGTGCAAAACTCTACTGAGATAGATTACTTCTCAATTATCAGGCACACTTTACTTGCTCCTTAAGGTTGGGGTTCCCCCCCCACCGTTTCCAATATCACTGGTCATTTTCTTTGTCCTGTAATTATTTTACTGCTCAGAGCATTTAGCATTATGAAACTTGCTGGGCTGATGTCATACAAGCCACAAATTAAAAAAAAAAAAAGCAGCAGCAATCTCTGAGGTAGATATCTAGGTTATTCAGAGTCAACTTATTTACAGTACACTCTACCAGGAGTATGTCCACAGGGCACCTGGAACCCAGGTTAGCCAAACTGAGCATCTTCTAGTTACTCTCTAAATTAGGGGGAGCTACAGGAGTTCAGCACTGCTGGGAAGGGTCACTTCCAAGAATCAGGGTGTAAATTAGCATAAGTCTCATTAGCACTATTAAACAGTCAATCACCAACAGCAAGTGTAAATATGACCACAGGATTCATACTCATTTAAATTTTCAGCAATCCTAAGCAAAGTGTTCCTTATATATTTAATAAAGAAATTCATATGCAGATACTCACAGATCTTTATTGTTATCTTTATCTCCATTGTTATCTAGAGAATGTTTTGATGTGTGCATAGTGTTGGTTGACAAACTGTGGTATAAGGAGAACAACTATTATTATGCAGGGTAACTTTCTTTAAAAACTAAAGAGCAGTAAATCACTTCTTGCAGTTCAGCAGGTCTGATTAAAACAAGTATATGGCATTTGGCTCCTCTTTATGGCCATGCATCAAGAACTGAAGTCTTTGTTACCTGTAAATTCTGCAAAATACGTTATTCTGTATATTTGCCTGGCTCATTCACTAATGTTTTAGGCTGACTCAAACACAGGACTACAGAGCCAGGCAATGTATGATCATCCACAAAGTTTAAGTAGTCTTTTTGCCCTACTTCAACAAGCCAAGGTTAAGGTAGGGAGGTGAACAGCAATCCAGACCGGCAAAGCTTTATTTTCCCCACACTGCACTTGAGTTATTTCTGAGGAGCATTCAGTAATCATGAACGCCCATATACTCTAGTCCTAGTCTTACACCTTGACCCTGATTAATTTTTTCCTGCCCCCTATCACTAAAAAGGATTTTCAGGACTTGCATCTCATCATGTCAGCTTCTCCTTGCAGAGAGCTCTTTGCATCTCAGAGTCTGGAAGCATCAGGGGAAAAAAATGCAGAGCAGCCTAAGCAGAAGTCATACATCAGTTACAAAGACCAGACGAGGAGACTAGAAATCACATTCRCATCAGTGACGCTGCAGTTAAGGTACAAAATCTGATCCAGGAGTTCTCTCCCTCCTTCCTGGCATTTTTTCCCTCCAGTCACTCCCACACAACTGTTAAAGCTGCACATTCCTGAAAGTGAAGTGTGTGCAAGGGTAAAATGATCACTTCAAATCCTCAGAGTTGAGCACAAGCCACAGTTTAAAAATGCAGATTTCTTTTTYTGGGCTTTCCCAACATTTCGGTGTATTTCCCAGAGGAATTTCTGTAGAGACCCTTTTCTCATCAGAACAGATCAAGAGACAGACAAACGATAAGGAAGCGGTAAGCTACTGCAGACACACTTGGAGAAGGGAAGACAGGACCGTCAGATGGGCCCACCTGAGCCCCCACGCGCCAGCTATGAGCACCGAGCCAGAACCGCTACCACTGCCCATTCTCCTGCCAGGGCTGTGACCGGAGATGTGAGGCGGGATTACAGCCCAGCTGCGCGGTGCAGAAAGGGATGTTTCAACTCCACCCATGTCTGTAGCATAATAAAGTGAGAACGCAACTCAGTTGTGTTCGGGAATGAGTTGCATCTGCTGAAAGCATGTTTCTCAACGTATATAATCCTGGATTATTTTCTTGTCTTTTCCATTTTACCCAAACCCTGAATTTTAGGTGCCTCTGTTTTTATCCTTGGACACAATGTAGCAGTACTCCCAAGACCTGGGGAGAATTCAGGACTCGGGCCATGATTACACATAAGGAATTGGTATTCCCTGATAGCGCCTGACTCATAGTTAGACCAAATGGTTTGAGATGTGCTATATAAGAGGTAGGTATTATTACTATAATTTGTCTCTTCTGTGCCAGACAAAAGACTCTGAATTGAAGTTTTCCTTGTTTACATGAAAACAAGGAAATTAGCTTTCTATCAATGCTATCTAGGGAACGCACAAAGGATGCCCTAGAAGACAGGCTTTCCRAGTCTGCCACCATGAAGATACTTACGGGGCAGTAACCTATGAAAACACCTTTGAAGTGGGAAGTGTTGCTCAAGGGCATCCTGAACATGAAATATAGTATTGTACCTATCCARTTATCGTTCTATCTACTAAATTTTATCTATATAGTAGTACACAAGCACACACATGCTTACATCTTTTTTATAGCTGTTACAAAGACTGATTATATTACACTAAATAAATATTTATATCCATACATATAGCAAAACATGTTACATATATAATTATTATATTGTATATAGCAACACATTTCCAATTAAATACACATATACGCACAACGGGATGAAAATTATTTCCTTAACATTTTAGATACTGGTTTTCAATATAACTCATGTACTTGTGTAGCTCTTCTCTGACTGCCTAGCTTTCTTTTTAAAGGACCCTATGCCAGACACATCATATGAAGAAACAGAGAAGATCTGGACTGGCTTTCTTTTGTTTGGTTGGTTTTTTGGTGGGTTTTGGTGGTGGTGGTGTTTTGTTGTTTGGKTTTTTTTTAAACATATAACAAGTACATTAAGAAAACACTGTATTTTAATTGTGCTAGCCAACAGGAATACTTTGTAGTTAATTGCACTTGTGTTTTCTCAGGCAGCTCAAACACTGCAAAGTCAGAAGCCTCACAAAGTGGGGAAATATYATCTTTTCAAATGAGAAGACAGAAATAAAGATGAAGTGACTTCCTCGAGGCCACTGACAGACAGGAGAACAGAAAGCAGGAGATTCACTCTTTCAACCATTTGATCTTTCCTCTCACTGAAGGCAGGCCTCCTTCTCAGTTGAAACAGGTCTATTTTGGGGGCAGTTAAAAAAATAGCTTCAGTTGAAAATCGGGGKTTTTTTTATTTGGCTTGCTGAGTTAGGTGGAACGGGTAAGTAATGGAGAGACTCATTAACTCCTGTGCTTTTCACCACTGCTTTCAAAGCAATCATGGAATTAGCTGAAAATTGTTCTCTGGCCCATCCATGTTTTCTATTGAACGATTCTCATGATGGAAGAGCCAAGATCTGTGACCTTAACTTGGCTCCAATAATGCAGAGAGCAGCCTCTCCTCTGTGGTGAACTGAGCCTTGAACAATTTCATTAAAAGGAATCATTGGAACTGATGAAATCGATGCTCTCATAACACAATAGTCTAAATCATTAATACAGATCCTAATTTAAAGCAGGCAAGAATGTAAGTTTTCCCTATCTTCTCCTCTCACAAAACGGCACGTGTCGGGCTTTTGTAGGAGGCATAAACACACCTGCAGTATTGATAGYGCAAGTTCAACATTTATTCATTTCAACAACGTCAAAAACAACCGGGGTGCCAGCTCCATTTCACAACATGCAACTGCTCAGACCTAAGTGCACAGCAGAAAGTAGCTGGTCTACCTTGTAAATGAGATGGATGGATGTAAAGAAATCGGTGTGTTGTCACCAAACAATACTTCTGCTGTGAAGCAAATCCAGTCCATGCACAAAGTTCCCAAGCGCTGGTCACGGTAAAGCATTCCATTCAATACTGAGAACCTTATCATATTATTCCACATGAAGAAGAATTATGTAGTCAAGCAGTCTGACAGCTTTGCATATGAAGGACAATTTCTCCAAAACAAATGCCAGCAGCTTATTAAGTTACCAATACATTGCTAAGCTATAGTGACTTAATGCCACCAGACCAAAATATTTTCAGCTGATTTTTAAAGGGCAGAGCCAGGAAGCTTGCAAATCACACATTCACATTTTAATGAAAGGTGTAATTACTGAGCATTTACCTTGTATTTAATTAGAATGAAACATCAATAAGGCTCATTTAACATCTCTCTAATATGTCAGCAACTTTTTAAAAAGGTGGTAGCAAATATTAGTTTTTGATTTATACAGTTATGCTGCAGAGCAGCATTGCATTTGCTGGGTTGCTACTAAACGACTGAATGACAAACAGTCAATTCTAAGGCAAAGATAACTTGGCTGTGGTTCTCGCACAGAAGACAAATCAAAGACTAATTTCAAATCAGTATAATTTCCTTTAAAATAGCAACAATGGAGAGGATTATCATATGCAATTACGATGGAGGAATGCATCTGTTTTTCTGACCTAGCTGTCACTGTTTTGACTGCTTCCTAATGCATTCAAAATTACAAATAGCTGCTGTATGTCTTCTGAAATAAAAAAAATGAAGATAACGGGGAGACAACATGAGAATACCTTTGCTGAAGACATCACATGTAATACAATTGATTCTACTTTGTCAGTCTAGTTTCAGCATAAGCCGTTTCTTATACTGCATGCCCCAAACTCCCTTCCAACTGGTGGCACAGTTACAAACCAGACCCACGGTCTAATAATAAATTTCCTTCGGGCTCCACAGTCTTTTGCTGTCCCAAGCACACTTGTAGTCACAAGACTCTAGATCTAAGTCTAAGTTTCTACCAAGATCTGCTAATCAAGGAGCAACGCAATGACTCCAGCTCCCCTGGATCAACTGCTTCATGGCTAAGAACTGTAGGAACCACCTGCAGCTTCTTCCCTAGAGACTAGAAAATGATGAGAGGGATAATGTAACACAAACAGAGGGAAAAACAACACATCTGGAGCCTTAGAAAATTTACCCAAGCAAAATTTACTCCCAGACTGGACCCGGACCTGCATCTGTCACGCAAGTACTCATTGTATAAGCTTGTCATGTAATGCTGCGGCAGCTGGGATGTACAGATACTCCTGAGAAAGACCATGGCTGGTTTGGCCAAAAAGAGCTCACAGCATGCTTGATTAACATCCTGCTCCAGAAAAGCCCTTATGCCAAATGCCAATATGGGGGATGACCCATGAAAGCCAACAGAACAATCTCTGTGCCTTTACCCTACAGTACCAGCTGCAGGTGCTGGCTGCCACTGACCAGACTCTTCAGGACCAGGCTGTTACGAGATTCTTTTGAAATAAAAGCCTTAATGCCTGGAGTAGCCACTTAACTACAAAATTACAATAGCAAAATCTTACTTTCAATGAGTTCAATGCTTGTACATTACAAGCTGACACCCAAGCAAGAAAACAACTTAAGAGAAACTTGTCCTTCGAATTCAATATTGAGCAGCAGCCTACCAGGTAAGAATATATATCTGTTACAGGAAAATTTAAATATTTAACATCCTATGTTATAGATGTCTAATATTTACTCAAGCTCATAATGAACGCTTGTCTAGGAGGAGGATATGAAACAGCACTACAACTACGTCGTTACTTAATTAAATTTCCCTTTTTTAAAAATTCTAATTTGCCAGCCAGCTTGCTAATGATTTCATGACCATGCTACATAAATATTATTTCCCTGATTTGCTTTAGATGCGTTCAAGCAGATATTAAAAGGGCATAAGGTTTGCCAACAGCCTCTCTGCTCTCACTTACGGAAACCCGTGACAAAAGATCTGCTATAGGGGGCTCAGAAATGAGAGGAGATGGTCAGAGACAATTCAGAAGGCATCCTGCACAGGTCAGGGCTTTGAAATAAAGCATAACAGAGCATCTCAAGGCTTTCTGATTATTTCTTGCTCCTCGCAGGTCACCTGTACATGGTCAAGACACGCTTAAACAGGAACATCTTTGAAAACGAAGGACTGCAAGAGACAAAAAGAACAGTTCTTTGACTGAAGCTCCGGACTGAATCTCATGAGTTTTGAGTTCAAATTCAGGATTCTGCCAGGCTGACTGTGGGATTTGAGATGCTTCACCTGCTCTGCCCGTAACTTCCAACAGGGATTAATTGTACTCCCTAGGCCTTTATGAGGCACCCACCTACAACAGGAACGCAGTTTAAGAGCGTACACATCCCTGGGCGCATTGTCCAATTAAAAGCAGAAATCAGTAAGTTTTGAACAGATTGCAAGTATTCCTGTGCTACAGGAGAGGAACAATCTGCGAGCATGTGTGTGGTAACGCTGACCCCAGCTGCCCTCGGAAGCAGGTGCCAGGTCTCCATGTACTTGCACAGGAATTAAAAGCTCTTCTGTCGAGTCAGCCTCAGCCAAGTGCTAGACATCCTTCTGCCTAAGCATACACCAAAACGTCTTCTGACTCACACTGGCAGGTCAAATTTGTTTTTTCCAACCAATGCACACACACACAAAAAAAAAAAAATAAAAAAAAAAATACAAAAACCAAAGCTGGAGCTGCATTCTCTGATGGAACTGATGTAATGGGCTGAAAGGGGAACRAAGCCTCTGAAGGAGACTCTAGCAAAACCACACTTGTATGTGTTTTTAGTTTACAACAGTGCTAAAATCCAGGGCAATTATTAGCTTGGTTTGTTCTCAGTACATGCAGACTCTCTTCTCCCCTGAGTAATAGCTCAGTATTTCTTACCCTCACAATTAGCATGGTCTCCTAGCCTCATCGCAGGTGAAGATAATATGAGGAATGAAAGTACAGTTCTGCCTATCTTTCTGCAGGTAGCAATTTTGTTACATCAACCTAATACACACCTGTCTCTGAGAAAACTGCTCTGTGTCACAGGCCATCTTGTAACCATCAGATGACAACTTTTCAACACTGCTGATCTGAACTGCATTCAGGTAATGACAACATTGACAGTTCTTCTGATTTTCTTATATTTGATGTTTTATTTAAAACCCCAGCTCCTCCAAACAAATGATCATCTAAGAATCTCAGCTTTCACTTCCTCAAGCATACTCCCAGCCCTCATGTTGCACATAAAAGCCTGGGAACGGGAACCAAATGTATCTTGATGTCTCAAAAATTCAAAGCAAAATGAAAGAACACAATGTGTACTTTACGTATCATAGTTTTAGGGGATCAGACTCCTTTCCACTAAGATTAAGATTTTTTTTTTCTAAAAACAACATGACTAACTAGAAAATTTACCTTGAATTTAAATGAAAAAATTGCTTATAATAAGAACTGTTCAAAAGGCAAAGGTGCACGAGGCAAGCTTGAACAAAAAGTAGCTTGGGCTTTTTTTTTCTTTCCCTTTCTTCTTGTACATTACAAGTTGACACCCAAGCAAGAAAACTTCGCACCCCCCCCCCCAAGAGTGCTCATTAACCCCAAGAGATGGAGGACCTTCATATTGGCTATGGCTTAGCATTTATGAGGCGCCTGCAAACTTCAGCATAAAGTGGATCTGTGAGGAGTTTGTACTTGATGTTGTACAGGGACTTGGGGTTGGACTGACTGGTTGGAATGGGTGTCCTGAGGATTTTAACAAAATCTTTAAAGCAAGAAAATACTTTAAGTTATCACAGAAGGAAAGGAAGGCACCCCGTTACTTAACTGAAAGGACCACAAGGAGTTAATCTCTGACAGACTTGCACTCTGTCCTCATGTTTCACTCAAATGCTAAAGAATGAATTTATAATGCCAAGTTTGAACTTTGCAAAACACCGCTCTCCAAGCATTATGCATTTTTTAAAACTGGTTTAATAATATACATTCATGCACAAACCAATGCTATAATTGCAGATTCCTTAGAACAATGAAAGACTAAACAAGTCCTTAATTTATAAGGCTCCACAGTGCTATTTAAGGACATCCCTTTATTACTGTAGAATTTCAAGCTGAACTCTCACACTCACATGTGGCAAGGACCTAGCTAATCCCACCCAGTGTGGCATTTCAGTAACCCCTTTGCAATTAGCCCGAGGCCTGAGATGAAGCAATGCAAAACTATCACCTACCTCCACCCCATTTGCTTTGGGGTGTGACACGCTCAGACCCAATAAGGGTTAGAAAGCTCTCATCCTCCTGGCAGAGACCCGAGGAAGGCAAGGAGAACTTCTGGCTGGGCTGGATGTGGAGACAAAGCCAGTCGCTGATTATTTGTGTGGCACTGGCTGAACAGCATCGTTATTCACATGCCGACAGCTCACATCCAGACACCACTTGATGCTGCGAGACAAGCAACCTGCACACGCACACTTTGCTTAAGTCTTTGGTAACAGACCATTCAGGAAGGAAAACATCGCCAAGGGAAACTTGAGCTTCAGTTCAGCATCCAATATATTCATCTTCAAGGTATTTTAATATGAAGAATAACAGCTCAAAGACCAGAACAGTTTGCCACGAAAGACAGAAATCACCACAAGCAAAGAGATTTCCAGTCAGACCTATCAGTCAGGGAGACTCTGGCCTTCACTGTCCTCCCCTTTACCCTGGTGCAGTCCCMGTAACATACCTAAAAGCAAAGGAATTTCACAGGAGAGGACTCAGCATGTAAGTGAAAAATCAAATCTGATGGGACTTATTTGTTAGATGTGTAGAAGGAGCAATTATAGGAATGTAACAGGTATTGTGGCACTTCACATTCTCAATAAAAAGGTATTAAAGGAAAAAAAAAAAAAAAGGTTTTAGGTCTCTACAGATTATGTATTATCCACAACTGCAAAAACTAAATTCAAATTTGGAGGACAAAGGTTCCTACCCCTTCCAGTGAGTCACTACATGTACATTTTCTACGCCTATTCCACTACAACTCTAAACAATTTCAGAATTAGTTTAAGAATGCTGATTTTGTGCTGTCTGATGTTACAGACCAACGCTTCAAGAGTCATAAATGAAAAAGCAACATGCCATACTGAATTAATTTCTCATTCAGCTTTTATAGTCCTGTAAACAWATAATGTGATTTGCACACTTATCACCCAAATGCTACCTTGAAACTTTTCCCCAAACTGACTACATTAGAGAACGTAATGCTTCTTTCTAATAAAACTGCTTTTACAATGAGGCTACAGGAATAGAGTTCCCTGCACCTGCGTAGTCTCATGGTTTAAAAAAAAAAAAACACAAAACAAATTAGAAAAAAGTACCCTAATCAGGAGACATACAAATCATTTGATATTTGGAAGAAGAAATAATGAAAACTTTTTTTCTAGGGCTATTAATATTTCACTAAACTGTGCTGTAGACCCATCACAAGTAAGATGTTTGCAACACCGATTAGACAAATTCACAAATTACAAGAGACCACAAAAGTCTTAATTTATCCATGGTCAAACCTCATTATAACTTCAGTTGTGTGATATATAACCGAAACCACATGTGTCCACAACATTTCTGAACAGCATCAACCTGTGTTTTAAGGCAGCCCTCACAAAATACTCTCAAAGAACTGCACGACATCGCCACTGATGGTTAGAAATAAAACCTCACAGGATGAAGTATCCGTGGGAGTGAAGAGTTAAAGAAAGAGCCCTACTTTAATGTAAGGAAAATCCTTTCCCAGTGTTGTATAGATACAAAAAGAATAATTGAAGGTGATAAGAGGGGAAGTGTTACAAGAGGCAAAAGTACCCCTCCACCCCCCCCGRCCCCAATTCTCATGGAGTAACCCCCATTCACTCCAAACAGAATCTTTCCTAATTATTGTTTGATGGGGCTAGAGGGGAGGAAGACGTACAGTCATCTTAAAAACCTTTGATAATGTTTCCCTTAAATTTTATTAAAAACACATGGATATTTCTTCCCCTCAGCAGCCAACCTAAAGTCAGTTTTTTAAATACTAGCTCCATTCTCTCTTTAGTTCCCCTTTATTAGGACAGCAGAACAGTTCCTACAGCAGAATTAAAGCCAGATGCTGACAACTGAGCCATGCACTAATGCATTTCTTAAATCCTAAACATATACGCCTCCGACCTCCATGGTATCTCTGGGCAGCTGTATCTAATACACCTGTTCCATGAGGTATTATTTGTGATCAGGTACTGCCCAGTGTGAGGAATGCCACAATCGGGCACCTCCAATTTTGAAAATCCAGCTCTTCGTACTTTGAGGCCCGGGTAAGAATCACGGTTAAGGACAGTGTATTAGGTAAAGAGCCAGCAATATATTTTTAGAATTGAGAAAGAATTTTATTGAACCATTTTAAAACCACGCACACAATGGCAAAGTCATCTTTCTCTCTCACTTGCCTTGAAAAAGGATACATTAGCAAAAGAGACAGAAAAAACACCCTGGTATGAATAGGGTCAGATTCCTTCGCTTTCAGACCATGACTTCTCTATTGCCGAGGGAACACATGAAGGAAAAACGAGGCACTGATAAGGAAAGAACTTCCAAAAGTTGGAAAATGGACCTCAGTACTAACGTGTTTGGTAATCCTGCCCTTCAACCTGACGAGCTTAGTCATGCCTAATATGGAGCTGGGAGCTCTGGCAGAGACAAAATTTCAAGGATGCAGCAGAGTTGGAGAGAAACATTCCTGCCATTTACAAGCGCACGGGCTCCTGGTTTGGGACATGGCGCCTGGAAGAGACTCCACCGCCCACAGTCACAGAAAAGCTGTGAACAGCTTCACTCTGGGTACCACTGCTGATGCTCAGAACTCTTCCTCCCCTGCCCTCTCCAATAATGAGTAGCAGACAATGACCCCCCGGTGAGTGAGTTTGCCAGAAGGTATGGCTGAACATTTTCTTCAGTAAAACATCGTGAATCCTACGAATTGAATAGGAATGGAAGAAACCTGATTCTACAGCAATGCTTTCAAATAGCCTACAGAAGTGAGCAGAGATTTATGGGTCTGATCCAAATCCCCTTGAAGGCAGTGGACAGACCGCAACAGGGTAAGGCAAGAATTCTGTTTCTGTTGCGGAAACACACAGAAGAGATGTCATCCTCTGTTAACTATTTTTCTTCTACGAGGAAGTCTCAGGAAAGGAAAATTTAGCCCTAAAACATGAGAAACAATATATATTCCTGAACTTTCAGATTCCACAAGAATTGATTAAAAGATTCTTTAAAAGGTATTGACTGAAAATAACATCCAAGTTTAGCAAATCAATGGGCTTTTCTTTATATTTTTTTTTTCAATAAAAAGAACAATCCCCTGCCTAAATTACAAGTATTTTGATATTATATCACAACTTTAATTAAATCATATGTGCACATACAGTAAAAAAATCTTGATCAAATTATACTAGTAGGTGGCTAAGAATGATACCATAATTCATASTTATGCATAGCTACTGACTACTAATGGTTGTTTAACACGAGCATTGAGTAACCCCATTTCATTATTTCTTACAAATATACTCTAAAATTTGTACTATATTATCATTGTATTTGTACTTTTTTGATGTGCTTACGAAAAGTTCATAAAATTTCTTCTTAGCCATTTTTCACTACAGTTTCCACCTACCATTTGAGCTGGATGGACCAAAGTCCAAACAGAATTTAAAATGTGATATGTTCAAGTTCCACTTCAAATTTGCATTACTTGTCACACTTTTGGTGATTCCCCCTTGCTCCAAAAACATATTTTCGGGTTTTTTTTTCCTAGTAGCACTGACAAGTCCAAGCCAAAACTCTGCTCCCTGCACAAGCTCAAAATAAGATGTCTCTGCTCCAAGAAGTTTACAAACTAAAACAATAGGAATTCAAAACAAATGGATGGAACAGCATCCACTTGTTTAAATCAACATTCAGTAACAGACTGATACTGGAATCTAATGATTTTTCCTACACACATTTCTTATTTGTAAAGCTGCATTATTCATATGCCCTGCATTTCAAAACCACTGACTTTGCAATTCCTTGGGACCAAGAAGGATAAAGGTACAGAAAAGCCTTAATTAAAAAATAACTTATTGCAATACTAAAAGTGTTTTTCTTATTGAAGACTGGATTCTGCTGGCAGCTGTCTACATTGCAATATCTAGGTTTTAAGGCCACTATCACTTTATTCTATAAATGCAGAAAAGGTAACACTGTATTAAAATTGATGCAACTAAACTGAGTTCTTATAGTGAAACGTCATTCTTCTTTATTATCTTTATTCTAATACTGCTTGCAAATCATACTCTGGCTGCACAACTATTTATTTCAGGTTTGCTTTCAGAAAGCTAAATAGGAAAAATATTGTTTGCCTCGTAAAACCACTTTTTTTTTTATTAGCTTTGCTCTACAGTACGAGGAAACAGGTATAAAAGCAGAGATTTCACAAGGAAGACATACAAATTACCATGGCTATATTTTTGTTTACTAATAGATGAAGATGCATGTAGAAAACTAGAAATTTAACATTTGTTCCTGGTTCCATTCTTAGCAATGAAGGCCAGATTTTGCTGGGGCTACTTGTGTGGCATTCCACTCCACAGGCAGTTCTAGACAAACTGCTGGATTTCTATGTTTGGCTCAAATGCGACTTACCACCCAAAATGAGCACAGAGGCCCTTAGCAAACGATGGGGTATTTGTAACCACTGCATCTTTACTCAAAAAGGAATCAAGATTTCCCCAGACTGTTGCACTGGTTCTGCAGAGCGGTATGCAACTGCTGCCCAGACATCTCCTCTTCTGCGTGTCTGAATGCTGCTCCCAGTGCCAGCATCACCTCCCAGCACCAACATCAAGCTGGTGAACCCTTGCCCCCACCTGTTCATGATACCTGTACTCTGAAATATCTCCAAAGGAAGAAGGTATTTTGTTTAGAGCTCAGCAAATTTCTGCTTTGCTTTATAAGAGTTGTAGTACTTGCAGAAACACACACACAGCTGCATATTTTAGGAGTTTTAATATTCATGATGTATTATGTTGGAATGGAAATCAGACAGCCAATTTCCACTGAGGCTCAAATAGGAGTTGGATACCACACTCTTTTAGGATCCTATGGGGAAAGGAAGGAAAAAACCCAACAACCCACAACCTAGCCTTGCATCTTTTCATAAGGGTCACTGGCAATGGGTGAGGGGAAGGAAGAGAACAGTGTTCAGGATATGGCTAATGGGATATGAAGGCTTTCCTCTCCAKCAAAATGAGACATTACTAAACAAGATGTCAGATCAGTGATGACGCATCATTTTTTTACCAGGCCTACAAACATATTGCCTTTTGAACCTCAAGGTTTTACTCTTGTGATGATTCTTAACCACTGTAATGAGATTCAACTATGCTGGGTACTGCGACTTATAACCTTCCTCACGCCATTCAGCTGTGCCTATTTATATAGTATCTTTGCACTGAAGACAGGATGAAGATCAGTTAAGGCTACGATAAAATTGGAATACTACTCTAGCATGGCAAGGGGCAGTTGTGCTAATGTGCTACACTACTTACCCAACAGCATCAGACTCTCAGAGGAAAACTAAGGTTTACACCAGGCACATCTTCAGTATCATGCAACACGATGACTGCAGACTGCAACCCCTCAAAATGTAACTAAACCTTTAAATACTGTGTTGAGCGTACCCTTCTCACGCACAAATAGTTCACTGAATACCTATCACATTCTGAGCAGCAAAACCAGAGATTAAAAATAAACACTTCTGTGTAATGCAAAACAATGTATTATTATATTATTAGAACCCTGGAGAGAAACACAGTCTTGCCAAAAATCACTTCTACATATAAGAAAACCTACAAATCAGAACTAATGTATAGACTTGCTCACATATCGAGAAAATAAAATGGCAAACAGGAAATTTGATACCTTATTTATAACTACATCTTGGTAATAAATAGGTTAAAGGCACGTCATAGACTGTAGACATAAAGACAGCTTTCATCTCTACAAATGGAGGACCTGACAAGCAATGCATGCATGCATGCATGCCTGTGTGCCTGTGCACGAGAGAAACGTTTTGTGTCTTGTATGAAACCAGAATTAAAGGATGTTAGTTATTTGTTTACGAAACATTTAAACAGGATACTCTCTTTCTTGGTCATTTCCTACACACAGAAATACACACCAATTTCCAAGCACAAGCTGGGAAAAAACTCATAAGCAACTTTTAAAATTATTCTAACATACATTCTTGAATATATGAAATGCAGAGGATGCATTCTCAGTAATAACAACCAAGTCATTTTCTGACTCTCTCTCCTCCCTGATCTGTTTATCTCTAGCAAAGTTGTACTTATGGATCTTCTTGTTCAAAGAAAGAGGATTTTAAAGTAAATATAGACACATTTTTTCCTATCAATCCTGATCCTAGGGATCAAAGATCCTTTGTAGAGAATTTCCACCTCTTCCTCCGAGATGCATTCCTTAGAATATAAAATCCAGAATGAGACAAGTTGTATATGGTTTTCTCTCAATAAGCACCAATGCACAGAGAAGACACTTAGACACACACTCACAGAACTGGTGACAAAGCAGCGCAATTTCTGTATCACTAATGCAAGGCCATTTGGCCTATGTCACTCCAGGCAAAGTGACTGCTCCGCCTTGAAAGCCTAAAAGTTCTTTGAAACTACATTTCAAAGTTTAACGGGAGAAAGAAAATCTCTTAAATTTCCTTTGGAAAAAATTGTGAATCAGTTGAGAAGACTACTACTCTGATTTCAGAGTATAATATTAGACTTCAAAAACTATCTGATTAGAAACAGGGCCTCTAAACATGTCTATCTTGATGGAAAAAGTAGTATAATATTTATTTTTGCAGGTATTTGACCTGGGCAGTAACACATGAAGCAGACCGAAGTTTCAAAATCATATTCAATTACTCTGTAGGACTAAGAAAAAACAGATCTTTCTTGCTTGGACAGCATTATCCATAAAAACGTAAGCCCTCCTGGAGGAATTCATTTAACATGGTCTTTAAACAATGCATTTTGTCTAAGCCATTACTGTATGTCTACTTTTCTGCGTCTGTGAGAGTAATAACGATTTCATCCAAGTATCCATTTCAACTCATATGGTCCTGGATTTCATTGCAGCAGACCAGCTCTGCAAGCTCAACATACCATATCCAGGGATATGTTATCCAGATAGAAACTTCAGCTCAAAACCAACACCAATAGCATAACGCTGTTCTCTGGAGTCTGAAAAAAGTAGATTAAGAGATACAGCCCAGTTTTGTGATTCATGCTTCACTCTGAATGGAGAGGCCACAGGGTACATTACTGGTCTTTCAACGTGGTCAACTACCAAACTGGCTTAGAGTGAAAAGAAGGGAAGGAGAAAGAAAAGAAAAAAGAAAAAAAAAAAAAAAGATAGATTTAGGGGTCAAGTCTTACATTCTGCTGAGTTTTTCCTCTATTAGGCAATGCTGAGAGATACAATAAGCTTTGTATCATCCAGGACAGGTTTACTCAGTAAATCAGTAAGTCAGTTTGAGTAAGTTAGCTGCTCGCAGAAAAACCATTGCTCTGAGATCTCAGTGAATCACGAAGTTCAGGTGGATGGATGTTTGGCTTTTTGATTTTGGACACAGATGAGCACCTCTCCTCTCAGCGTCTGAAATGAGGATCAAACTGACCACATCACTAGAGTCATACTCTGTATTCAGCCAAGACAGCAGGGAAAGAATAAAAGATGATGATTGTCATAGCCAAGGTATCTTCTAATGTGAAATGGGGAAGGGATAACAGGAATTAATGGATATCTTTTTGATTCACAAAAGATTTTTTGTGCAAGAAGAGCTTTCCCAAAGGCTTCAGAAAGGATGTGTTGTTTTGATTTTGCAGCAACAATTCTTTTTCTTCATAGCGATTTTCATCTTCAGTTAACATTCATCTGAGCTGAAACTTGCTCTTGACAGCATTCATCCCGCTGTGTCCACGGTTATTGCAAATCCAGGATAATCCAGGAACTACATTACCATGTAGTTTCCCTCAGCTCTGTCTCTGGACAGAGCTCAGATCAGGGGTGAGGGGGAAAGTCCAGGAAGAAGTAGAAGTGAATATGCTTCTACTTCACAACTATATTAGCTTTATCTGGGAAAGCATTCAAACAGTAGCAACCAAAGGTGGAAAACAAAGCTGCAATGCATATTCAAAGTAAAGAGAGACTATGAAGATGCACCTAGTTTTGGAACTTACCTAGATACACGTCAGACAGAGCTTTAGTCAGCTTGTTCCCCAGTCACGTGGAGTTAGAAAGAGGATGCCAAATGGGTTGCCCTGCTCCMACTTCAGGTAGCTGAAAAAAACAGCTTCATTCATGTTCATGTAAGTCCACCGGTAACAGCAAGGGAGCACATTTGCACTTCTGATTCTTGCTCATTTTCAGAGCGCAGCATTGCCGGACAAAAATTTCATTATGATAAATATTACAGGTAGCCAGTGCCCCCAAAATTAAGAGCCAGGCAGCAAAGGTAGGAAAAAAGGAGCTCAACTCCATAGAAGCAAGACTTCTCACATCATCTTCATTTCTTTCCTTGGAAAACAGAATTTAAAGTCACTTTCTCCCTAAGAATAACTTATGGTTTTCCCCAAAGTTCTCAAGTATATCACTTTACAGACCAGAAACCTCATACTACCCACAGAACCTGCCAAGCTCCACAGCGAAGAGCTCGGTAAGGGGAATGAAAAGGAGGACAAGTACACTTCCCTTCATCTTTGGTTTATCTCAGCTCTCTTTCCTGGAGGTCTGTAAGAGCAAAAGGTGCCATAAACTCCAAGCAACAGCAGAATTAAGATAAATCTCCTTGTGAGACCAAAGCTGTCCTGTGATATAACAAGGAACAAGACACAGATACAGTACTGCTAGTCCAAAACCTAAGTGTCTCTAATAATAACTCAGAAGCACGAAGGCTGTTTTGAGCCAGACAGCAGCTCAGCACAGAGCAGTCATGGTTACTGCTGTCTAAAGTTCTCCCTTACCTTAACTGATCAGGCTGAAGCATCATTTTAGACAGAGGACCTTGACAAGATGAAAAAAAGAAACACATGGCTCACAATACTAATTATTCATGAAAAGCGAGCTTATGAATAGGATATTTGATAAGAAAGGTTTCCCTTCAACCAATATTCTGGTTTTTTTCTTCTCCCCAAATATGTAGTAGTGCTATAGCATTAGCCATGTCAAGACAAATGCACACTAAATTTGTGCAGCAACAGCAGCACTAATGAAGAAGATATCTGGGAAAAAGATAAGTCATTGATGGTACAAAAGTCACTGAGCATTAAAAGAATAGTCAATATAAAACTAAATTAGTTCACTATCTTATTTCTGTTGGGGAAAAAAATAAAAATCAAAAGCTGGATTCATTTTTCACTGGATCATTATCATGCTCCTCTGGAAATTGTGTGCAGTGACTTTCATTCCAGGAAATAATATAAATCTAGTATTAGAGCTGAACTCACATGAGTTCAGAGTCACATGCACTTTAAAACCACAAATTTAATTGGGTTCTGGGATCAAAAAGTTATATCCGGGTTGCATTTGCCATTCTTTCAGCCTCCAATTGTCCTTTCCAAATCAGAATTGCTAATAGAAACTTTTACAAGTCTATAATAGTGAAAACTCTCACATAGAGATAATGGGCTGGATTGTGTCTGGCTCTGTGAAGGTGTGCAAAGGGGGAAAGATCACAAAGAACTTACAATACACAATATATTTTCTGCAGGGCCAGCCAGGATTCACAGCCTTCCAATTTATGGAGTGTAGGCCAGTGCTCAAAAGCACTTGAGGTGGGTTACGGCTTGTTTCTCACTTGGTTGTTACAACTTGCCTTGCACAAGGGGAAAGAAGAGGCATGCTGCACCTTCTCAAAAGGGGCAATAATGGCCAGTCTTTTACAGAGCAACTGAAAGCTTTCCTTCTGCTCAAGCCATAATGGTCTCCAGATCTTTCGAATTGTAGTAATCTCACCCCTACTTTTAAGAACCCTGAAAATTCTTATCTTTGAGTTTTGGCCAAGCCAGGGATGCTCATGCTGGTTTTGAAGAGAAAGCAGATTGAAACTCAGTACTTATTATGTGCTGCTCCTGGAGAACGGCGCTCCTCAGCTCTGATTGCACCCTACAGAGCTCAAAACCACATCCCTTTCTGTGCCAAGAGGATGATAAGCTAAGCCTAGCTGTTCTCAGASAGCATGCTAGAATGTGCAATTGGACTTGCAGTAGCTGGCTGACAATAATAGTTTTAGAAGAAACACATGTTACAGTGACAGTAGCAATTTTAAGCTCTGGGTCATATTAGTGACACTCTAAAGTGCTGATAAAATCATAATGCCAAACTATAGCTAGAAGACCAATAGTTTATGTAATAAATGTTCTTTCTCTACTATACAATAGGCACTTACTCTTATTCCCTCAGAAAAAAAAAAWAATTGAGAAAAATCTCTTCTTTGTCTTTGCTATCACAATCAGTCACCAGTCTTTCAAAAAAGATCAGGGGAGTTTGTTGGTGTTTGTTTTGGGAGTTTTATATTTGCAAGTTATCTTCTAATATGGTAAAATTTAATTTCATCGAAGATGTACGTTATTTGCCATACAAATATCATTCTAAAACACTTGCTGAAGTCACATGACAAAAATATGAAGGAAAGGAATGAGTATCAAGAGAAAAAAAAAAAAAAAAATGAATACAAATATCATTCTAAAACACTTGCTGAAGTCACATGACAAAAATATGAAGGAAAGGAATGAGTATCAAGARAAAAAAAAAAAAAAAAAAGAAAGAAATCCTGCCACAAAGGTGTCCTAACATCAAGAAATCACTCATATGGAGTTGCAGGTTTTCCACCCATCTCAGCAAAAGGGTGGGAAGGAATATCATTTACCTTGTTCGTGGAACAATACCTCAACATTTTTCTTTTCTGTTAACATGTACTGATAAATACGAATCCAGAACAAATCCATCAGCTGCAGGGAGTGCCTGTACTTTCAACATCCTTCACCAGCAAAGAATGTTTTCCATTCTCCTCAGGAAGTGCACCCCTTTATAAACATGCGAATCAAAGCCCTCTATTCTTTAACAAAACATGTCTCAAATTAAAGCATTAAATCTTTCCTTAATCAAAGGAGCAGCAGAGGTTGAACATCTGAGCAAAATCATTTTGCTACCCAGATTTATCATTATTATTACTAGAATAGTGAGTAGTGACATAAAATGGACTGAAAGCTCCTTTGAGCAAAGCACTGTGCAGAACATAGGGACACACCGCAACAATGGGAAGCCAGTGAGTTAGTACACCCTGGGACGCTACCCCATCTTACCCGATACATGTGTGCTCCTGACCTATTACAATTTCAAAGTTAGTGTAAACCAGTTTCGTGGCAATGCTTCAGGATAGTTTAATTTAACCTGCTTTAATTTACATCCCTAATGAAATTAAAGTATTCACAGCCAGCAACCAAATTTCAGCTGAGAGGCAGAACTTCCAGCAGTGCAGAGCTAAGTCCTTGATATGCGCTGCCTCGCTTGCAACTGTGCAAACGTGGCCAAAGAAAGTCCTCAACTGACAGAGCTGACAACTGAAATGGCAACATGGATAAAGGGTGTGTGCCAGGAGAATGGGAGAGTCGAGTCAAACAGATGAAATAACTTGTCCCAAGTTGAACAGCACACTAATGGCAGAGCCTAGAAAATAATGGATTTCCTTCCAGACTACCTACTTTATCAAGGTAGCTATCAAAGCTACCAGTTTGTCTCACCATAACTTTGCAAACAACTTCTGTGACCAATACACATCAAACACTCCTATGAGGGCAGGACTCCCAGATCAGCTTACCAGAACAGCCGTCTACAACCAGGCTGTCGTGCCCATGGTTACAATACTCTACCTACTGGACTCTGCTACTTGTAACATTATTCTTCCTTCAAGTCACAAAAAAAGCTATACTGGGCCAGAGCAGAAGACCACATAACCCCAAATCCTGTCTTCAACAATAACCAGAAGCAGATGCCAAGAGAAGAGCACAGGAATGGAGGAAACAAGCAGAGATACTACCCTTGGGCACACTCCAGCCTTCAACAACTTGAGAGTTTGGCACTTCATAGAGTCTTCTGGAGGCGATTCCTACGTATCTAGCATCCTCAGCGGACTTCTATGCAAATAAATTATCTATTCTCATTGTGAACCCAGCTGAACTTTTAGCATCCCCAACACCCTGTGGCAAAACCATACATTTTTCCTTAGACGGTGCTCAAATCCCCAACTCTTAAGATTCAAAGTGTAGTGCTCAACCCATGCAGCTATCCAAGCAGACCCATCTTTACAGCTCCAAACAATCTTAAGGTTTTACCTCCATTCACCCAGTCAGAAGTTGTCCTTGTCTACAATCACCACTTTCCCCTACTGTCCAATTGTCCCTGTTCTCTCCTTCCACCACATATTCAGCCAGTGTGGTCAAGAATGATGCCAATATAGGCCACAAGAGCAAAGGGAAGAAAATAGTCTTTGCAAAAATAATATTGCTTGGGGTAGGAAGCAAGGTGTCCATCTCTACACCTGTTGCCTCCCTCTGTGAAGGCTCGAGCATATGAGCAACTAGGCGTCACACCCTCGCAACACATGGAGATGAGTAATAGCACTGTATCTGTATAACTGAGGTAGAGATACAGATTCATTCCACTTCTAAAGTAAAACCATTCATGTCATTTTTGGTAACCATGTGGTATCACCATCACGACAGTGACAATAACATGCAACTGCTATCAAGACTAGCAGTTTGTCTCGCCATAACTTTGCAAACAACTTCTGTGACCAAAACACATCAAACATTCCTAGGAGGGCAGGATTCCCAGATCGGTTTATCAGAACAGCTGCCTACACTAAGCTGTCATGCCTATGGTTACAAGAATGTGCCATGGCTAATCTGGATCTGGGTGGGATTAACTCCCTACAGCTGCTGGTGCTGAGATTTCTGGCTTTATTTAATTTGGCAAAGAACCGCACAGGAAGCTGAAAGACTCAGTCACTATAGTGAAGCTTCTGACATTTTTGTCCCTGGACCCTGTGGAACCCAAACACAACTCCTGCCAGAAATCCGTAAACTATTCAATTTGCACAATCAGGCATGTAAACTCAGGTTGTAGTTTTGTTACCAATTTAAGCTGCCCAAAGTGCAAGTTGTCTCTGACAGTGGAGTCCKGCCCTCGCCATCTCCCTTGGCTGGGTGTTCCCACTCCCTCTCGGGTGCCAGCACTAGTGCTTGTTTGGCCATGTGCTGAGCTGGCTCAGGGAGCCCAAGGACAAAAAGACAAAAAAAAAAAAAAGCAGAATGCCTTAGCTTTCAGCCAGATCTGCTCCCTAGCCTGATTCACCTGGTAGCCACACAAAAGCAAGAGCCTGCAGTAGGGAAGGAGCGGCTGCCAGCAAAGACAGAATTACCTCCAGCACTAGGACTGGATTAAATAACCATGAAACAGCAGCGTGGTAGGACTGTGCTCGCTTTCTACAGAGCTCAGTGGTGTTGCAGCAAAGGAAGGGAACAGGTCTGTGTCTGCAGCACTGCGTAGATCACGATCCTGCCATGACTCTGGACAGCCAATTCTTAAGATTATTTAAATATCTATAAACATTGCCTGTTCAAGATTAAACAAATTAGTTGGTCTGACAGTGCACATTTAATAATTACTTCACCAACCTTTGGATAGTTTATCTAAGCCATTAAGCCTGCCTCAGCTTTCTTAATAAAGAACATACTTTAGTAACGATGTGCGGCTCAGATCCTAGCCTAATTTCACAGCAACAAATGTAAACTTCACAACCTGCCATCATCATCCCTGCTGGGTGGGGAAAAGGACTATCTGGCACCCCTTGCTTTCAGCCTCTGGAGAAACACACAGGTCTATGTGAACCTAGGACACAGAGTACCCTATTCTCCACAAGACCTGATCTTTCTATATGAACATGAAATCAGATTGTCAGGGAGGGAGGGAGGGAGGGAGGGGAGACTTGCACTGACCATGCTTGTTCTGCATTTGGGAAGCTTAGGTTTCTCGGAATGCCTACCTGGTGCATATCCGCAGCCAATTAGTGGTAAAAGACACCTCCTGCAGAGCCCATCAAAGCCACCCCAYCCCTAACAGGGTTGCTGTACAGAGATCTGAAGCTCTGCCTTCCTCCTAGAGGGAGGCAGGGTTTTCCCTGCACCATACAACGCGGTAAGAGATCAAATCCAGGAATCAAACTCAGATATCTCACTCACGAGATCACTAAGCCTGGCAGAAATGTCAATTTTAATCAAAATCAAATAAAAAGTGAGCCAGTGAACCTTCAGAGAGCTGCCACAAGCTAAATATGTACAGCTTCACTTTAAAAGACAACAACAAAAACCTCATAGTCACATCTGTACTAAAATACATTTGACATTAGCCACGTTAGCCATCCCACTTGAATTATTCCCACTAGCATGTGGCTGCAAATTGCRTCCCCTTATACACTAAAGCCTAAGAGGATCTGCCCCGAGAGCTGACATGACTGTACCAACCTTCCCCCTAGGGTTCTTCCCAATGGAAGAAAGCTTTAATTTGCAGCTAGTKCCCTACAGTACTTTCTCCATTAGAGGCTGCAGGGAAAAAAACGTGTGCATCTCCATGCATCCAGGACCAACTACACCTGCTCAGTCCTGCAGAAGGAAGGAATCTTGTCCTTTTTCTACTGATATAGTCATTCCTATCACCGGGATCTTTGATCCAATGTCCTCACCGATGAGGGGTCAAGTCTATAGACTTGTATACTCTCAAACTTTTAGTGCCTCTAGTATGCCTCCATTTACAGCTTTGATTTCTTAGGCAACTTCCTCACCAGGAAGCTTAACAAAGGAGTGTCTGAGATATGGCCAGAAATGTTTCCCCACACATCCCCTTCAAACCCTCCATGATAAGAGTCACATATAATGCCTCCTATTAACTAAGGACTTTTTAGAACCAAAATCAGAGGCAATCTGGAAGATACTGCAAGTGAAGCTGTTGAAGTAGATTTTAGGAGTAAACAGAGGTTTAAGAGTCTTTAGGTGGCAAAGAAAAAGCCGCAATGTCCACATTTAAGTACTGCAACATACTTTTTTAGGCCTGCCAAGCAGCTTTTTTTTTTTTTTTTTTTTCTCCTTTGTCCCCTCCTTTTCATCTAAAGCATCCTTCTGCATGTAAAACAATTTTCCAGCTCCTTTGTGGCCAATGGATCCCACTAAGCAAAAACAACTGAAAAAGTAGAAGAAGAAAGCATATAAAGAGCCACAAGAAGATGCACTAGCAACCCAGAYGCACCTTCAAAACTGGCCTTTTCATTTTACTTAACAAGTTTCATCCTTGTTATAGAAACAGGGACAATTATGTTCTCCAATCTTTAAGGAGGGTGGCTGAAAATCATTAGCAACACCTGCATCTGCAAATCATTTTGTAATGCTCTGAATGAAAGATGATAATAAATTGCACTGACATTTATGGAACATTTGCAATTTCATCATTCAAGAGAACACAGGGATTCTGGAGGAGAAGCATGATAGAAAATCTTACATGATAGGAAATAATATGGGTAGTTTGCATTTATATAGCTCCCACCACTTGAGAATATTAAAAAAAAAAACACCCAAACCAAAAAAACAACAACAAACAGCCCCCCCCCCCCGACATCAACTGCATCTCTGAACATCTTTCATAAGATTCTGTAGGCTTCTTACCAATCTCAGATCAGAAAAGGAACACACAAACCAGCGACTTTTGCTTCAGTTCTTACCAAAGTGTAAAAGGCAGAAGAAGAAACCAGTCAGGAATCCTTTGCTCTACCTACCCCATGGCTTCTTAAATGCTGAAGTGCCAATATCAGAAAAAGTTCTCTAAAACATAATGAAGTGGCACAGAAATATTTATCAACATTGCAATCTGGGATAGGGTTTAGCCTTTTAGCAATATAGTCTGAGCCGACAGATGAAATAAGTTGCATAGCACGCACATAATTTATTCCTAAAGCAAATTCTATTGTAACTTAATTAATGTACAAATACAATTTTTCTTCCATTCAATAATAAARGCAAAGCTCTGTTCTATTTCCTAATGAACTAGTTAAAGTTTCCTTTGTTTCAGCTCTCCAAGAACAGAAGTGTTACTAGTTTGTTTCTTGACTTCTTCTTTTAACCTTACTTGTTGCAGGAATTTCAGGGAGTACAAACAAGCGTAAATTGAAAAAACTTCCTAAAGCCATTTGGGCTTAGTTGTTTTCAACACAGCAGTTTATATTTCAGCATTATCATGTTGTCTAGCCCCCTTCTAATTCTTCCCAAGACTCAGAACATGGTTAGCTGGGGAGCAAAGAAGAAACCAGGTGGCTTATGAATAATTATCACTTTTTACAGTACTTCTCTACATGCATTTCTGCTAGCACACTGTTCTAAATTTAATGGGATTCTGAATACTCTGAACATTAGGAGAGGTATTTACACAGAGCAGCATTTTCTGACTTGGTTGATTTACTGTTGGTAGAAAGAACTCATTAGCTGTCAGGCCAGTTGTTGCAAAGACCATAATGCCCATGCACAAAGTTGACATAATGAAAATAAAGGAAAGAATCTGGGCCAAATTCAGAGGCAATCTGTAAGGTAATGTAATTTATACCCACTTATGGTCACTCAGATTCCCTTAGAACTTGTTCTACCCAATCTATTGATGCATGAGGGACTCTAAATTGATGTCATTTATATGCCAAAGAGTCAGAAACGCTGTAAGGCCCCAAAGTTGAAGGCACTTAAAGTCATGCTTTCCTACATATTGTTCTCTTTGTTAATCTGTCCTGAATCCTCCCTTCTTTTACTGTTTCAGCCTGTGATTTTTATGCCATCAAGAATCCCTGAGATGCAATGGGTCAAGTGAGAGGCAGGGTGTAGGTAAGTGAGCATGACTCATAAGGAAATCTAAGTTGATGTAACACTAAGGAAGCTAAGGAAGCCAGGTGTCTCTCACATGCACATCTACTCTCCCCATCACTTGGATTCAATTTGAGATTTGGCTCTGCATGGCTCTCCATTACCACTAGCAATTGAACTTGTTACTCAAACAATACAAGCAGCCACAGCTCACAGACCCTCATTTTAGGGCCAGGAGGAACATTGTGATGATCTCGTTTGACTTTCTGCATAACAGAAGCCATCAAGTATCACCCAGCAACCCCTGGATTGAACACAGCAAGTTGAGGATGAATGAGAAAGACACCCAACATTGATTTAAAGACTTCAAGTGATAGGGGAATCGGCTGCATCCCTCAGCAATCTGTTCCAGCAGTAAATTACCATTCCCTTTCAAAACATGCACCGTGTCATCTCTTGAATTTTACTGGCTTCAACTTTCAGCCATTGGCTCTTTCTTTGTTCTACTAGGCTGGATAAATTTCTTTCTGTATTTCTTACAGAGGGTATATCAGATTGCCTCTCAGCCTTCAGTTCAGTCTCTCACATTTTCTAGATCGGCAATCAAGAGAATACAAACATTGTAATCAAAATAGTCTTAGAATGAGTTGAGCTTGTACTGAAAAATATTTATACATGCTATCCTGATAAAAGCCTTTTCATTTGGAAGAGGAAACAGGACAGCTGGAATCTGGTGACCACAGCTTCCTTCTTCAGTTTCTGAACACTCCAGGATACTATCAGTTGAAGTGTTTACTCTACTCTCTCTGCTAGGCTATCTGAACATACTGGGAGGAAGGGAAAGAGAGCCACGGTTGCAGGCAGCTTGACTGTTAAGCCACCACTCTTCAGTCCCTTCCAAAGGTCTCTGACTGACAGCTATTCTGCTATTCCACTCTGAGAAGACACTCCATCACACACAGAATGTTGCACATATCCCACAAATTCAAATTTTATCACTATCTGCTAACATACAGAGGTATGTGGTCAGCAGTAACTCTGGTGGCAATGATATACAGTCTTATTTTCTGGTTTCCTGTTGAACTACAAAATACCGTGTAATAAAAAAATCCTCACACCTCAATGGGAATCTCATTTTAAACTCTGTTAAAACCTGAGGAGTTGCAGGAACACGTGAGAAACACACAAAGGGATGCTCTAGAGCAGCATTCTGGTCTTCTACCAACCAGTAAATGGGATTATCCAGAACAGGATGTTTTCATGTGGTTTGTGTTCTTGTTTCTAAGCCCTACAAGAAGATTCATCAGACAATACAATATGCCACTGTTGTTTCTGATTTCAGAGGTCAGCACGCTAATCCATTCTGCACAGGAGCGCTTGATGCTGCCTGTCCCAGCCAGAGAGATGTTAAAGTTTTACAGTCTGTATGAATGAAAGGGCTAAAGAATAGACTAGCCCAATTTCTCTTTCAGTCAGAAATCTAACTCCTGGATAGAAACAGCTGGCTCCCAGGAACGTTAATGTTCCTCTATTATCTGTCAGGATTAGCTGCCGTTCATTCGGGAAGTCTGCTCTGCAAGAGAGGCACAACCTTCTCACAGGAGCATCAAACAGAGCCATGAGGAAGCACATCGCTGCAGCACACCACGAAGAGAGGCCAGTGTCAAACACCAATTCAGCGCTTCCTATCAGTTAATGCCTTTCATCCCGTGGCCTTCTTCACCTCCAGACTTGGCCTCTGTCTGCATTTACACCTTCCCAGAATAAAATCCTTGCTTCCCCCACCCACTTGGTAACCATCATTCAGCTAGTTTGTCTATGAGTCATCCACTTCAAAACGCTGCTGACTCACAGTCCTCAAAAAAGAAACTTGCTCAAAGAACGTACTGAGACACGGGTACACCATCCACGCCAACGAGGAATTCATCCAAGTTGACCCAGTCTCTTTACTAGTGAAAGGCAAGAAAGATGCACTTCGTTTGTGAATCGTTATCATTTTAAAACCTAATTAGCTCACAGTTATTTATAACCAAAGTATACTTCGATGGCCTGATTTCCAAAAATATTATGCACCCAGTAGCTCCCACCAAATCTAATGGACACTCAATAGTGAAAAATAAGATAAGGCTACACAGCTTTCGGAACAAGAATATACAGGCTGACTCCTCGAACCCACTGGTAAAAACTGTGACTTCAGCATGTGATAATACACGTTTAACACCTTTGAAGAGTATGTGAAGTTAAAACAACAGCTGCAGGAAAAAAAAAAAAGTGTATTGTAAAAAATAATAGTTAAAGACGTTTCAGACTGAGCTATCGCGCCCGAGTTGACCGTGCTCCTCCACCTCCATGTATTCTATTCAGAATGAAGTGTCTTTACAGGGGAGGGACAACAGGCCCTCCTTAAAGGACAAAAATGAAAGAACTAGACAAATTTGCCTTTTTTTTTTTTCCTCACTATAAAATTATTAGCACACTGGATGAGGTACCTGGGGAGGTAGCAGAACCTCTTTCACCAGAGGGCGAGGGCTTCAGCAGCTTTCCCAGCCATGCCTCTCACCATGAGGTAGGAATTCCTCGTGTCTTATCATACAAGCCACTGACTGAGAAATGTGTAGTAGAGATACTGTAAATGCACTTGATTTCACCTCTGAGGAAGGGAGGATGGTCTGGATGACTTCTTGAGGTCTGTTCTAGTACTGTATACCTTCTAACAAAATACTATCAAGACCGTCGAGGAAATAAAATAAACTTCTCACTGCAAGATTATCCTCCCTGCTCTCCCTGTTTCTCCTGGACTCTACCAGAATTCCTCTTTCTCCACAAATTGCCCATTAAATGCAGTCTAGTTCAAATCCCTGCCTTAATATTAAGTGGTTTACCTTCAACTCTCTCTAGCTACCACCAGCACCATTTCTCAGTCAAAAGTTACCAGAGACACCTATCTTCACTAGGATGCAATTAGGAGGCACTCATAAATTTTGGCAGCAGGACAGGTCTACAAGCTTGCTCTAATATCTGGAGCTCACAATCATGTGAGATTAAAAAAAGAAAAACAGCAACAAAGAAATGACGACAGGACCAGTCATCTTTTGAGTTAACAACAGGACTCATGGCTACAACTTGAACTTCTTCAAAAATTTCTTACTGCTCGCATCCAAGGAAGGTACCCACGCAGATAAACTAAGTATAAACTAATCAAGGTACTTCTCTGACAGGCTGGAAAGATAGAGAAAACAATGATGTTATTTTTATTTCTCTTTGAAATTATTTGGGAAGAGCTAAGTATCTTGTTTAAACAGACAGATTACATAGCTGGATAAATTAGCTACACAAGACTAATACTGAAATGGTTCAGAACTGAATATCCAAACCAGTTAGTAAATCCTCTCACTGTAATCTTGCTAGCTTTAAGAATTTATTCCTATTTACTAATTTAAACATTTACTTTTACTTGAATTATTTTAAAAGATAAAAGACTGTATCTAACAGTTCTCATGAGCTGATACAGAACTGGTATGCATCACCTGTAAAAATGTAAATATTACTTGAATGTTTTTCAAACAATCGAGAGAACATTGAACAAAAAAGAAAACCTCTGTAACATTAGATATTAGATAACTTGTCCCTTATCTGCTTGATGTGACATTTAGGAAAACATATTTTTAAGTCAGTAATGGATTCTGACTTTAACAATAGTGCTTCTTGTACCCCAGAAACTCAGTAAAGTCATAAAAAGGAGAAGGAAGAAAAATGAAAAACTTTAACAACATCTCCCAAAGCAATAAAAACTTTAGTAGTTTAAAAAAACTACTTTACTATTATAATTTAAAATTAAATAAGGTTAATATTTTATTTGAAAAATCCCACCCAACATATTTTCTCAACCCCCTAAAGAAAGATGTGCCAAAGATTGCGGAGTTCACTGGGGACTTCAAAGTTGCTATCCATCTCTATATAGAAAACATTCAGGTACTGCAGTGATGGGCAGCAATATAAAACCCTAAGAGAGAGAGAGAGGAAAATAGATAAAATGCCCTCAGGAATAAGTTTCTTTCTAGGAAAACTTACTAAATCATGGCTTAAATTGAAACAGTATTATTCTTCTATGTAGTGGCAGTTTTTCATCTCTTAACTCTCTATTGTTTGTAATATGCTCACAAAATGAAATTTCTTTCCTAAAGGCCAAATTCTGCCAGTCCTGTTCCTGGTGAATAATTCCTCATCGAGTATGCAGTGCTGCTCACAAGGTGACGTTCAGCTGCGAGCACACTCGGATGGCAGGATGGGGCCCAAAGGGAGAGCACCTCACAAGTTATAGTCACCCAGCAGGGGCACCCCATTTGTCAGTAAATCACTTCTACCAACAACGATAGGAAGAAAATTAATATAACTAAACAAATCAGGCACAGTTTTATTCCTCTAGATGTCTGCTTTGGATATTCCCACTGTTAATGCTGAGTAAGCAACAGATACAGCAGCACTCAGCAGCAACGTGAAATGCAAACCCAGAATTTCAAAATACATGTCCAATTAAAAAAAGTCAATGATCATCAGCTGAGTGTTAACCCCAAAACCTCAGTTTATAAACTCAAGAAATACTCAGGACTGCCACCTACTCCTAAACCTAGGGAGCCCTGGTGAGGCTGGCTGATACACCCCGAGCTTTTTAGAAGACTGCATTCTGGGGGTTTTGTGTGACTTTTGAGCCTCTTAAGTACACCTGGGTTAGACATTCAAGCTTTTCTCTGCAATCTAGAGGGAGATAAAAATTGGTACATATACAAACACACATATTGAAAATTTAGATCCTTTTAAACTAATGTACCTTTAGGAATAATAAATTCCTGCCACTTAATGTAACTATGAGAGCTGGTAACAGACCAAAGCAGTGAGTATTTTTCAAAATGCATGTTTCATAAAAATAAACTCCACACAACTGTTAGAGAAGCTTCTGTCACATTTATCCTCATCTAAGCAAATAATCATTTTCTGACAGCCCTCGCATCCCAAACACTACAGGATTTTTAAAAATTAAAAAGATAAGGGAAGAAATTATGTCCATCTTCATTATCCAACCTAAGTTGTCAAATGCAAACGAACAATAAAGTTATTTAAATCATTAACATTATGCTGTTAACAATATGAAGTGTTACCTGTAAGAGACACAGAAGCATTTGCTTTTGGAAATACATTCTACCATTGCTGTAAAAAAAAAGTTTTTCCCTTGGTCTCCCAGCCCCCTTCTCCCCCCCAAGAAAAATACAGTAAAAGTGAGAGAAGATTTCCCTGTCAGCTTGTAACTGCCATTAAAAAAAAAAAAAAAGGTAACATTTAAGCCCTAAGGAGCTCCTGGTCTTCAAAAGTGCAATGTACATACGGTTCTAGTTGAAGTTAATAGGAGCTGCAGGTGACCAGCACTTCTGACTCCGAGGCCCCAAGCTACTGTACAAAGCACTGTCCCTTTGAAATTTCAGCCTAACATTTATCAGCAGCCAACTTGCTGAAGTGCAAGACATATGCATCCCTTTCCCCCACAGTATTTACTTTTTAAAAGCACTGAACAGTTGTGGGAAACATGGCTCTCCTGCACCGTTACAGCCCTAGCAAAATGGGAAGCAAGTATGAAAAAATACCAACTCTAATCCTCACGGAGCGCGAGGCCCCAGCATTACACACCACGGTATTTCTAGAGCTCTCACCTGCTGGGAATAGACTTGCTGTCTCACACTGACCTCGGCTGCTTTGCTCTTTTGTCCAGTTCCATTTCGTTCCCCATGAAGCCAGCCAGCAACACCAGCTCAGACTTTATTTTTGAAGTGCCAGCATACTGACACAGGCACCTCCAGAGAACCACACCGCAGCTTCCTTCGCTTTGCTGCCAACACCTGAAATCTGCCAGACAGCAACGCATGGGACAACGGCCACCAAACAGCAAAGACGGAGAAATCAAAGCCCAGACAAAGCCTGGGGAAGCATAAAGGTGGTTGTGAACCGAATGCATGCAACTGCAGCCCTAAATATTAGGAAAGAAAATGAAAAAAAAATTAGCAATGCATGAACTGGGAAGGTAGAGTGACTCATTCCCAAGGTGATGGAGTAGCACACAGTATATGGGTAAACAACAGACACTAGTTACCATCTACCGTCCAGGTCCTGGCACTGCTCTGCAACACAACCTCCCACCAGGCACTTCACTTCTCTCCGCTTCTGCTCCTACCCACCTTTGTGAGCCTGCCTTATTTACATTGCTCRTAAACTCTTGCAGGCAGGGACTATCTCTTACCCTAGTTTTGTATGCAGCTCAGCACAACAGAACTGCACAGTCAGAGGCGGTCTGCAAACAGTAAAATACCATCAAAAAAAATAAAGAGGGGAAGAGTAAGACTGGCTTAGGAAATACAATTGCAATATCTATATTWAAAAAAAAAAAAAGTTGTGACGGTCAAATAGCAGAACAATCACCTTGACACACACATAAGCATTAGGTGAAAGAAAAATGAGAACCAGAATAGCTCTTAAACGGATGAGAAAAAACAAAACAAGGGGAAAAAATTCCAAAACTGAGAGAAAATGGTAAAGAGGTAGATTTGCTAAATCACAAAAGATGGACAAATCATAGAATAAAAATAAGGCTTCTGGCTTTCCTTCCATTCATTTCGTGCTAATGGTGCCCACACCTCATGCCTCAGCCTTTTCAAGGTCTGTCCTTGTCACCCTAAGCGTCGGATCGCCTCTTTGCCACTCGGGCTGGTTAAAAAGAAGGCATGAACTTACCTGACAATCTCTCCTGAGAGCRAATGAGAATGTGGGAAAGAGGAGGAAGGAAATAAAATTCACATATCTCAACCCCAGAACAGCTGACTAGCACAGAAAGGAAGTCACCCACTGAAGGTTAAGAAATAATAAACAACTAATAACTTACTCCCTTGCTGAAAGACCAGGAGAGATGAAGCATAAATGCAGTCTACTTCATCGGCTGTTGTTGGAGCATGGCAGTCATACTTCATTCCTAAACACACATTGTAAAATCACAATCTACATCTTTGTGGCCATTGGCACAGTTCCTTGTTCTGCTTTAAAAACACCAATAATCCACTCTTGTTTATAGTGTTTTCACATATTTAAAACAAAACCCTTGGGACACAAGAAGTTATCAGCATCATGAGTATCATCCATTTCTCTCCCATCCACAATGTACCTCGGAGTCAAACAAGCCGTAATTTTTAAAAACGCAACTACTTCCAACACAACAGTAAGGGAAGCACATATGATAACGTTACAAGCCAAGATGAGAGGAATAATAAAAAAAAAAAAAGTAATGACAACAAAAAAACTAAAATAAGTCCTGGCAAGACACACAACGTCAGGCATGAGAAAACCAAAGCCAGTTGGCTCTGATGAATCTGTATCTATCAACTACTATTTAGCTAACACCTACCCATAAATAACTTCTTTGCTATTCCCTCACTGATTAACAGGGTGCCGTAGATCGGAAAAATTATCCTGAAGGACTCGAGCACAGACCAGTCCTTACATGACGTTGATCAAATCACGACATGGGCACTTCAGTAGGACTGCAGACAACCACCTTCCCCAACACTGAAACAATGGGGAATTCCTCTCCTCGAGAAAGTGCACCCTTTTACCCTGCTCCATTTCTCCTCTTTCCCGACAGAAAGGCTCAAGGGCTGGAAGGTGTAACATTGAACCAGCTAGGCTGGTTCAGGCGCTCACTTCAGGTAAGTGATTTTTCAAAGTGCTCTGTAATTCTTGATGCCCCATCAGGGAGTCATATTGGGTCTGGTTTCAAATGTTTTCGAGACCTCCATCTGTTGGAGTTGTGGGTACTCAGCACTTCTTGATAACCAGAGATTAACACGCCACCTTCTGCAAATGTTTTGCCTTTATTTTCCCAGCTTTGCCTCCACTCTCATACCACTCACGCACTGCATTTGCTCATAAAGCAGCAACAACATTCCCCACCTCCAAGTTCTGCCCGAAAAGAGAAGGTGTGGATGCTACACGAGCCTATCCCCAAACTCTCAATAATCTGCTTCTGGAGGCTGAGGCCATTATTTGCATGTAGCCATTACATGAGCAAATAAGGTGTTTAAGGCACCTCTCAGAATGGGCTCTGAAGATTAGTTAATGTTTATACAGCCCACTGAAAATTGAAATGACTGCTACATGCTAAGTATTACCATCACCAGGGATCCATTTAAGTAAAAGCAGGGCAGAAAACGAAGGAAACAAAACTTATTTCTTCTGTCCAGCACAATTATTGCCAGACTTATGCATGCTAAAAACACCCAATAACCCATCTAACACAGTAAATTAATGTTTATGCTAGTAAGTTTAGACAATCTTATGCTGAAAGCTTTTCAAACTACAGGAAATTGCACGTTGTGCAGGGACAACTGTATACAATTACAGTGATTTTGTAAAATGGCAGAGATATAAAGCAGAAACTGAGTGGCCGGCAAGGCTTCTAAATCACACAGATAACAAGTATGTCCTGGCAGGTCAGTAGTCTACAGCTTTCTCACGGCTGTTTCTAGAGATGGGAATTATAGCCATAATCTCAAAATTCAAGATGACTCAGTGGATTGCACACCTGTATCTGCAGGGCAGCAACAGACAGGTGGGATCACCATATACCACTACTGACATCCTGGAGTCGCCACACCAGCCAGATTTATTATTATTCCATTCTGCACCACCAGCTGGCACCCATAGTAAAAGTGCCACCAAAAAGGACGCTTTTACTGGAAATATTTGGATCAACCCTTGTGTTTCTTTAGGATGTAAAAGCTCCAAAGATTCAAAAAGCACAAACACGAAATCCAGCGAATGCAATGCTCTCCCAGGCAGAAAGCTCCCAGCTGCTTTGCTAAAGGCCAGAGCAATACGTCTGCTTTATGCTTGTTTTCACGCAGGATTGTTTAACAGTACTTAGTGCAGCTCTACCTTGACACAGTAAACGTCGTCTTAATACAGCCTCAGTAAAGCATTCAGCTTACGAAGTCCTACTGTACGCTTTGTCAAACATCTGAAGGACTGCAGTGCCTCTGACTCTTTTCTGATGTCTTTCAGGTACAGAGCGGTATTAAAGGTAGTTTTCATGAATGCAAAACCAGGCAGGGACTTGTATAAGAGCTATCGGTCCTATTCTTTACCTTATTCATTGTACCATTCACAGCTCTSCTCATCACCAGTCTCCCTTCCGCTAAACAATTTCAGAAGTGTCATATGCACACGAAATGAGTATATATTATACCGTTCAGTTACATATGGTAGATTATCGGTTTGTGCGTATCAGCTAAGCAGAACATCGACAGCTGTGTAGACACATCTCAGCTGATACTAAAAGAAGTCTTGTCGGCAGTTTTGATCTTAAAGTAAATACACTGAAAAACTTAGCTCTAATTAGGCTGAAAGGCAGATAGGATTTTCTGGAATGAACGCTACACGAATGCTGCCGATAACACCATCTTTGCAAAATATCGTTTCGTTTGTCTTAAAAGGATAACATTTTCAAGATAAAATATTCTGACTTATGAATGATACATCTCTGCTGTTTGTGTGTTCACAAAAATCTGAATTTTGTATTTTAAGCTGTGTGTTACACTTCATCAATAGGAAATCACCATCCTGCATCACAGACATATTAGCCAAGCTCCAAGTGACCTAATTAATTTTTAATATTTCATAGTTTGTTAAAAGCTGAAACGAGAGATCACTAACACAGTTCTGACACCCCCTGTCATGAATCGAAAGATGTAGGGAAAAGGTCATATACTTACTAACTGGCACCAAACCAAATTCATCACTATAAAATGAGAGAACAGAAATGAAGACTGCATTTCCCATTATGTTTCTCTCTTCGTAAGAGCATCCATAAACTTGCACGATACCAACAAGCAGAATTTATTTATATGCATGTCCCCCAGTAAAAGGTCAGAGAGATGTGAGAAAGAGAAGAAATAAGGATTGCAGCCTTTTTCTAAGCAAGAAGTAGTTCCTTCCCTTTAAAGCAAACTCAGCAGCAACAGCCTTTGAAGACCAAAAGGAGAAACAATTCCCAACCACATAAAGAAACTAACAAGTCCCTTATATGGCTAAGAATTGCAATGCCTTTTTTTTTTTTTTTTTTTTCCACAGCCGGAAAAATTAGAACAAGAGGGAAAAATAGAGCAAACTTTAAACAGACAGTTCTCCGAGCACCAGGGAATTCACACAGGCACATCATTCCAGCTTTAAGAACTGCCAAATACTTTCTTCTTTAAAGGGAAGGAGGACATTACACCAGGTGAGTCCCTGAAATCTAGATTTTAACTCTCCTGCTGTAACTATGGATACCTAGATTTAAAAACCTTTTGTGATGTTGCGGTACACCAGGCTCCCTTATCTCCTCCTCTGGAGAAACGCCTGCATCTGAAGTCCCCCAATGTGCCTTTATCTCGCAGGTCACCAATGCACCACCTCAAGGTTTTGCCAGCTCTGGCACCGCGCGTCCAAAACAGCCCTATCTACTGCATCTTCAACCTGCCTCTCACCTCCGGTCACCCTGGGGTCAGGGTTGCCAGCTTCTCGCCCAGGAAGGCAACTAGATCGCATCGCATGTTGTTTCAAATAACCAGAGAGTTTCTCGCAAGCAAGTCAAACGGGACTCGATGGTTGATCCAGCCCTGCTGCCTCCCGTCGGCGCGAGGCCACATGCGGAAAGGTCAGGCTCCCGCGCAGCGTCGATACTGAACTTTGAATGGCTCAGCCTGGCTGGTCTCTAAATATAGCTGGGCAGAGGAAGGGCTGTGAAAGGGGGTGGGGAAGGGAGCGGGACAGAAGCCAAACGAGCAATCAGTTAAATAAAACAACATCATGCCGGTCCACCCATAAGACTCTCCCACTCTTCTCTGCCACACTCCGCACCGGAGTAAGCAAAGGATTTAAGTGCAGCTTCAGCATTTAGTCTATTAATGCAAACTCACAGAATAAGAACAAACTGCTGCTTGATTTATACTTTGGGGGGGAGGGGGAATACAAATCTGTGCAACAACTTTTCTTCTTGAATAAATTTGAATCACACAGGAGTGACATCACTTCCACTACATGACAGCCCATAAATCATCATCAACCACATGGTACCATCCATAAAACATGTGTCATGGAGACAGCAACGAGGAACAAAGTATCAGAGAGCTTTACATCGTAAACATACAATCTTACGTGTCTTTGGGCTTCTACTATGATCTATGTAAGTCAGGTGGTTTATTTCATTCATTTGCATCTGAATGAAGTCAATACAATTAACAGAGGAACGCTTATAGAAAATCTGTCCAAACAATTTCATCTGCATAAATTTACCACAAATGAAACTCTTAAAAATGTAAATATTTACTTTTTAAATAAACGACCATGTCTGACACTGAAGTTGACTTTACAACAAATAAGCAGAGAGGGTATTTATTCCCACCGTGGTTGCAAACAAGCACTCACAGAAACGAACAAGGAAGACAAGAAGAAAGAAGGAAAAAAAATGTCTTTGCACCCAAAAGTAGGAAAAATAATCTTTTTCTCTTTTGACAGTGTCAGGCCTGAAAAGCCTTTCAGCTAATAAAAACATCTAGGAGAAGAGATTAGACTTTGCTGTAAACCAACAAAATCAAAAAGACAGTATGGCTGAGGAATTCAACAGCAGCCTCCAAYCTGCACCACGGACAGGACAAGCAACCTTCGCTTCGCTTCTCCATTTAGAAACACTGTATCCTCAGAGAAGACCTACACAGAAAACTCACTTGTTTCGAATTTCAAAGAGGCTACACAGTATTTTTATCTTAAGAATTATATAAATAAAAGCAAAACCAGCCCTCTGCTCTATCCTTTACTTTTCGTGGATTAACCACGCTTACTCTCTCACAGCAATTGCTAATCTTCATTAGAGGCACTGGGCTCCACACGAGACATCTCCTATGGCAATGAGGCTTCCACTACGTATAAATCATACCTCAACTGTGGCAAAGAAAGAAACAGACAGAAAGACAGAGCATCTGGGTTTTTGCTGCTCATTCTCTAAAATTATAAATCAGAATAAATAATGGTAAATAGAAATTATAGCCACAGAAAACCCAAAATGCTGTTAAATATCAGATAAGGTACGTCCTCACCCACTTGCACGATATAGAGTCATTTTGATAGACAGTTCTTGCTTCTTTTGTAATCTGGTGGGGGTTTTAGTTTTTGGTTTTTTTTTTTTTTGTTGGTTGGTTTTTGGTTTGTTTGGGAGTTTTGTTTGTTTGTTTGACCTTTTAAAAAAACCTGCATATTGTTCAGCTGTCCTGGTTTTGCCATGGAGAACAGTATGTGCTTTGTGGGCCTGATTCTGCCTTACTGAAGACAACTGAAGCCCCTTCATTGGTTTTTCAAGGGAAGCAGAACAGATCCCTCTCGCTATAACTTGACTATTCAATAATATTATTGTTAATCAGCTACTTAAAATATTGGTATGTCATTCTGCATCAGTAGACACCATTCTCAGGCTGATACCCTGCATATTTAGAGTAGCCATCTGTGTAAAAGTGTTTACTTCTAAACTTCCCTCCATCACTCAATCTTGCCCATACGAGTGGGAAAGCAATTGCGAAACATCACTACACAAACACTCACAACATAGGCTGTGACAATATCTGAGTAAATCACTGTTCTCTGTCTCCCTTCTCTGCCCATCTGCAGTCTTTGGTATGGAACAACTATATCATAAAAGCTCTTATTCACACATGCTTTTGATATTACACTATTTAATCACATACAGCTGTAGCTGATGAGACTGTTACAAAACACAATTTTAATGCAGCACTGGAAGCAAGTTCTGGAGACACATCAACCATTTTCCTCTACATAAAATTTCTAACATTAAAAGACTTTTCTTCAAGAAAAACAAAACAGAAAAAAAAAATAATAAAAACAGCCCACTCATTTTTTTTAAATCTGTTTCCCTTCCTGGACACTCCGGAATGGGCTTGTTTGCAAGTGAACTCAAAGTCCCTGCCTGGAGTATAGATAGTGACAAACCCACTTCCCCCACACCAAAAAAAATAATAATTAAAAAACCCTGCTTGCAATTACATGCAAAGGGAACACTATCCAGGCTACTTACAGCAAGACCTGAAATGAACTCAGGCATCCTACTTGGAACACATCTTTTCTTATCTGGTTTTTAATTCATGGAAATTTAAGAACTGACAGTCTGATGATTTTTACCAAGATGCTTGAATTAAAGTGCAAATATACCAGCAGGCTTACTTTGAAAGGCCCCCATGCATTAAAAACCAAACCAGTCCAGTTCTGAAGCATTGTACTTTACTTTTGAAGGTGCACCTTCTATAAGGCATTCTAAATTATAACTATTAACACACAGCATTTGCCACAGCAAGATCTATGCAGCCTAATCTGGCAAATGCTTGTAACTTCCATCTTTTGTTATGAAGTAAAATATATGCTTGCAAAATAAATCTCTGTAGCATACAGTAATACACAAATGTTCAAAAGAGTAAAAGTTTGAACTTTCCTTTCCCAGAGTTGTTTTGTTTTTTGGTTTTTGTTTTTAAATTTAAACAGACTTTCATTGAGACAACACATGAAAGGAAGATCAACTAAGAGATTCAACATTATTTTAACATATATCACAGTTTTTATCCAGGCACGTAAGGATAAATGGCAAACAGAAATGGAAAACAAACGAGTTCATCTATTTCTGCATTTTTCGGAAGAACGTAACTTTTATCTTCCTTACTGTTTAAAGCAACTGGCAAAATACTAGAGTTTGATATTAATATTACTGTCAAAATTACAGCCAGGCTTAAATATTTTTAAATGGCATTTAAACAAATTCATGTTTCTTTCGGGCAGCTCTCGGAGGCATTTAAAACACACTGCGACATACTGAATCAAACAGGGGCTAAGTGCGAACGAACTTCATTCCTCGAAATGCATTTCTCTATTTGCAAGTGTTTGCCTTTACTTTGGCACGATCACATGGGCTCCAGCTAGACTTTTGAGCTCTGGCAGCAATCCAAGCTGCAGATGGTTGGAAATGCAGCCTGAAATCAGTGTGTGGTTGATGAATTACTCCTTACACCTGACCCCTGCTTCACACCAGGCACCAAACACAATCTGAACACTACCAGCCAGAGAAGCCCTGTCAGGCATCTCCGTATCTGGAACGCTTTCTTCAAGGCCTTCTGTATGGCCAGATGGCCAAAAGTGGGGAATGCGGTAAACTCGCTAAACAGAAACATGAGTGACAAAAAAGCACAGGATTGGTAGGTACAAGGTGAAGAGAGGCAAGAGCTTTGTGCCAATTCCAAAAATACGCTTTCTAAAAGAGGCTGATGGAGCGAGGAGGGAGGCGTGCTCGTGGCTCGCAACTGAAAGAGGTCCCCGATTCCTTCGTGCCAAAGGATGCCCTAAAAATGGCAAAAAGGAAGCAAAACAAAACACATACACACACCCAAATGTGCACCCATAAAATGCCTTTTTGTAGCTTAAACTCTCCTGAGCACACCTGTTTGAATTTCCCAACTGTTTTTTCCTCAGCTGGGGCACGTATCTGTCACTTCACAGACATACTCATTAAGCCACTCCTGCCTGCGGACCAGTCTGCACAGTTTTCACATCCGTAGAGATGGGATTTTATTCACGTAGGTGTTGGGAAATCGCACTTCTTCCTTTTGCATGTGTTCACATGTGCATCAAGCATACAAAGATGAAGAGGTATTGTGGGTACCTGCCTCTCCACTGGGGGTATTTCAGCCTTCTGACCGGGTAGCAGAGTCAACACCATGAGAGTTAAACTACCAAACCTGAACCATGACTAATAGGTAGGAAATATCTGGAGAATGCATGAAAGCAAACCGCACGGAAATAGCTGCTAAACTGGCATATTTTTACCCCAAACGCAGGTACAGCGATTGTAAACCAAACAATTCCTGCCGGCAGGGAACTGTGGCACCTCCTCCTTTCCACCCAAGTGATTCAGGTTTTTTCAGTAGACTGTTTGCAGAGAGCTTACCCCAGCACTAGGTCTAATCATAAGCTGCAGAGGACAAAGATAAAGAAAAGATAAGATCTACTAAATTAAAGAGACTCCTTCAAATATATTCAAATAGTTCGGTTAATATTTTTTTTCCCCTTTTTCATATCATTACATGATATTTCATGGTGCTTAGTTTTGTTTTCCTCTGTGCAAAAGGGCAAAGAGAAAAGAAATTGCTTTGGCAAGCAAGAAACTAAAGAAAGAAATTCAGACCACAATGCAAGATTYGGCATCATTATCATTTCATATGTGACAATTTACAACATACTGCTGTAAACCAGTTGTTTGAGTGGTTACGCCATCAGCAAGGATGCAACTAAGGAAATTCACTTAACGTCTCAAAATAAAATAAAACACTGCTATGGATTCTCATCAGATATACAGGAGATAAACCATCTCCATGCAATATTCTTTGCAGCAAGAACACAAGAGTATCCTTCACTTACAACAGTAACCAAAAATGTTTATTGTGAAATAAACTCCTASGACAACTAGACTCTGCTCTCAGGATCTGCCTAAAGAAGTTCCAACACTGTACTTTCAAACTGCAGTTGTCAGACAGCGTCATGCCAAAACGAGAAAAATAAGGTTATGTCTTTTCCTCAAACTCGGTGCTTGTCCTTAAGAGACATGCTAAATTCCTTGCAATTGTCTCTTAAACATTGACCTTCCCTCCGCCCCTTTTCATTTCTGGATGACAATGGGTTTGTCTAAACATGCAATTAAAGTTTTAGCTTCAGTGGCGGCATCTGATAATGACGGAGCACAAGTAAATTGAATAATAAGAGTGCGTGCTTCATGTTCCACAAAAGGCCACGAACACTAAAAACTTAAGGCAATCAGACAAACATATGGAATCCATTTTTTCTATTTATAATGCCATTACCCGTACAGCTATTCATTTACACCATTTCTGCACCACAACGTGCTAGCTATGTTAGAAGACACAAACACAGAGCGTAGACCGAGACCTTGCGCAGCTCCGTGCTCCCCCGTGAGAAGGACGTGTGTACAGTAACGCGGTACTTCTCAAGGAAGAACCAAGACAACTTCACCAAACAAGTGAAGCAAAAGCAACGCTTCACCCAAATATGCTGGGGAACACAAATTTCCAAACTTTGCCTGTTTAAGGTGCCGCCACTCCGCGTTTCACAAGCTGTATGCAAATGCCATAAAAAAGCCTAGAATTTCTTTCTTAATTACAAATGAATGCACCCCCCCTCAGCGTGCATGACTATGAGCATAAAAACACATTCTTTCTACGGAGCTGAATCCTACCATGCTCGGTACAAAGAGCAGCTTTGGGAAAATAAAAAGCTGGAGTTCACAGGACAGCTTGAATCATACAGGGGKTTATTAATATGTGTTGCTCCAATAGGCAAGATAAAAGATACAGCTCTCCACTACAACATTATTTGATTACCCAACTATTAGCTTTAGACATACAATGGATCTAACTGCTTTAAAATGTCCCAGAAGCTGATGGCTAGCTTTAAGGTAACAAAATCCAGATGCTGCCTGTCTGCACTACTCTACACTCTTAAGGTCTATAGAAGAGAAATACTTGTACGCGTGTGTATATATATGCATCTGTATATGTGTTTATTATTTAGGTTTTATGTATGCACTTAACYGTGGAGCAAGGAAAAAAAGAAAAATTAATGCCATATAAAACATATAACTAATTTGAAATTTTACCTGTCCTTACARTAATAGTGCATGTGTGCAAAGACAGACGCACATGATGTTTCACGGGGTTGATAATTTTATATACTGGCTATAAAAATGCGTTTAATTTATTTTTTAAAGCATTGGGTTAAAAAAGCCACGGTACGGAAAAGCTATTGTTACTATTTTAAGCTCAAATACAAGGTTAATCTCCTCAAAAAGCTTATTTTACAAAGTTAAAAAAAATGAGCAAAAAAGGGGAAAAAAAAAAAAAAAAAGACTGGCAAAATGTAAGCTACGTGAGTAAAAGGCATGGAATGTCCAATATTTCTCCTCCAATACTCGAGGCTATTGTTCTTTAAAAAAACACCATCAATTGTTTCACGTCCTTGGCTTGCCAGGTTTTGAGGAATAGCATCAGTCTGCGTCCCCCAATCCCCCAAACAGTTAAAGCTATAGGCAATATTGCAGTCAAGCTAGTGACGGGCTGCTGCTGCAACAGCAACAATACACACTAAATGGTCACAAAGGTAAAATGCAATTTGGATCGACCTTGAAAGGAAGAAAATTAAAAAAAAAATAAATAAAAATCACTCCAAAATACGAAATTAAAAAAGGCTAAATTTTATACAAAAAAAAAATCTGCACAATACAGTGAAAGAAACAGCAAAGCAAAGAAGCGAGAGGTAACCCTGCTATGAATTACAAGGCTGTAATCATAGTGAGTGGTCTGGTGTCATCGCAACTCCAACCAGCCTGAATCGCAGTTTTGACAATTAGTTAATTTATATAATGCAGTAGTCAGGCTATAAACGTTAACGGGAAAGTAATTTTATTAACAAGGAAATACAACTTATCCTTTCAGAACTGCAGCCAGATCAATGTGCTTCAAACCAAAAGTCTGGAGAAGTCAGCTTCCTCCATGGCACTTCACCACACACAGACGCATACGTCAAATGTCCCATGTGTTAAATTTGCCACAGAAGCACGATGTGTGTATGTGTATGCAGTGCCATACGCACGTGTGTGCGCCCTGYCTATTTTTTTTACCCCTAAAGGACATTATTTTATTGACTGAAACTGTTAATCTGTGGCTGTGAGGTCACACTTTGGAACAGTATTTCCCCCCCCCCYCTTTTTTTTTCCCCCCCTTTTTTTTTTTTATTTGAAATTCAGTGTCCTAACAAGGTTTGCAAACTTTCAGTTTAGGGATTTCTTTTGTTACTGTCCCTTGGTCACACAGGAAATCTTTTCAGAGAGCAGACTATTATACAATGGCATTARAAAAATAAAGCTTTAATTAACTAACTCATGGCCAGGTAGCATCGACTTCACTCAGCCTCTTTAGGAGATGCAGGCCTGCTTTCCAGTTTGCTAGCATTTTAAAAATTGTTAAGAAAAGATGAAAGAAAAAGGAAGAGTCCGCGCTTGGATACGCTCTCCGAAAGTAGCTACCCTCAATTTCTAGACCTTTTAAATGCAACAGAGTACAGCCGTATCATCCTCAATATTTAACGCAATATTAAAAGCAGTGCAATGCACTGAAACAAACTCCACCAGATTTACAGTCGGTTAGCTCTGAGCTCTCCTCCGAGCTCCACAGCATCTCCTCCTCAGCTGATTAAAAGTTTGAGTTGTCACAGACAGCTTTCCTAACAGCAAAATGCTTTTAACCTCCAAATAAACYGTAGAGATCACTGGAAGAGCCACCAAAACAGTGTTTCGTGCCTGATGCTGTCCAGAGCAACCTTTATCCTATGCCATAATAAACACACTACCTGCCCGGTGTTACGACAGCGTTAACCACACCGGTCTCCCCAAACAATAAAAGGAATTAGCTGATGCCAGCAGCCCTTGGGCCGAAAAAAAATAAATTAAAATAAATAAATAAAGGGGAGGGCAGACAGTAACCTTCCTGCCTCTCTCACGCCTGCTTTCTGTCTACCAGCTCGGCTCTGCGTGACACCGAACCCGAGGAAGCGACRGAAAAATCGCCCAAGAGAAGAGGCGAGCCCGCAATTTGCTCCGCTCTCCATCACCCGCCAAGCGCCCGGCCCCGCCGTCCCCTACCTTGGTTTGGAGATAGTGGGGGTAGTAGTAGGTGTACTGGGGGTACATTGGCTGCTGGTCCAGGCGTTTGCCCATGTAGCTGGAGTCCTTCTGGCTGGTGCAGGGAACTCGTTGGCAGGGTGTAGTGCCCCAGGGCCTTTCTTCCTCTCACGCCGCTATTCCTGACAGCGCGGGCGACGGAGGCGGCTGCCGAGACTTCTTCCTCGCCGTCTACCGCGCGCTACTTCCAGCGCAGCCAAAAACGCGCACGCACGCACATATATGTGTGTGTGAGGGGGGGGGGGGGGGGGGGGGGGGGGTGGGGGGGGGGGGGGGGGGGGGGGGGGGGGGGGCCCGCCACCTCCCCCCCCCCCCCCCCCCCCCCCCCCCCCCCCCGCCCAAAAAAAACCCCCCCCCCCCCCTAATTTTGTTGGGGGGGGGGGGGGGGGGGGGGGGGGTGCGTGTGCGGGTGTGTGTGCGCGGGGCTGGGTGGGTGGAAGCCCCCTGCCCGGCTGCCCGCGGCGGAGCAGCCCGCCTCCCCCGCTGGCAGCAGCGTGCCTCCGGCGGTGCCCGCTGCCCGGCTCRGGAGGGAAACGTCCTGCGAGAGGAGCCGGGAAGACAGTGCAACTCCAAACCTCCGCAGAGCCGCTCGCTCGCTCGTTCGCTCTCCTCGTCCTCTCCTCGGCTCGCCCCGCTCTCGAGCCC